>JAJHPE010000003.1:5887222-6164722 GCA_024447655.1 Carex scoparia | reverse complement strand
AAATGCTCTTTTTATGGCAAAAGTATGGTTGTGTAAAGAATAGTACCAGTCTTTCTTCTGTCTCTATCTCTTGACAGAAGTTTATTGTTGTGCTCTATTTTTTCTTTTGGTGAAAACTGTCTCTGTTACTAGCATTTAAAAAGTGGGAAGGGAATTGTTAGTATAAATTATGGCCTTGATTATGTGAGTATTTTTTTAATTCCAAAAATGAATTAGCTTCCCAATGATATATCATATTTTCTTTTTATTTTCTTTTTTTTGTTAGTATAAATTATGGCCTTGATTATGTGAGTATATGTTTGCCCGCTACTCTTGTGTTACTTTTAGTGGATTCATAACCAATTTCAAGTTTATCTTTAATATATGGATTTTCTTTCAAATAGTTCACCATAGAACAACAAATAGTTTTGAATTTGAATCAATTTCAGGTTGGAAACTATATATTGACACCCTGTAACTGTTGAAAGAATCAATTGATTTTGCCATGGGGATACATATATTTTTTTCCTCGTTATTCTTGTGATGCTTTTGGCGGATTCAACCAATTTCATGTACATCTTTAATATATGGATGTTCTTTCAAGTAGTGCACCATAGATCCAACAATAATTTTGAATTTGAATCAGCTGAATTGTATGGAAACAGACTTCAGGCCTTCAAATTTTGCTACTTTGGATCGGGCTGGTTACTGGGCTCCAAAACTAATTACTTTGGGCCTTAGAGTGCACCAATTAATGTAAGGGCTTGAGATAGTTGTCATAGTAGCCACTATATAGGAATGAAATCTGCTGCTTTCTTTTGCAAAACATAAAACAGTTTTTACTTTTCAAATTCCATACATTTGATTATGAAAAATATTGTCAAGATTGTTAAAATTATGGACAAATAATATTTTTGTACAATAAAAAAATCAAAACACATGGAATGATAACAACCCGGTACAATTTAAAAATATAACTTCTTATGAAAATCCAATTACGTTTGGTGAGGGGGGCAATTTGCCAATTTCAGGGCTTGGCTGAACCTTAAACATGTTTACTTCTAGGAGCATAAAGGATTTAATTAGGGTTCATTTGGAGTTGGTTTGGGTCAATTTGGAATTGAAATCATAGAAGGAAATATCGGAATCGGAATCGGAATCGGGATCGGACTTTTGGCCGGGGGATCCGAATTGGATGAATCGGTCAAAATCGGCAGAATCGGATCGGAAACTCGGACTTTTTTGCCAGAAACTCGTTTTATACTAAAAAAATAGAAAAAAAATTGATAAAAAAATAATTTGTCAAGTTTTTCACTCAAATACAAAATATAGTTGTCCAGAAGTGAATTTGTCAAGTTTCTCACTCAAATAATTTAGTGAATTTGTAAAAAAATAATTTATCAAATTTCTCACTCAAATACAAAATATATATCTATAAGTGATGAAAACAAAAGGAGGAGTTGGGGAGAGGAGAGGCGGGAATCACCGCATCAAAAAAATTCGTTTAGGGCACACCCATTTAAGAAAAGGACCGCCGGCGGAAAAAACGAAATTACGAAATGTACCGTCCGGCGGAATACCGAAAGAAAATTTGACGGAACAACAAATACCGGGAAATAGGACGAAACACAGCCCGACCGCCGGAACGGGATTTGCAATCTTGATGAAAAAGAAGTAGCAAAAAGGGCGAAAAGGGGTATTGTAATGTTTTATATCTCAGGGGCTGATTGAAAATAGGGGCTATTCTGGTAATTTCGACATTTTATAGTGTCCAGAATGACAAATATGCTTCCAGGGGCTTGTTTGAAGAAGTTTTTTATGCGTCAGGGCCTGGTTTGTAAAGTTTGAAGGGTATGGCTATAATATTAGATTGTCAGAGGGTTGAAGCTGCAAATGGGGTGTATTTATTTATTATTTGGGCTTTAGGATTGATGTTTGGGTTTCAGAATTCGTGTTGGAGCTAGATATTTATTCATTGGGCTTAGAATTATCGTTGGTCTTTGGGATTCGCTTAATTCAAGATCCGCGCTGAAGATTTTTATTATATTGTTTTCCTGCTATGCATAGATGGAATTCCAGTGTCCTTTTCTTCTTCCTCTTTAATTTATTTGTTTGGAAAAATTTGTCTTTGTAAAGAGTTCTCTCAGTCTCTCTTATTTTTCTATCTCTTGACAGGAGCCTCTTGTTGTGGTCTGTTTGTGCTCTGTTTTTTTCTTTTGGTGAAATCTCTATTTGTTACTAGCAATTCAAAGTGTGAAAGAGAATTAAACTATGACATTGATTGTGTAAGAATGCCTTGTAATTCAACTGGTAGTCCAAAATCTCAAATGGAGCAGCTTCAAATAATATATCTGTTAATTTTGTAAGATAGGAAAAAGAAGAGATTAAAAAAACAAATTATTATGCAATTTCATTATTTATAGTTACAAGACAACAAAAATCTAGCCATTAGAAGGCACTATTTCCTATTTTATTTTTCAAAAATATGAGATTTTCTTTTAAAAATTTTTTTGTCCATATGTAAATTGTTAATGTTGGATAAATTATTCAAAACGTAGGAAATTTAAACTAAAGCATCAATTTAGATGAAAATAATGATGAACAATTTAATTAACAACTCAATAACTCAAGCTCCATAACACTGAAACCAACACAAGGGTCAAAATACCCCAATGTCATTTTCTTAAGGGGAAATTCATGTGTTACCCTCAAAATATCAATATTGCATATTCCCCCCTCTAAAATCAGAAATTACATATTTATGCTTTAAATTTTTAATAACTCACAATATTTGTCCAATCCATCATATTGAACATTAACTTTATGTTAATTCCTATTTTAACCTTCTATCATGGAGCCCTTGTATTCAGGTTTTTAAAAAATATCTTTACATGTTTGGATCCATTATTCCCGGTGGCTTACTGACAACATATAAAGGCACAGTTGATATGCAGTTTATTTATTTTTATTTTTTGTAGTGAAAACCGGTTGGTGCAATTGCTGACAAAAACTTACCAGTACATCGGAATTACTAAAACGTAACAGTACATCAAAATTTAGAAGTAACATAAAGAAATTTAAAAAATAACTCCACCAGTTAATATTGAGTTTCTTTTGTATAGGCACTACCAGCTTGCTTTTCCATTATCATGTCAGCTTTTAAAACTGGTTTGGGGTGCAAAACGGTACTTTCACAGTACTGAGCTTCCTTTTCCATCTAGATTCCATCAACTCATCAACCATGATAAGGAAAATGATTAAAGAGGCCTTACTGGTACCAAAGTGGCCCACACACAATTTGTTGATGCTTTCTGGTACTTAATGGTAGAGAGCTCTGCAAAGAAAGACTTTGTCAGATAGAGTCAGGGCATCTCTTATTACCCTTGCCGGGTCCAGACCCTCCTTAATCAGGTCATATTTATACAGGTGGGTACCTGGCGTAAAACAGACAAGTGGATATCCGACCATGGTTTAAACTTGTAAGGAGTTGATTCGACTGGTACGATGAGTACCTGGTTTGTTCTTAGTTACTTAGAATGTTGAAGCTGTTTGCTACAGAGGAAAGGTGAGTTTTGAGGGATGCCATGAGAAATTTAGAAACTAGTTGTAGCTAGATTTTGTGTTCTTGTAGAGACGCTTTACTAAGTTAATTTGTAATTTGTACAAATGTCATCCAGGTATTTATAGGTGCATGTATTGAAAGATTACGACTTCCAAGTAATTACGATTTTAGGGCGTTATTCGCTTGTTCTTTTGTATAGTTATGTGGCTTCATATGCACTGGACTAATTAATGACCTTTAAATCATAGGAACTTAAATGTTTAATTTTTGTTGGCGAGAACTTCTACGGAAACAGAGAGGAAGGAAGGGTCATAAGGGTCTACTCCTTATAAGTTAATATTATGGAATAAAATTTAGAGTTGTAAATATATTATTCAATTGTTTTTGGGATATTTGATATATTATAAAGTTATATTGGACAAATATGTGAACTTTTACAATTTAAAGTATAATTATATATGTAATTATTGATTTTTAAAAAGGAAAATATGTAATATTGAAACTTTTGAGGAGATACAAGAAATTCTCCCTTTTTTAAATTATTGTTTTGGACTGAGTTCAATATGACTCTGTGAGAGAACACCTACTCTTCTTTGGGTGTTATGTCACAGAGTCACATGCGTACCTCTGATTTCTCAAAAGAGATAATATAGTATTAATTCTGGTACACTGGATGTTAACATTTTAGCTAGGGACAAAAGATTACAGCTCCATAACATTGAAAAACCAACACAAAGGGTCAGAATACCCCAATCTCCATACAACGACAGCACACCTTACCAGAGACTTTGTAATAACTAATTTAGCGAGTAATTCTCCCAGTCTTCTCCGGCTACCAAATAATTAGTTTTTCTACCAAGCATTTCCTATCAATTCAATAGAGTAGAAGAGAAGAGACTTTGCAATTTCAGATAGATGGGTCTAGGCGGAGTGATTTCCAACCTTCTCTCTTTGGGAGCCAAATTGCTGCCTGCTGTCGTTGCATCTGCACAGGCTCCGTCTTCTTCCTCAACTCCTGCAGTGGATCAAAACCACCAAATTGAGGCTGAATTGAAGAAATTGATGAGGATGCTGGAGCGGATCAAGGCCACACTTTATGATGCAGAGCAGAGAGAGATCAGAGACCTATCAATCAAGCTTTGGTTGAAGGAGCTCAAGAGTGTTGCGTATGATGCAGAGGATGTACTTGGTGAATACCACTATGAAGTCTTACGGACACAAGTTCAGGCAAGAGATGCTACTCGACCGAATTCTCGTAAAAGGAAGCTAATTGATGAGGTAACTAACGTGATTTAATTTTCTTGTATGAAGGGTATATGTGATTTGTTTTGTGTTGATAAGTGAATAAACGTCTTAGTGTTAGAATAAAAAGAATAGCTAATGAAGTTCAAGACAAAAAAATAAATGTAATTTCTACATACTGATGTGAAATGCCAACCATGTATCAATCAACCTGGTTAGGTTTATTTGTTAGCAGTATATATTTTCTTTACTGCCAAAAAAATATCATGAGATGTACTTTTTACTCAATAGTCTCACTACACTGTCAAAGTAGAGCTATAGACAAGTACAAGATACTAGCTGGACATATGACGTGCCATATAATATATGATGAGTCCATATAAACCACATTGCAACTTGCAGATATGCAGCAAAGACCTCAACTATATATATAACTAGTATTATATGTGCACATGAACATTATAGTAGGTAATATACTTTCATGGTAATTATAACTTTCCAGGATCCATATGGTATGCTAGATCAAATTCAGAAAATAAGGAGCATATTTGACGAGATTGCAAATGATCGGATAGCACTTCAACTGTCAGAGGGAGATGGGCCCAAGCGTTGCAACAACGAATTGCATGTAGCTCCAACTAGCCACTTCGTAATACAGTCGAATATCTTTGGTCGAGAGAGGGAAAAGGAGAAGCTGGTTGATTTGTTGTCCACTGAACGGGATGTTGTTTCAGTGGTGACAATTGTTGGCATGGGGGGGATTGGCAAAACAACCATTGCACAACTTGCCTATAATGATCAAAGAATCCGACAAAGGTTTGATAAATTTGGATGGATACACGTAACAGAGGATTTTAGTGTTAAAAGGCTCACTAAAGAAGTAGTGGAGTCTATTACAGGAAATGAGTGTGGTCTTACAAATTTGAGTGCTTTGCAAGATAAAATTCGAAAGGAGATAAGTGGGAAAAGGATACTTTTGGTCCTTGATGATGTTTGGAATGAGAAAAGGAGTCTATGGGATTTATTTCTAGCTCCTTTTATGTCTGTAGCATTTGCAAAAGTTCTTGTTACTACAAGGAACGATTATGTCGCACGAATCATGCAAACAGAGCCAACATTTAACCTTGGCTATTTATCAACTGAACAATGTTGGCAGTTGTTTGAACATTATGCATTTGGTGGGGTAGAACAGAAAAAGGGCCCAAAGTTGGTAGAAATTGGAAAGAAAATTATGAACAAGTGTGGAAAGTTGCCACTAGCCGTGAAGTCAATTGCTAGCCTTTTGAGACATGAGGCAGAAGAAGATACTTGGAGAGAGATTTTAGGAAATGAGCTATGGGAGTTAGATGTTAGCAATGAGATATTTCCTCCTCTTCAAATAAGCTATGCACGGCTTCCTACAAACCTAAAGTCTTGTTTTCTATATTGTTCCATGTTTCCTAAAGGTTACTTGTACGATGTCCAATATTTGGTGAAATTATGGATGTACCAAGGTTTTGTTGAGTCCAAAAGAAACAAAACTGCAGAAAAGATTGGTTCTGAATATGCACAGCAGTTGTGCGAGAGGTCCTTGTTTGAAAGAGAAGGCCAATATGAGGGGAAAGATTTTTTTTTGCCAAAGTTTAAGTTGCATGATATAGTTCATGATTTAGCACGTCTTAATTCGGAAAATGGTTGCTATTCAGTTCTGGGTAGTCAGCTCCCAATTTTTCCTAATGTGTTGTACCATTTGTTTATAGCTCATCATGTGAACCAAATATATCATATTCCCTCTGACAAGTTCATTGCTCTGCGCACACTCATTATGGGTTCTTCTGTCAAAAACTTTTGCAGTACTTTTCACCTTTCATTGGCACCCAAATTAAGAGCTCTAGAAATACAGGGACCTCGTGATTGTAAATTAGAATTTCTTTCCTCTATTAGTAATTTGAAACATCTTCGTCATCTTTCACTTAGTAATATGTTCATTGAAACATTACCTGAATGCATATGCTCCCTTTACAGCTTGCAAAGTCTAACTCTTATCGATAGTCCACTCAAAAAGCTGCCAACAAAAATAGGAAATTTAATTAGCCTGGAAGAGCTGATAATTGATGGTTGTTCTATCATCGAGGTGTTGCCTGAGTCCCTTTGCCAACTCAAGGCCTTGAGGAAAATTTTTATTAGTAGATGCTATAAAATTAAGGAGTTACCAAACAACATAGGAAATCTAGTTTGCTTAGAAGAGCTTGAAATTGCATATTGTCGAGGCCTTCAGGTGTTGCCTAGGTCCCTCTGTCAATTAAAGGCCTTGAGGAAACTCTGTCTTATCAAGTGCTTCCGACTTGAAGATCTTCCTAGTGACATGGGGAGCCTCACAAACCTTCATACTCTTGAAATCAGGGATACTGGTGTGAGTTATTTACCACTTGACTTGAGCAAACTTGTAGGAATTCAAACACTAAAGGTGGCACTCAAATGCGAGACAATAGGATGGTTAAAGGATTTTTTTGATATGGGAGGAACTCTTTGTCTATGTGGATTGGGAAATATTCAAAATTTAATGGATGTTCACTGTGCTAACCTTTTGAGTATGCGTAACTTGGAGCACTTGATAATAGATTGGAATGAGGATCATTATTGGGGAATAGATGGCTGTGTATTTAAGTTGTATATCAAAAGTGGTCAGAAAATATTTCTTGAAGATGGAAGTTGTTTTCCGGTGATGGTTAGTCTCAAATCTCACCCTAATCTTAGCAAGCTAAAAATAATAGGTTACAGTGGCATTACATTTCCAGAATGGATTGGAAGCCTATGCAAACTAAAGTATTTGAATATTACCTTTTGTAATAGTTTGCAATTCTTAAAAGAAGAGTCATTGCCATTAGAACTTGAAGAGTTGGAAATTTATGGATGTGATCAGCTAGTATCTATGCCTGTTATAAAAAAACTGAAATCGTTGGTCAAACTTTCCATCGAAAAATGCCAAAACCTGCACTCATTTATGGAACCTTCTCTTGAATTGACAATGTGTGCACATGAGGTTTCATATGATAGCTCATTATTGGGGTTGACAAATCTTTCTTCACTCAGATGTTTGCAGATTTCAAACTGTTTGAAATTGCAAGTATTGGCGGATGAGTTGCTTCCAATAGAACCTTGCAAAATTGAGGTTACTCTTTGCCCTTGGTTAAGGAAGTGGTGCTTGCAACATGGAATAAACTACAAGGTACTTCATAGTTTCTATTCTACAATATTGTTGTTCATTAGATACTTCATGAGAGTGCCATCATCTTCTTGTAAGCGTTATTTGTTTTACTCAAATACAAAAGTAGAATCACACAATATATTTCACTCAACCCATAGCATTTCAACTCAGGATTTTTCATTTTTTTGTAGTCATACCATATGATATTACTACATACAAGTTGTCATGGATGCAATCTGCTTATTCTCTAAATTACACTGGGTTTTACAATTGAAAGCATATACACCTCGGAAACAGAGGTTGTTGTCTTTTACCACTAGACCAAAAGCTGGTTCTTGTCTGACACAAATTTAAAAATTCAAATCATAATTCAACAGATGATAATCAAAAGAGATGTGTAACAGGAAAAAGATGAATCTGAAACCGGAGAAGATGATGAGGCAGGAACTTGACAGTCACATAATAATAATGATGATGATAGTGGTCATGAACCTAGTGGTTACTGCAGCATGAGTAATGGACGAGTAAAATCAAGATTGGACAACACTGGCAATAGGTTAAGGGAATGGTGCTCTTGCAATACAGCATTACCTACAAGGTATGTTATTTTATTCAATTTGCTATCTTGTAGATCTTTGAGGAAAGTATCGTTATCAACTTATAAATTACGTTACTTTTATCTTTCTTTTTTTTTAAATCAGGACGGGTTTGGAAGTTTATCCCAAGTTTATAATTTGTTACTAACCAGGTGTCATCAATGGTCCAATGCAGTCTTTCTTACCTTTGATCTTTACAATAAATCATATTTGATGGTAAATATATACAATTAAACCAGTGTCAGCTAGGTCTCTTTTACCATGCAAAGGATCCCATCTTGAAGGTTTATTCCTTAATTTAACCCTGAGTAAGCCAGAAAAGAAAAATATTGAAAATACAAAATAATAAAAGTCTGGGCGGGATTAGAAACTTCTTCCAAGTAAAACAATGAATTCAGAATTCTACAGAGGGTAGATTTGCTCTATGATATTGCTAATACTCACCAGTTGTCATCAATGGTTTAATGCAGTTCATACTCCAGTCCATTGAGCAACTTTATGGTTCAAAGTAACAACACCAATTGATCTCACCTAACAACCCTAACAACCTCTTGTGATGATCCGACCGATCTTTTCGTCCCATCTCTTTTTCCAAATTTGCTTTGTCGGTCGGGTTTTTCTCCCTCCCTCTTCACCGCCTGCCTCACCTTCCTGTGCGCCATTTCTCACATCTGTCTAAGCTCAGGCATGAGTCACGCGGCTCAAGGGGGCTCCTCTAGGTATTTTTTTGTCTTGAAAGGATTTATTCATAACCTCACCTCTATAATATTTCAGTGTATCTTGTTCCATTTACCTTTTATTTCATTTGTAGGGTTTCATTTAGAAAGTGTGTAGTGTTGTTCTGTTGTCTCCTGATGGATGTAATTGAACTTGATGAATCATTCGGTTGATGTTGTCACCAGAATTGGCGTCTTGCATGTTTGTTTGAGCTGGATATACCAATTTCAAAGATTGACTAGATTCATGTTGCTCTGTTAGGCACAATTTTAGTTTGGCTTGGACTAGTGAGAACTTACATAATTGGAGCTCAATGCTTAACTATAGAACTGATTCACCATTACCTCTAGGAAGCAAGGGTAATAATATGTATGTAATAATCGAGAATTAATTTTTTTTTTATATAATAAAGTTTGTCATATTGTCTTTAAGATTAGTTGTATGCTGGTAAATGTAGGTGAGTGAGGTGCTACTGGTATAGCTTCTATAGAAACACAACTTGCCTTATCTGAAGAGCTTGGATCCTTACCCTATTGGACAGTACAACTAAATAATGCAACCAGCAAGTAATTTTTCCGGTTGGAACTAAAGGGTTTGAGGTTTCAGAAATCAGAATTAGTGGTCATGAGAAATAAATACTATGTTTCTGTTCATGAACCAGATTTCTCCTTTTATCTTGTACCAGTATATTGAAATATTTCCTATTGCTTAATTCCTTTGTTCTTGGTGTCAATCACTAGGTCTCTCTTTTGCTATATTTTCTTGTTTTATTTGAAGAAAACTCTTTTTCTATGTCTCTCGATTGAATTGAAGTCCTCCTCACATAAATCAATTTTCTATTTTTTTATTTTCTTCATCCTCTTTTCTCCTTGTGAGAATGAAAAATGGTATTGAAATAATCCATGTTGTCTTGCTTAGCACATGAGGGAATTCCAATGTCTTTTTCTTCTTCCTCATTAAATCTGTCTTTATTGGAAAAATATGGCTATGTAAAGAGTACTCTCTGTCTCAATCTCTTCAAAGGATTCTTTTTTGTTATGGTCTGTTAGTGCCCTGTTTTTTCTTTGCTTTTGGTGAGAACTCTCTCTGTTTCTAGTATTTAAAAAGTGGGAAGGGAATTTTGTTCGTGTCTATGTTTCTCCCTTGCTGTTTCAATATCCAACAATAAACAAATAAAAATTGATAGAAAGTATAAACAATGGCATGGATTATATAAGAATTCCTTTAATTCCACTGGTAGTCAAAATTGATAGGTAACATTTTTAATTGCTTTATTCCCAATAGTCTTAATATCAGATTCAGGTAGAGCCCTATAGTACAAGGTACCAGCTGGACATACATATGGCGTACCATAGGAAATATCATTTGTCCATAAAGCCACAATGGAAACTGCAAATATATAGCATAGACCTTTACAATACAACTATTATTATCTGTGTACATGGGCAGTCATAACTCTCAATGTAATTATGACTTTTCAGGTTCCATCTGACACACTCCATCAAATTCATCAAATAAGAAGCAGATTTGATGAGATTGCGAATGATCTGAAAGCACTTCAACTATCAGAGGAAGATGAGCCCATACGTTGCAACAATGAATTGCACTTCAACTAACCACCTTGTAGTTCAGTCGGATATCTTTGGTCGAGAGAGTTAAAAGGAGAAATTGATTGATTTGTTGTCCTCTCAATGTGATGTTGTTTCGGTGGTGACAATTGTTGGCACGGGGGGCATTGGAAAAACAACCCTTGCACAACTTGCCTATAGTGATCAAAGAATCTAAAAAACGTTTGATAAATTTGGGTGGATATGTGTATCAGAGGATTTTAATGTTGAAACTTGAAAGGCTCTGCAAGGAATCATTCGAGTCTATTATAGGAAATAAGTGTGGCCTTACAAATTTGAGTTCTATGCAAGAGAAAATTCAGAGAGAGATAAATGGGAAAGGGTACTTGGGGTCCTAGATGATGTTTGAAATGAGAAGAAAAGTCTTTGGAATTTATTTCGGGCTCCTTTTTTGTCAGCAGCGTTTGCAGGTTGGCAAATGTGGACACCCAGTATTTCGTATATTAGATATTTTTAAGAAATATTAATGATGGGAGATTCATTCACTGGGTACACATAGTGGTTGAAAAAAACACATAGCTGATGGCTTGTTCAGATTCAACCCGCAAAAAACTCATGGAAAGTAGCCAGCTCTTTTCTAAATCGTTCCAGAAGTAACAATTTCAAGTTGGTTCTAGCTCGGCCCATTAACGAGATATTATACACACTGGTGAATATATTTGGATTTAATTGGATAAGTTCAGACTCCAGAGGTTTAGGTTTAGGGTTTGGCCAGTTCCTCCCGAGTCCCACACTCCCCGACTCCCACTCCCACTCTCGACTTCTCTGATTCCCGATCCTCCCCTCTGAACTCTCGCCATCTCGCTCCAGTGAAGCCCTCACCCGATCATGACTTACAGCCTCACCCAGTAACCCCCCCTTTTGCTCAAAAGTTAAAAAGCTTAATAATCTTCTTGTGAAATTGGATTTTGGAACAAAAGTTTATTAATTTACATTTTTTATATGAAATAAGCAGCAAGTAGTAAGCTAGTTTACTGAGAAAACAAAGTAGTAATTTTAACTTGTTAGTTATTGAGTGATTGAGTTTGAATAATCTTAGTCATGGGAACTTTCATTTGATACTAACTTCAACTTGGCCAAAAACCTTATCACAGTTGCTTTAATTTCTTATCATATTCTAGATTTAGAGCTGTAATTTTTTAATCTTCATTTTATAATTTATACTTTGGAACTGTAATTTAGAATTAGAGTTTTACTGTTATTTCTTCTCATCCTTTTTTATTTGTGTGCCTTTGGCAGAATATCGCAGCCATCATTAGAATGTACTGCTGCCACCAGTGGTGTACTTCAGGTGGAGAGGGTTTTAGCTGAAAGCGCAAATAACAAGGCTGGCAAAGATGGGGTTGGTGCGATAGCGAGGCTAGTGCAGAAACGAATGGACAAAAGAGAACATCCAATGTATGGGATTATTTTAAGGCATTGAAGGTTAATGTGGTTGACAAGGCTGAATGCCAACATTACAAAAGAAAGTTTAAAGTCGTCATGCGAGTTGATGCCCAATTGAAAACTTTACAAGTGAGTTATATATATATATCTGATTTCACTTTGTATTTTTAACTTCTATAAATATATATTGAAAAAGTTGTTATTGGATTTTTCATATCAGCAAACTTCAAAGGTGGAGGAGAGTTTGGAAATTTATTTTCCAAAGCTTGATGTCAATTGATCTTGAACCTTATAAGTGAGTTCTACACTTTTAGTACTTATAAGTATACTTGGTTTTTTTCAATGATTAAGATGAGTCACATGGAATACAGAATACAACTGACATGTATATATTTGGTAAAATAACTTTTCTCGTGCATAGAAAATGTATATTGATTTTTTTTTTGTCAAATTGACAGCCACAACATGATGCGAGTCAATAGGCTGGGGGATACTATGGATGTTATAGTCAGTATTACGGCAAGTGAACTTTGAGACTGTGTAAGTTGATTAGTAATTTTGTATGGACTATGTGTGAATTCATTCAGTATCTAAGTTAATTTTTTGAATTTTGTTTTATTTGGTTTACATGAATTTATTTTGTGAACTATGTTTATATGTTTGTATGAATTTGGGGATTTTGTATTTTGGTATTTATGATGTTGCCAATCAATAGTCGAATGGATTATCGTTGTGTTTGTCAATTGGGGACTGGGACATGGCCCAGGTATTATTTGCACTTGAATTTAAGCGTATTGCTCACTAATTAGTCATATAAATATTATTTTATTTTAGGCGGCTTCAATAACTAAGATCCATCTATTTTTAGGAGTTATATCCCTCTTTCTGAGTGTTTTTTTATGCACGTTATCACGCTTTTCTAGCAGTTCCAAGTACAAAACTACTAGAAGAAATTACCCTCTTCTAGCAGTTCTAGTACAAAACCGTCACAAGATATGCTCTTCTGCTAGTGGCTAGTAACTCCTTGTTCTATTGTGTTGATCACTAATAATAGTAAAACCGGTACTGGAGGTCTTTTTTTTTACCGTTAGTAGAGCCCAAATCTTTAGTAATAAGTAAAAGCATTTTTACTGTTAATTTGTATTGTCGCAAATACTCCCGTTAGTAATAGTGATACCCTTGAACATAATAATTTATGTCGACTTATTTTCAGTAGTACTCATTTTTTTCCCTTGGCAGATAGTAACAAAATACACTGCCCAAAACCAACGTACTGACCATATATGCAAAATAATATGATAAACCAAAGACATCTTAATTGAATGCGCATATTCGTTTGACCATGTCAACGCAAATGTTGGCTTATATATCCTAATAAAAGTCAATCATATACGTACTGGACTCTATTTTATACCTCGTCGGTTCGAATCCCAGAAATAATATTCAGGACAATTAACCACACAAACTTGCACCTCTTAGAGGAAAATGATTTTCATAGTCAAATAATAAGTTTCATAAACAGAAATGTATCCACATAACAGAGAGACCTTCACATGGACCTAGATACATTATGGGCCCTGGCCCGGCCCAACTACTTGACAGTTCTAATTTTAATAAGGAAATATCTTAAAAATTAGGCTGTCGATTTTGGTCCAGCTATTACTTTTAATCTTTCTGTGGGCCATGATTTTGTTTTCATGAAGAATCTCTCTATTTTCTGTTATAATTATTCATATATTTTGAAAATTTATATAAATTAACTAAGAACAATTATTAGATTTTTCGGGATCTAACAAAAAAAAAAAAAGCAATTTTGATTATAACCGAACTTGGTAGGTTGTTTTATTTCTAACCATACCGTCTCCCTATGGGGCGCCCCACCATAAAGGGCAAACCGCCCCAGAGTGCGGCAGCCTGCAATTTTTTTTGTATTATTTTGTTTTGTATTGTTTAGTAAATTGTGTTTTATATTGTTTTGTTTCACAAATTTATGATTATACAAATTTTGAATACTTTATTTCTATGATTTGTTATGTCAAATGGATAGTCGAAATTGAACGCATTTTGCTGAAATATTTATCCCTAAAAGTCGAATCAATCGCAGGTTATTTCATCGCCATCACATAATAAAAATGAAAGCACGAAATAAAAAAAAATGAAACAATATAAAACCTAAGTGAACAAAATAACAAAATAATGTCTGAAGAAATATAAAACCTAGAAATGAAAACATAAAATACTACTGTCAGGTCTATACTATGAAATATAAAAACTAAAGACGACGGCGGCGAGGAGCAGGACCGACAGTGACAATCTAGAAGGGGCCCGGGTTGTCCTCTGCAGCTCTGGAGGATCCTCGTCATCAGGATGATCCAAATCCACGTCCTCCTGTATGCCCGATCATGAACCGGTGGCCCATGGATCCTCCTGTATAGTGTCCGTGGATCGTCGGTACGAACTAACCCATAGATCGTCTGGCCACTCCTAAGGATACGTGCTCAGGGAATGTGTCCGGAAGCTAGCATCCTCCCAAGGATCCATGGTCTACAGCGCACTCCCACTCGCCTCATGGTCGTGCTGTCTGGGGGGTGGCGTCGATGGTCCGGTGAGGTCCTCTGTGGCGGGGTCCTCGGGGCCAAAGTCAGATGTGCTGAAAGTGGGATCGGCACTCCACATAGGCTGACCATCCTGCAGTTAGATAATGTTAGTTTTGCATCATGAAAATAACTAAAATTTAATTATACAGAGACCAACTAACGGACCTTGCCTAACTGCACCGGCACGTTATATTTATTGTAGTAGTTGTGTCATTTCTTGTTATCTAGCACCTAGTCGTGGAACGCCCAATCCGGATTTTCATCTGCAACATTTGAGGGTAACCTTTTAAGAACACACTTTCAAAATATACTATATGTTTATCAGTGTTTTACATCAGCGTGACTGAATATCTATATGTTTTTAAAAATAATATTTAAAAATTCTTAGAATAACAAAGCGTATCTCCATCGATACAAGTGAGACACGGTGACACCAGTGAGGAACCCACAGGAGAGGACTGAACGTATCTGAACGTATCTCCACAGTGGGGTCAGCGTGAGCCTACGAACTGTCGCCGGGCTCCGATGTGTCTCGCGATCGTCCACGTCCAAATGTTTTCTAAAAATTAATCTAACAATTTCTAACAATTTCTAGAAACTACTCTAACAATTTTTAACAATTTCTAGAAACTACTCTAACAATTTCTAGAACCTACTCTAACAATTTCTAACAATTTCTAAAAATTACTCCAATAATTTCTAACAATTTCTAGAAACTACTCTAACAATTTTTAAAAATTACTCTAATAATTTCTAACAATGCCAATCAAATTATAAAACCTAATTTCACTTAATTAAATTTCCAACAAATCCAACCTAAGTTGAAAATAGCAATTTCTAACAATTCCAATCAAATTATAAAACCTAATTTCAAACACACAAATTTCTAACAATTCCAATCAAATTATATAACCTAATTTCAATCACACGAATTTCTAACAATTCCAAACAATCCCGCAATTTCTAACAATTTCAACGAAACCCCGCTATTTCTAATAATTTCTAACAAATCCCGCAATTCGATCAATTTCTAACTATCTCTAACCATTTCTAACAAAAACTAATTTAAATAAAGAATGAAGTACCCGATAACGGCGGGATGGCGTGGCGACGGCGGTCGCGACTGTGGCAGAAGGTAGAGAGAGGCCAGGGGTGGGGCGGGTAGGGAGGGAGAGAGAGGGAGAGGGCGGTAAAGAGAAAGAGAGGGGTCGGGATTGAGAGAGGGGTGCGAGATATCGCGTTCAAGGGCGGCCGGAGGTGGTTGCGGCAAAAAATTGTAGTTTTTTGGGGGTTTCGGGCGGGTTGGGGTAGGGGTTTCGGGTTTGGGCCGGTGGGTTTGGGGAGAGGGAGGGGTTGGGGTTTTTATTAAAATAAAAAAAAATTAGTAAACCGTCCCATTGTGGGGCAGTTTACATGGAACACTGTGGCGTCTCACTGTGGGGCGGTTTACTTGGTGTGGTGGGGCGCCCCACAGTGAGGCGTTTTGGTTAGACATAAAAGAAGTCAGAATTTTCGGTTATAATCAAAATTGTTTTTTTTTCGGTTATAATAAAAAAAAATCGGATAAAAACTTCCATAGGTTTACTATAACTCGTGTTGGATATTACATAAATTAATTACGTTATAATTACCAGGACATTGGAAAATTACTTATCTTATATGTTTTTGTTGCATTTTACTAATTGTATTTATTCATCAGGCCCCAATATATTTTTCTATTTTCTTCTACTTTTTTTTTTATATTTCTTAATCATATAGGAAAATTTCATACTTAATTATCTTGAGTTTCTTATAAATATTTTAGCTGAATTTATTGCTTTACAAAGTTACTTTACTTGTGTTTGAAAAAACTATTAGGAGGTGTGATTTACTTTGTAATCATCAGGTTATCTCTTATTATTTTTTCAAATTTAATAAGTGTAGTTGTTGGTGCACCATTTTGACCTCTATAATGTTGACAATATTCCTATCTAGAATTGCATACATTTCAACAATATTCCTATCTAGAATTAAAATATCCCAATGTTTAATTACACGATCATTTAACATTAATCAATCGCTAAAAGAGGAAGCATTATAATTGAAATCACAATTTATGCCATGAATCAATTCAATCCGGTCATAAATGGAACATTTGTCATACTGATCGATCCACTGGTCGCCTTGAATAAAAGAAGACACAGTAATACTGATCCGCCTCCTTTGCATTAGTAATCACGTGATAACCCGGCCACGTGACTTGCTTTGCAGTGCTTGACCCAGGACCCATGTTCAAGTACTCCCCATAATATAACATGCTAAGTGCAAATATACTGTTCCATGACAACCAACCCGCAGGATCAATTAGACTGCATGAACACAGTTCGAGAATACTCCTTCCATGGCCGACCTAGATACGTCTTGCCACTTGAAACATCTCTAGCCAGATCAGAGGCGGTGGTTACTTTGCACTTTTGGATTGAAATACCAGTGTTTTGGTTTGGGTCCTCTCTACCCTGAGCAGTGTAGATATTGCTCTGGTTAAATCGGGTTAAGTTTTCGTGCGTACTGATTGCAGTTTTGGAACACGACTGCTGCGTTGTCAAAGATAAAGTCGATTGTCCCATAAATATCGCATTCCCGGTAAAATTGGTGGAGGGAGTAAGTATAAAGAGTGTCTTGATACCCAACAAAGCTGCATCAGTAGATCAGAGACAACTCTGACGGCTAAGGCTTGGTGCTTGCTCGGACTGGCCGTTAAGTCCCTTGTTATGAACCCATTGCCAACTACAGCTGTTACAATTGAGCAACAAAAAATTCGTCAATTTTTGGAATTTATTTAAGTGAACAATAATTAGTTTTTAACATATATGCAAAATATTACTGTTATTTTTATTGAAAAAAATGCAGGACAGACAAATAAAAAGTTTAGCATGTGTGTTTATGTCTGCAACAGGAATCAAGAGATTAGATTGCCTCAAGAGATTAGATTGCCCCACAAGGTTTTAGATGAGATAGTGTAATAATACCTAAGCTCAATGCAATGGTATACTATTTATTGCATATGCTCTCTACCTGGGGACCACCAAGTACAACTTGAATGCCTATCTTCAATAAATATACTTACTTTTTACTATTTTTTAATTTTTATATTATAAATGTGAAATTATTAAAGCGCTAAAGAAACTCGGTGCGCTCTAATTAGTAAATAAGTCTCATGGTGCCAAAACAAATTAATTATGTTAATGAGCAAAATTTCTTTAATGTATATACCAAGTTACTTGGTGGACAAATTACACAAACTATTTTATAACTTTGTTATTTGTGTTGAAAGTAATCCAAGTCATCAGGTGTCCCCACACGGCCCGCATGGATAGGGACACGGTCCGCACATGAATAGGGACACGGTCCGCACTAAACAAGGGACACGGCCCGTATGGCTAGGAAAAACGATTTCTATTTTTAGAGAGAATCGAAATTAGTTTGTAGACACGTTTTTCTATTTTTGGTAAGTCCCCGTAATGGAGTTAGTGGGTGTAGCTGTAAGCCAATTATAGCACCATAATTTTAGGGTAGTGGATGCTAAATTAGGATTAGTTTTCTAGTATTTATACCATGTCTCTTGTATGTGTGTAAGAAGTCTAAGTTGAGTAATATGAAATTAGTGTGAGTTTTTTCTGTTATCTCAATTTTTTCCAACAAATGGTATCAGAGCCTAAGGTGAGAGATCAAGGCAGATCCGACCAAAGGTGAGAGGTGAGAGATCAAGGCAGATCCGACCAAAGGTGAGAGGTGAGAGATCAAGGCAGATCCGACCAAAGGTGAGAGATCAAGGCGAGATCCGACCATGGCAGAGAGACATGAATGTATCGAATTCCTCGATTCCGTTGTTCAAGGGAGACAACTATGAGTTAGGGAGCATCAAGATTCGAACTTTGCTCAAGTCACAAGGTCTATGGGAATTGGTAGAGAAGGGAGCACCGGCCCCGATCCCACACAAGACAGCACATGTGGGTATCGCCGTTTTTCATTCAACAAGCCGTTCATTTGAGCACGGTGTTTGCAAAGATATATAGCAAAAGCAGGAACAAATCAGGCCTGGTCAACTCCGAAAACCGCATTTCGGGGAAGTTCCAAGGTGGTAGCTATCAAGTTGCGGGGCTTGAGACAGGAGTTCGAGACGTTGGACATGAATCAAGGCGAATCTGTTCAAGTGTTTCTCACAAAAGTCACATCCATAGTCAACCAAATCCGAAGCGTGGAGAAGATCTTCCGAAAAAACGGTTGTGATGAAGGTGTTGCGCAAGGCCTAACAACCAAGTTTGATCATGTGGTGGCAGCGATCGAAGAATCCAAAGATTTGTCCACCTACACGTTTGATGAATTGATGGGATCACTGCAAGTTCATGAAGTTCGTCTCAACCGATCGAAGTGAAGGACGACACGAAAGCTTTCTATACCAAGGGCGATTCCTCAAGAAGCCAACAAGGCAGAGAGGAGGAGGCACGAGCAAGTGGAGACATCCGTCAACAACAAACAACAAGGAAGGATATCGAGTGCTACTATTGCCACAAGTTGGGTCATGTCAAGGCGGATGCTACAAGAAGAAGAGGGAAGACGGTCAAGGCAAACAAGGTGTTGAATGCTATTATTGTCACAAATTCGGCCATGTGCAGGCTGATTGTTACAAGAAGAAACGTGAGGAAGAGCAAGCCAACGTTGCAGAAGAGAAAGGCAACAAAGAAGACACTGAAACCAGGCTCTTCATGACGAAAACCGCTGACACGGTCCGTACCATTCCAAACACGGCCCGTACCATGCCTGACACGGCCCGTACCATGCCTGACACGGCCCGTGTCCAAAACACACGGACCGTACAGGATACAGAAGCAAGCCAAGTTTGGTTCCTAGACAGGGGGGTGTTCTAATCACATGACCGGTTACACGTATCTTTTCGAAGAATTGGACGAGTCATACAACTTCTTTTACAACCCCGAAACAAAGAAGACAATAGTCGACCGCAACGTGACATTCGATGAAGATGCTAACCGGAGTTGGTCTATGGCAAAAAACAACATACCGATAGCGAAAGAAGATGTAGAACCTGCGACCCGATATCATCATCCGATACGGCCGGCATGAAGATGACACGGTCGCGGTGGACTCGATACGGCCCGTGTACCATCCAAGACAGGACACCGAGAAGCAATCCGAAACAAAAGGTAGAACAACCTCAGCCAAAAATGAAGACATACCAACACCATTGCGAGGTTTATACAAGAAGAATCAACCCACAATCACAAAAAAAAGACCAAAACCTTGCAAGAATTATATTCATCAACACAAGTGCGATGGTGAAAGATCCCGAGTGCTTTGAAGAAGCCGCAGGCAAGAAAGAATGGGTCACGGCTATGAAAGAAGAAATTCGGGCAATTGAAGAGAACAACACGTGGGAGTTAGTAGAGCCCAAAGGATCACAAGGAAATTGGGGTCAAATGGGTCTACAAGACCAAGCTCGGTCCGATGGTAAGGTGCTCAAATACAAGGCGAGATTAGTTGTGAAGGGTTATGCACAAAGGCAAGGAATTGACTACAATGAAACATTCTCCCCTGTTGCGAGATTTGAAACCGTTCGACTCGTGTTAGCACTAGCTGTCCAATTGAAGCAACAGCCTTTCAACTCGATGTCAAGTCCGCATTCTTGAATGGAGAACTAATGGAAGAGGTGTATGGGACGAACAAGAAAAGGATTCAAAATCAAAGGCAAAGAAGTTTGGGTGTATAGGCTCTACAAGGCACTATACGAAGAAGCAAGCTCCACGGGCGTGGTACAACAAGGTAGATGCATGCTTTCAAACCTTGGGGTTCATGAGAAGCAAGAACGAGCCGAATCTCTACATCAAACGGGACATAGGCCTGCTGGTCGTGAGTTTGTATGTAGATGATATGATCTACTTCGGTACAAATCAAGGGATGGTTCAAGCATTTAAAGAACAGATGATGAATATGTTCAAGATGACGGATTTGGGTGAGATGCACTACTTTCTAGGGCTAGAGATTGAGCAAGAAGAAGGTAACATGTTCATTTCTCAAAGAAAGTATGCGAAAGATCTAGTTGAGAAGTTTGGAATGAAAGGATGCAATCCCGTGCAAACACCATCAAATATCAACGAAAAGCTCACAGCAGAGGATGGCACCGAACACATTGAGGCGACTCAATTCCGAAGTTTGATTGGAGGCTTGATGTACCTGACACATACACGTCCCGATATCTCACACTCAGTTGGAGTCATCTCGAGGTTTATGCAAACACCAACCAAACAACACATGGGAGCAACAAAAAGGATATTAAGGTATATTGCAGGCACAACGAGCTATGGCCTGTGGTACAAATCTGTGGAGAATCCAAGCTTAATTGGATATAGTGATAGTGATTGGGCGAGGGAGCCCCGGACGATAGAAGGAGCACATCCGGGCAAGTGTTCTTATATGGTGACAATGCAATTTGCTTGGAATTCGAAGAAGCAATCAACCGTTGCACTTTCCACAAAGCGGAGTACAATGCTGTGACATCAGCAGCATGTCAAGGTGTTTGGCTCAGACGCATTTTAGAAGAGTTAAACTACAAGCAAATAGGAGCAACAAAGATACTATGCGACAACCAGTCAACAATAGCAATGAGCAAAAATCCGGTGTTTCATAGTCGTACTAAGCATATTGAAACAAAGCATCACTTCATTAGAGAGTTGGTTGAGCAAAACGAAATTGAATTGGAGTATGTGAATACGAATGAACAAGTTGCTGATATCATGACCAAGGCTCTTGCAAGAGAGAAGTTTGTTTGGTGTCGAAGAATGATGGATGTAGATGACTTTGGATTAAGGGGGAGTGTTGAAAGTAATCCAAGTCATCAGGTGTCCCCACACGGCCCGCATGGATAGGGACACGGTCCGCACAGATAGGGACACGGTCCGCACAGCCAGGGACACGGCCCGTATGGCTAGGAACACGATTTCTATTTTTAGAGCAGTACTGAAATTAGTTTGTAGACACGTTTTTCTATTTTTGGTAAGTCCCTGTAATGGAGTTAGTGGGTGTAGCTGTAAGCCAATTATAGCACCATAATTTTAGGGTAGTGGATGCTAAATTAGGATTAGTTTTCTAGTATTTATACCATGTCTCTTGTATGTGTGTAAGAAGTCTAAGTTGAGTAATATGAAATTAGCGTGAGTTTTTTCTGTTATCTCAATTTTTTCCAACAATTTGAAATAAAAAATTTGAGGAAAATTTGCAGTGAATATTGCATGGAATTAATCATTTGAACATGATGACCTTCTATTAAACAAATAATACTTATATATAGAATAAAAAATAAGGAGAATATTGTGTTCAGAGAATCACGTGGTAAGAACAGAGATGCATGATGCATCTAAGTGCAAGTGTGCTTCACGCTTAAAAATGACAAATCAAATATTTATTTATTGCTCAATCTTGTGCACTTCTACAAACTACAAATTTAGTACAATTTTGAGCAGAAAATTAATAATTAATTAAGGAAAATCTAGTACAATTTGCCTTGTCCTATGATTCTCACCTACAAGAAAAATAACAGTACAAAAATTGCTGGATTTGGTTTTATTTGAAAAATTATTGGACGGTCCTGATTGAGTTAAAATTTAATCAAACGGTTTGAATTGCATAGTAACAATAAAGAGTAGAGTCGGTGGGGTTTTGTTTGATATGAGTTGAGGTCTTCATTTAATATAGTCAAATGAATAAATTGTGCATCTCTGTCGGATCTATGTTAATTCTGTCGATGATAGTGACTCAGGCGATGGATAAGACAGCACATCTCCCCTCATCTCCGTCGGTTCCATATCCATTTCATTTTAGCTTAATTATTGTATAATATATATTAGATATATGTAGGAACATAGGAATTTAAATACGTAGTTGTCGGGACTAGTTATTCTGTGACTTGAGTATATATTGTCTGGATTAAATTTGAAATAGACAGTTAATGTACATAAATAGTCACATCATGTTAATTGTACTATGAATGCACGTAGAGACAAAGTAAAAAAAGGAGGAATGAGATTCAATTGACTTTTATTTTATTTAAAAATATACATATTTATATATAATTTTATATATAATTTAAAGTAAAATAGCACGGTACTGCAAAATTCTTTATTTTTTTCAAAAAGTTTTTATATAATTGATTCTCATAGTTTGAAAGTCTGAATACATATATAATATAGTTATATTTAATTGTGTTTTTCAAAATTTAAGTTAGTTTATTCAAAGTTCATAATTAGATCAAGATCTAACGGTTCAAATCAAATTAAACTTGTGTTACCACGTGTTGTATCGTACCATAACCAAACCAATATTTCGCATGTCGTACCATACCAATTTTTTTTAATAATCACAGTACAGAAAATACGAGTTACAACGTGTCACTGATACATATACCGTGCCATACCCTGACCTATCCTTTATATCAAAATGTGATTTTGTTACATCCCTATCTATACAATAATTTGGTTATTCGTCATATTCTTAAAGTCCGTAAAAGTAGGTACAATCATCATATTTTTTGGTTATCTTTATGCATGCAAATAGAATATATTTTTTTGGGAGGAGGGAGATGACGAAATTTTTTATCTATAGAAATTAACAAAATACTAGAGAGAAAAGTAGAAAGAGTATTGTAATTGTTAGATTAGTAGAAAGATCGAATTCAATATTTCTGATTCAAAAGTTGGGATCGTATTCAATGGTTCAAATTCATTGTTTTCCAATTTAAACAGATTCACATGGATCACAGAAGATCTGAAATACATCTAAACATTTTGCAGGTTCACGTGAAGAATTTTTCTTGAACAAAATTGAACAAAATTAGCAAAAAAAAAAAATCTTGAACAAAATTAAGAATTTTTATACCATTTTCTTGAACAACCTTTTGCATTGCCGGGGCAAAATGCAAAATAAAAGAGAACAAAATTGAATCCGAAGCATTATTTTTTTTTCTATTAGTGCAAGAAAGAAAGAATTACTAGATTCGATAGAAATTTTCTAATTTTTCAATTTTCCTCTCTCATTTTTTTATTGACTTCTATGAATAAAAACTTCTCGGGAGATGATATATAATTTGTCGGTGGATTAAAGGCAATTCCACCTTTCAGAATGTACTGTACATGCACATGTGAAAGTGATAAAAAGCATATCATATGACACACATATAAAGTTTCATCATAATCAAGGCTATGAATTTCTTTCTTGTTTGGTGTTTAAAATTATATATTAGTGAACTTTAAATTTACTAAAAACAAAAAAAAAAATTATTCTTTTTTTGTTGTTTAAAATTAAATAAGTTACCTTTTTGAAATAGAATCATGGGATGATTTCAATAATGGATATAATTATAATTTTTAATTATTATGAGCTGGCTGCATTTAATGGGACAAATTAAATTAAGTTCTTGTTTCTTTTCCCGCGGAACACGGATCTAATCTAATTGTGGAAATCATAGCATGAACAATTAAAGGTGCAAAATGAGCCTAAAAACTATACATGTAGTAGGGGTGAAAAGGGAATGGATACAGAGCGAATAGTGATTAAATCATATTTATATTTTTTTTAGATTTTCTGAATATGGATACAGAGTGAATATTAGACATATTAGACGAATAAGAATATGGTCAAATATTTACTAAAATAATATAAAAAATATTCAAAAATATTAAAGTTCATAATATTTATCTAATTATAATGGTGAATAACATAAATTTTTCATAATATATATTAAAATATATGATATATATCTACTATTTGGAAACAAATAATTGAAACATAAAATCATATCAGTATTCTTATCTACGCAAATATTCAGATATCGAATATGTACATTTAAGTTTTCAAATACGAATCAAATACGAATCCAATATTACCCATACTGTTTTCACCCCTATGAATACGTGACATGTATATATATGGACATATTAATATAACATCTGACAATATATAAAATTAATATATATATGAAGACATTTATTCTGTGGACAGTCACATGCCAGGACCCAATAGAAGCATGGCACTATATTAGTTGTGTGTGTGTACGTATTATGTGCACTACAGCAGATTTGATTTTCAGCGACCACTATCAGCGACCGGGCGTCACGCCGGTCTCTGAAACTCAATTTTTTAAAAAAAATAAATAAAACAAATAAGAATCGGAGTCGAATGGTTTTCAGCGACCACTATCTGACCGGCGACTCCTCCGGTCGAAAACCATTAAAAAAATAAAAAAAATTCGACAACTATCGAGAGACCGGCAAAAACAGTTTAGAGACCGGCGAAAAGCCCGGTCGCTGAAAAAGCATCTCCAAAAACCCTCGCGCCAGGTCTCTTCCTTTCGCGCGTTTAGGTTTTGATTTTGCTGCTGCTGTGCGCGACAGATCGGAGAAAACCCGCCGTCGCCTGTGCCCGCCACTCCCCGCCTCCATTTTGCAGGTTCTTTTCACTTTTAGTTTGAGATTTACTTTCTGATTTTTTTATTTTACTCTCTTTTCTCCTAACACCAAATCAGTGGCCATAATGCCTTTTAAATGTGTTAAAACCTTGAACCAGATTCATACCAATGCCCAAATTATGTCTAGCAGACCTCTGGTATTGTACCAAGTCCAAACTCAGTAACCAGGCATGGTTCAATACCCACTGGTACAGTGCAATGCACTGAAATGCACCAAATAGACCCCTGTGCACAAATCTATCATTTCTAGATAGTACAGGGACCAAATTGAAAATATATAAACACAGTTCAATAAAGGACTCAGAGACAAGCATGTTCATGACAAATTTTCCATTTATTGGATTTTTCAGCTATTTTTAATGATTTTTCAAAGTTCATATTTCTAAAAATTATAAAACTGCATATGCACAGTTCTGGAAATTTGATATCAGTTTACTGTTCTGACCTTTTCATAAAACAAATAATCTTGAAATATTAGATAAAAAAATATATTTGGAATCTACACTCTCTGACAATGATTTTAGACTCAAATTTTACTCAAATCTAAGTCCTGTAGCATTCAAAATAAATTCATGAATTAAATACAAGTTTTCTGTCACTGATGGACAATTATACCCCTGACAGTTTCACAAAAATCCTTAAAAATATAAATAAATTCTCAAAAATGATAAAAATGGTTCTGGATACTCCTGATACATTGTATTCCATGTTTATGACCTTGTACAATGTGATCCTTCATCAAAAACCTGATTTTAAATGAAGATTCAGATTTGTAAATAAGGTGTTAGGAGAAAAGAGAAGAGAAATGGCGCCAAGTAGAAAGGGAAAGGGAAAGGCGACGGCGGGATCTGGAGAAGAGAGTAGCGGTAGTCAGAGAAATGTACGGGGTAAGAAGCCATGTATCGTGTTGGTGGATCTAGCAGTACTACTTCACATTCTTCAGGATCATATTCTTCTGCGCCACCGGCTTCACGCCTTACACAAGAGGATATTGAAGCGATATCTTCTCATGTGATGACATCGATCATGCCTAGGCTCACCGACACGATCACCGACCAGATCAGCAGAGCCTTCAGATCTACTCAGGTACGAAATTCAATTTATCAGTATGTTTTAATTGTCAATCATATATCTGAAATCCTAATTATTTAAACAACTTATAGGAAGGTTCGACCTCAAACCATACCTCGATGCCGGATACTCGGGATGACGACGATGATGGCGAGGATCTCGGCAGAGATGATACTTCTTAGATTTTCTTGAGTTGGTATATTTATCTATGTTATAGTTTAGGTTCAAATATTTATGTTAGCATACTTACATATTTGCGTGGATTGGATATTTAGCGTTTTTATATTTTTGTTCTATGTGATTGTTTATGTGTTTTTAATATTTATTATATATGGGAATATCGATGCAATTGTACGTCTGATAACAATTTCGAAACGACAAAATATCAATAATAAATAAAACCAATAGAATCGAAATCAATAAAAAAAAACAGAAACAAATTAATTTTAAAAAAAAATTGACTATCAGCGACCATTTACAATTATCAGCGACCAAAACGTTTGGACGTTGTTAACTAAACATGACGTCAGCATACACTTTCAGAGACCAACACAAAGTGGTCTCTGAAAGCTTATCAGCGACCGGGATGACGACTTTCAGAGACCGGTGACGTCATCCGACAGTATCAGCGACGACACTTTCAGAGACCGGTGTATCAGCGACCAAAAATGACTATCAGCGACCAAAACCATAATCAGCGACCGGCGCCTATACTATCAGCGACCGGTACTCCGGTCGCTGATAAGTCATTTTGCTGTAGTGGTGTATATATATCAACTTCTATTTCTCTCTCTAATTCATCCCATTTCCCAAAGGGAGCATAAAATACTAACATACTAGAGCATCCATTCTTTAATTTAGAAGAAAATTTAGAAAATTAAAATTAGAGCTCAACAATAAGTTACTTGCCGTAATATAATTTTTATTTTATAAGAAGCTAAAAACTATATATATTAATGAAAATTATAAAATACAAAGTACAAAGCTGTTAATTTGTGCACAGTAGCCCCACGTGCAGTAATAGCTAGTTTGTCATCATAGCACATGTCATTTTGACTCTTTCATGGGTTTCACATTTCAAGAAAATAATACCCTGAATAAATCGATCCTAAACTGCGCATCTGATATATAGAACTCAAATGTCGGCTTATATATCCTTATAAAAGTCAATCATATAGAACTCGACTGTATTCTATTTTATACCTCATCGGTTCGAATCTCAGATAATCCAGGACAATTAACAGCACAAAACTTGCACCTCTTAGAAGAAAATGATTTTCATAGTCAAATAAGAGGAGGGTTCAAATTAATGCATTATAGTTTTGTGCTCCAATTATGCTTCAGATCTTTATCTCCGTTTTCAAAAATTCAAACAGTCGACTGAACCGTTCAAAATAATTATTACAATAAAATATACTTGGAGACCAAATTTATATATATTTTTTAGAATTTTTTTACTATTTTTTTGTAGGTACAATATCACTTTTTTAAATGATTCAAGATCTCCTAAAAACTGAAATTTTATACCTACCAAAAAAGTTAGTAAACAAATTCTGAAAAATATAAAATTTGGTTTAAAAAAGAGATATAGACGTTGAGCATAATTGAAACACAAAATCATAGTACATATTTGAGCCCTTCTCTTCAAATAATAAGCTTTGGAAACAAAAGTGTATCCAGATTCCAGAGACCTTCACATGGACCTAGATAAATTATGGGCCTATAAAAATACCTCAATAACTATGTCAGCCCGGCCCGGTCCGACTCATTCACATTTCTAATTTAAATATCTTAGAAATTGGGTCGTCGATTTTGAATGTGTTGGTCCAGCTATTACTTTTCATATTTCTGTGGGCCATAATTTTGTTTTCATGCACAATCTCTCTATTTTCTGTTATAATTATTCATATATTTTGAAATTTTAAATAAATTAACTAAGAACAATTATTAGATTTTTCAGGATCTAACAATAAAAACTTCCATATATTTACCATAACTCGTGTTTGATATTACATAAATTAATTACGTTATAATTACCAGGACATTGGAAAATTACTTATCTTATATGATTTTGATAGATTTTACTAATTTTATTTATTCATCGGGCCCCAATTTATTTCTATTTTCTTCTACTTTTCTTATATTTCTTAATCATATAGGAAAATTTCATACTTATCTTGAGTTTCTTATAATAATTCTAGCTGAATTTATTGGTTTAGAAAGTTACTTTACTTGTGTTTGAAATAACCATTAGGAAGTGTGATTTATTTTTTCAAATTTAATAAGTGTATATAGTTGTTGCTTGTTGGTGCACTATATATTTTGAGTGCCTCTATAATGTTGGCAATATTCCTATCTAGAATTGCATACATTTCCACAAAATTTCAAATTGAAAGCATCTTATAATTAATATATATCATTTAAAAAATCCCAATGTTTACACGATCATTTAACATTAATCGTTTGCTAAAAGAGGAAGCATTATAAATGAAATCACAATTTATGCCATGAATCAATTCAATCCGGTCATAAACGGAACATTTGTCATACTGATCCACTGGTCGCCTTGAATAAAAGAAGACACAGTGAACTGATCCGCCTCCTTTGCACTAGTAATCACGTGATAACCCGGCCACGTGACCCGCTTTGCGGTGCTCGACCCAGGACCCGTGTTCAAGTACTCCCCATAATATAACGTGCTAAGTGCAAATGTACCATTCCATGGCAACCAACCCGAAGGATCAATCAGACTGTCAAGATTAGATTGCATGAACACAGTACGAGAATACTCCTTCCATGGCCGACCTAGATACGTCTTGACACTTGATACACTTCCAGCCAGATCAGAGGCGGCGGTTACTTTGCACTTTTGGATTGAAATACCGGTGTTTTGGTTTGGGTCCTCTCTACCCTGAGCAGTGTAGATGTTGCTCTGGTTCGGGTTAGGTTTTCGCGCGTACATATTGCAGTTTTGGAACACAACTGCTGCGTTGCCAAAGATAAAGTCGATTGTTCCATAAATGTCGCATTCTCGATAAAATTGGCGGAGTGAGTGAGTGTAAAGAGTGTCTTGATATCCAACAAAGCTGCATCGGTAGAAAACTGAGAGATCAGAGCCGACTCTTACGGCTACGGCTTGGTGCTTGCTCGGACCAGCCGAGTTCTCTACCGTTAAGTCTCTTGCGATGAACCCGTTGCCAACTACAGCTGTTACAATTGAGCAGTACAAAATTAGACAATTTTTAAGTATTTTTAGTGATTATTAATTAGTTTTTAACATCCAAAATATTAGTGTTATTTTTATTGAAAAAAATGTAGGAAAGACAAAATAAAAAGTTTAGCATGTGAGTCTGTGTGTTTGCAACAGGAATCAAGGGATTAGATTGCCCCCACACGGTTTTACATGGGATAATATAATAATACCTCAATGCCATAGTATACTATTCATTGCATGTGCTCTCTACCTGGGGACCATTTAGTTCAACAAATACAACTTGAATGCCTATCTTCAATAACGTACTTTGACGGACCTTAAAAATATGATGAATAAACTAAACATGTTGAAATTCATGTATGGATAAGGATGTTACAACATGATCACACTTTGATATATATGATACGTCAAGGTATGGCACGGTCACGTGTTGTGGTTTGTATGTTCCGTGCTGTAATTATTCAAAAAATTGGTATGGTATGACATGTGAAATATTGGTCTGGTCAGGGTACGGCATGGAACATGTATGGTCACACAAGTTCTATATGACTTGAACCGTTAGATCTTGATCTAATGATAAATTTTGAATAAACTAACTTAAATTTTGAAAAAAATAATAATTTAATGTGAATGTGATACATGTATTCAAATCTCAGCGGCGGAGCCAGATTTTCGAACTATGGACATCAATTATATAAAAAATTTCTGCAAAAAATAGAGATCAATTTTGCAGTACTATGTTATTTTATTCTAAATTATATATACAATCATATATAAATATAATTTTTTTGAAAACAAAATAGAATCGATTGACCTCATTCCTTCGTTCTCATTCTGTCTCTACGTGTATTCATAGCGTGATAAACATGATATATGACCATTTATGTATAGTAACTGTCCAAGTCACAAAATGTTTGGATGGGTGAAGAATAGCTACTATTTCAGATTAGTACTATTCCGAGCTACTAATCTATGTTTGAGTATGTTTGAATTAGCGAACAGTCACTATTTTTGTTCGTCTTTTGTGAGATAGGTTATTATTCTACTAATCCAACAAAATGTTGAGATAGCTACTATCCTCAAAATTAGAATAGCTACTGTCATCTCACTATTCTTGATTCATCAAAACACACCAAAAATAACTAACTAGTAATTACGCCAAAAACGTATTTAAATTCCTATATATATTCCTATATATATTATAATAATTAAGCTAAAATGAAATGGATATGGAACCGACCGAGATGAGGTGAGATGTGCTGTCTTATCCATGGCCGAGTCGCTATCATATACAGAACATAGATCCGACAGAGATGCACACTTTATTCATTTCATGAAGACCTCAGCTCATATCAAACAAAACCACACCGACTCTACTCCTTCATGTTATTATGCAATTCAAACTGTTTGATTAATTTTACTCAATCAGGACCGTACAAATTACATTGTAGTTCATATTTTTTTTTTTATGTGAACTGTCCAATATTTTTCCATATAAAACCAAACCCAGCATTTTTTTTTACTGTTTATCATAGGGCCTGGGAAATTGTACTAGATTTTCCTTGATAAATGATTAATTTTCTGCGCAAACTTGGACTAAATTTGTAGTTTGTGGAAGTACAATGCACAAGATTGAGCAATTAATAAATATTTGATTTGTTATTTTTAAGCGTGATGCACACTTGCACTTAGATGCATCTCTGTTTTTACCACGTGAGACTCTGAACAAAATAATTATCCTTATGTTTTTTCTATAAGTATTATTTGTTTAATAAAAAATGATATACTGTTGAAATGATTATTCTATGAAATTTCGACTGCAATATATTTTTTTGAATTGCAAAAACAAAGATATAAAATAGTTTGTGTAATTTCTTAGCAAAGTAATTTGAAATTTAACAGAGAGTATCCATGAGGGTATACCGACAAAAAGATATTTTTTTTCTATTAGCAACAGGAGTATCCGTGAGAGTATCCGACATAATCTTTAACATAAATTTTTGCTAATTATAGGGCACCAAATTTCATAAGCACATTAATAATTATCCTTCGAATAAATAAATAAAAATAAGAGGAATTATAAAAAAAAAGACATTTAAGCTTACTTTTATGCATTCAAATTGAAAATTTTTTTTTGGGAGATGATATATTGATATATATCTTGTTGGTGGAATAGAAAGGCAATTCAACTTTTTAGAATGTACTACTGTACACATGTGAAAGTGATAAAAAGCATATCATATGACACTCATATAAAGTTTCACAATAATTAAGGCTATGATTTCTTTCTTGTTGGTGATTAAATTTAAATTTAGTGAACTTAACTTTCTTAAATTTACTAAAAAAGGCGTTTCCACTCAAAAAAAAAAAAGAGAGAGATGATTTGTTGTTGTTGTTTAAAATTAAATAAGCTACCTGTTTTTTTTTTTTTTTTTAATTATAATGAGCTGGCACATTTAATGGGACAAAAATAAAGTTCTTGTTTCTTTTCCCGAGGAACACGGATCTAATCCAATAGTGGAAAACATAGCATGACATGTATATATATGGATATATTAATAAATAACATATGACAATATATGTTACAATATATAAGAAGACATTTATTCTGTTGACAGAGTCACATGCCAGGACCCAATAGAAACAAGGCACTATATTAGTTTTTTTTTTTTTTGTGTGTGTGTGTTGTATATATATATAGAGAGAGCCGGAGTTGACTAGAGTGATTCATGGAGTAAAACACGTTTGTATTTTACGTTATATTTTTATTTTTAAAGTTTAAATAGCCGATTTGAACCGCTCAACATGTTCTCCATATTGAAATGTGTTTGGAGATCAAATTTTACATTTTTTTTAGAATTTTTTTACCATTTATTAAGCCACTTTGAAAATCGTTGATCCATTGTGAATAGTAAAAATTTCTGAACCATCGGATCAGTGATTTTCAAAGTGACTTAATAAATAGTAAAAAAAATTCAAAAAATGTAAAATTTGGTCTCCAAGCACATTATAATATGGAGATCATGTTGAGCAGTACGGATCAGTTGTTTGGATTTTCAAAATGAAAATATAATGCTATAAAGTAAAAACTTGTTGTACTCCATGAAACACCGCAGCCCGCTCTCTATATATATACCCATTTCCCAAAAGAGATCATATAAGAACTCACTAAAATACTAACATACTAGAGCATCCCTCAATTCTTTAATTTAAAAGAAAATTTAGCAAATTAAAATTACAGCTTAACAAGTTACGTTACTTGCCGTAATATAATTTTTATTTTAGAAGAAGCTAAAAAGTATTAATATTAATAAAAATTACAAAAAATAAAGCACAAAGCTGTTAATTTATGCACAGTTGCCCCACATGCACTTGCACTATATGGTCCAATAGATAGATCCAGTAATAATTTGTCCATCATGGCACGTGTCATTATTTTGACTCTTTCTTGGGTTTCACATGTCAACAAAATAATACTCTGAATAAATCATTCTAAATTGCACATCTGACATATATTATATATATATGGAATACTCCTATATATGTTCATCTTCGCTTTGGTCCGTGACAAATCAACCAATCAATCGTTTTTGTGATCAGGTGGCAGAATTCCTTGTACCAATAAAATTAGTAATGGATTTATTTGGCAAAGAATGAGCAGTGGAATTCTGAGTTATGGATTTCTATTTTTACTTTAAAAGTTTAAATAGTTTGATTTCAACTGTTAAATATTATTTTCATATAAAAATATACTTACATATTAAATTTTACATTTTTAATAATTTTTTATTATCTTTTAGATCGGTTGAAAATAATTGATTTTGGATCGTCTACAATTTTCAAATCAATTTGTTTTCTACCAATCTAAAAAATAGTAAAAAAATTTCAAAAAATGCCAAAATCAGTCTATAAGTACATTTTAATATAAAAAAAAATATTGAACGGTTCATATTAACTATTTGAACTTAAAAAATAGACATATGAGTTCATAGCGCAAACCGTTGTATAATATGTGAGGCAAACATGTAATTTATCTAATTATGTTAATACATATAATTGTTTCATTATTACAGCGATATATCCTAGCTAGTCCAACACAATCAATGTACTTAATTTCAATTAATCAATTAATGCTTGATTTATATAATTGTTATAATGTTTATAATATATTTAAATTAGTTCCTCTTTTTAAGTTCTCTATTCATATATAATTAACCCGACGGTTGGATTATCTTGACATGTTAGTAAATGAATCATGACATATATACAATTTATAAGAAGAAACAAATGGTACTGACCTAAGGTGGCAGACCTGAAGGTGGTCCATCCATCGACCACATTTCGACTGGCCTTGATCACCGTCTTGCCGATGCCGTCTCCGATGAACATCACATTCAGCATACTCTTCGTCACCTCGACATTTTCCATATAGGCCCCTGCTTTTATGTAAATAACAAATCTCTTCTTGCTCTTGCTTGGCACCGCTGCAACCGCTGCACTAACCGTCGTGAAGTTTCCGCTACCATCCTTGGCCACGGTTAAATCGGGCACAATCTGTGTTGAATTGGTGGATGGTGCTTGTAGCAATCGTCTGTCAGATGGCCGGACCCACCGAGGAAATTCTCTGTGTATCGTGCCGTAACCCTCAAATGGCTCTTTTTTCTCTCTCATTTGCCTTCCATTTTGTTTTGAAGGAATCTTTTTCACCATGGTCAAAGAGTTGCTCACTAGGTGTGATACATGATGAAGCCGGCCCTGGATGTATTTCCGAATGTTTTCACCTGTTATTTGTTGAGCTCGATCAATCAGTAACGGGTTATGGGAACGATCGATAGCTCTAATATATATAATGTGACTAAATAATTAAGCATAATAATGTACCTTTGATGTTCTGGAAGCCATCGAGGCATGTATATTGGTTTGTCATGGTAGCTGACAGCACAGTGAGCACATCATTGACATGTTCATTTGGCTTAGATTCAAGGTTGGACACGGCAAGTAACAATTGATCTAACGACTCATCGAGCAACTCGAGACAGTCATTGATGGCTAGTTGTTGGATCGGTTCAAGAGTGCGGTAATGTAGGTATGCCGAACAATTGGCGGATGATGCTCGTACCTCATCGGCCGTTTTATTAACGACCGAGCATATCACTTGCGGTAGTGATTTCTTTGAGAGGTTAGGGATTGTGGAGAGTGTAGAAGCACATAGCTCAGGGTATAGTGTTCCTTCACAATGTGTGTGTTGTGATGGGAGGCTAGAGAAATGTTAATGCATTGTGCAATGGAGAGAAATAGGAGGAAACTTAGAAAAGGTTGCATTGTGAAGAGATAAGGAGGAGTAATGGATAGAGGGGTTGAGGATTTATTTATAGTGATAAAGATATATACATGGGTTAGTTTTTAGTTACTAGAGTTGGCGGTGCATGCATGTGATAATACTGTTGGATATTAAGGATTCAAATAATGAAAATAAATTACAGTGTTACAATACAGTTAGGAGGCATTCATTCAAAGTTTTGTTTATTCTTATATGAAAAATAATACATTGAACCAATTAATTAATGGTCCCCTTTGAAGTGATAATAGTTTGAAAAATATCAAGTAATATGTTTCAATATTTTTTTGAAATATATTGAAAAAGGGTTTTGCCTGATTTCCCAATAATAAGGGTTGTTATATTCTGGTTTATAATACCAGTACCACAGTCAAATGGGGTTATGATTATGTTAAGAAGTACTTTGACCAAATTCAAACCTAATTAGAAATTTGATAAATTTGTTAGACTGCAAATATCAATATTTATCATCTCTTAAACTATCAACCATCAACTTTTAGATAAAGAAAAACTCATGAATCGATCATACAATATATTCATGATAAAGATAGAACTTTTTCTTTTTTTATTTTTGACTTTTTTTTAAACTGTTAAGAGCATATGGATAGTGGGTTTACAGAGTATTAGATGGTCTACAAGTGATCGTACAGAATTTGTCAGAAAAATGTTATTTATGTTTTTGTTGATTCTTTGTAAGTTTTGATTTTGTCGATAATATCAGGGTGTTTCTATAGTAATGAAATTCATTGGTTGTATATATATTATGTTACCACTTTTTTCATAAGATATATAAAGAAGAAAACAGTGCTACAAAAGTCAAAGGACTCTACACCGATGGTCCTAATGTGTCATACTCAGTGTAGGAATGTGGTAAAATGATAAATAAGAACAACTCAGTACCGACAGGAGGTTTACTTGGATACTTTAATATGGGCTCCATATTCGTATCCGACGATATGTGCCCGATACGGGACCGACACGTATCAGGTATGCAACTCATTACATGCTAACATGGTCCACTATGCACTGCGCCAAAACCAAATTATTTGGCTGCTAAGGTGAATTGAACCATGCACTATGAGTTCATTCCCACAATGAATTACCACTACGCCACTTCACTTTTGTTGGTAGAAAGTAGTATAGTAGTATCTATTATATATAATTATATAATGTATACTTAGTTTTAGTTTTGTATTTTAGTACTTAATTTATATAATAAGAATTAATAAATATAATTAAAATAATAAAATATATATATAAGAATTAAAATAATTAAAATAATAAATATAATTAATAAGAATTAAAATCGTTGTTTTTGGACTATTGAAAAACAGCGATTTTGTAACCATCTTAATAAATAGTAAAAAAAATAAAAAAAATTGTAAAATTTGATCTCCAAGCACATTTTAATATATTAATTATGTTGAACGGTTTGGATCGACTATTTGGACTTTGAAAATGATAGGTGTCAAATTGTGTAAAAAAAAATGTAATTGGATCCCTCCTCTATATATATATATATATATATATATAATAGACATATTGTATTCTTGATTTTTTAAAATTATTGTATTGTTGTATCTACCGTATTGTATCCGATATGATATCCTATACCCATATTCATGCAATATAACTTGTAACCAACCGATCGATGGTACACTAATATCGGCAGTTGGTTCCGTTCAGTGTTGCTTAGAACCTACAATAATATCAACGGTTCAGCATAGCAGTCAACTTTGTACAGAAAGCACAACCCATGACTTATACGGACAAGTATTCTATGTACGTAGTACCACACAGATGAGGCTCACTACTTTACGACTCGGATTAACTCAAAATCGGTACCTATTTGTGCTTTGAGATTCGTACAAAGGTAAAAGAACTACCCGGTCTAATTACTCCACGAAATAGTACCTCTAGTATTCAGAGGATACGATTCCTAACCTATACAGATACAGCAAAACCGGAATTCTTTATTTTATCTAAATTGTTCATTTATGAAAATTCTAAAAAAATTAAAATACCATAGTGATTTGAGACATCATGTGCAACAAATTATTTACAAGTATCAATTAGCAGCACAGCAAAAGAAAAAATATTTCATAATGTACGTTGATTTTAAAAAGTGGTTTTACTAGTAAATTGTTTTCCATTCAGAGTAAATTCAAAATAAAAATCAAACATTTCTTACTGGCAAAGGAACAAATAAATGTTTAAAAAATATAGTCTAAATTAATAAAGTTTCAAATGAAAAAGCATAATGTCACACTCATATGTTCCTTTGTAAAAAAGAACATGTCAATTTTGTACTACACAGGCCTACAAATCGAATTAACATATCAAGTACTAATCAAAGTTTCTTTTCCAAATAATTGAGGATCAACAGGGAGGTAATTATGATATTTGTACGGGCGAAATGATGGATCTATATTTAGTGTTGCATGCGCAGGATGCAGTGCTGCACAAATCGGACCACTAACTTTTCTTTGAGATTCGTGCTCCTTTATGAAATTTGAAATTAACGAAACCTCCTTATAAACTTTTTCAGGCCCAGTGGGCTTTAGACTTACCCACTGGGCCCTTTTTTGCTAAGCCTTTTTATAGACTAGATTTCTTTTAATTTTTCCTTTCCATTGTGAATTTTTCATAATTTCAGCTAATAGTTGTTAGAAATTCCCAATATTTATTATATAATATATTTGACATCTCTAGAATAATTGCAACAAGATAAAACTATAGAGACTTTTAATTGAAAGTCCTCTTTATACATGAGAAATAATTTTGTGTATGACTTGCTTGCACCAAAATGCTACCAATGTTAGCGTTTAATTATTTCTTATAATATCTTTCATTTCGTAGTATAAGTAAATTATATAGAAAAAAATAAGAACTAGAGTGTACTTAATTTCACCAAGCCTCTTTGTGCAACTCTAAAATCTATCGGATTGATTTTCAATTACAAATCCGAACTGTTGAAACCAATCCACCTTACAAGTGATGTGTCTACATGCAAAAAAATTATATTTTCAGAATAATTTTGTATATAGTAAAGTGGTAAAAAAAACATTTAAAAGATAAATGTATAAATATTAATTAATGAGTGAGTCTATGGTATATGCATTTCATGATTTAGTCTGTAATACGGATCAATATTTTTATTTTCAAAATTTCAACAGTCAATCCGAACCATCCAAAATAATTTTCATATGAATATGTACTTACAGACCAAATTTTATATTTTTTAGAATTTTTTGACTATTTTTTAAGATAGATAGAAAATCACTATTTTTGGATGGTCCAAAATTTTCAGATCAAGTGATTTTCTACTTATCTTAAAAGATAGTGAAAAAAATATAGAAAATATAAAATTTATTATGCAAGTAGATATTCATATGGGATCATGTTTAACAGTTCGGATTGATCATTAAGATTTTGAAAAAAGAAATGTTGACCCGTATTATAGATCAACCCGTGATATTGCATAGACTCACTCAAATTAATTTATAAACCTTCTAATTTTGACCACTTGACTTTATACTAAATTAATTCAAAAACTTTAAAATTTCGCATGTAGATACATCACTCGTAAGATAGATGAGATTCAACAGTTCGAATTTGTTGTTTAACACTGATTCATTAAATTTAGAGTTGAGTTCACAAAGAGACTTGTTGAACTTAAAAACACCCTAGTTCAACTCTTGCTTATAGTATTCACAATTAGCTAGTTTAATTGTTTGTGTTAAAAATAAATCATGAACAAATTAAACTAAGATGAATTTATGTTGAATGATTGTAAATAGTTTTTTTTTTTTTTTATATATACAAATAAGGGATGTTGGCAAAAATTAGGTCAATTGAAAGTGGATTTGAATTTACCGGATTGAAATCTGTAACTGACCAAAGTCATTGTTAAAAAGCAATAATGAGGACCCAAAGAATTTGACTTTTAAACGGTTGTTTTCCAAATAACAAAACATGTTTGACAATTTCCTTAATTGTAACATTCTATTATCTTCAAAATACAAATTACTGAATTAACATTAGCAAGTTTTCTTGTTGAATTTTTTTTCCTTTTTTTTTTCAAAAAATGAAAGACTATATTTTGAAATTCTTGCTTTATTTGTAATTAAATTATGGATCAAGTTTTCAAATTTTAAGAGCTGCTGGTATTTTTCAGAAAACTAAAATTAGATTTCATAATTAGAGCTGGAAACTAGCAGTGTAGCACTAGTTGTTTGCCAAAGTTGCAGAGTACAGATTGACTTAGAATGGCATCTCTGGTCAAAATTTGACGGTTTGAATCATCTGCGGTTCCTCAGTCACTGGATCTCTCCAGTGCTTAGAAATAATGGAAGTGCCTACTACTAAAGAGCAGAGAAAATGATATATGTTAAATACATAAGTAGATAACTAAGTAAATTAATATTGTGCTACCTTATTATTGATTTTATTTAATTTTTTTTTACTTGTGAATCAGCATTGCTTGTTTTTTTTTTAAATTCGAACTATATAACCAAACACAATCCATAAATTTTACAATATAAAAGAAAATAATATCTTTCAAAAAAAAATTACTTTCCACTCATTTTTCAGAAAATAATTACATATATATTTTCTTATATTTCTGAAAAAAAATGAGTGAATTTTTTGTTTTATATTTTGGGTCAAGTGAAATGGAGAAGGCATCCTACTAAAAGTGAATCTGTGAGCAATCAACCAACTGTTCAAGTCAAATCAAACAGCCACATTCAATTCAATTAATTGCCCTCCATGGCTCCATTTGTTTGGTAGATTTTGACTTCTAATTGAACCAAATTCACAAACAGAAACAAAAAAAAGAAATTGAACTAATTTTGAAATAAAATTAACCATATCCATAATGCCCAATTAATTAAATTTGTGGATAGTGCATGGTCAATCAAGTTAGATAAAACATTTTAATTTTTAAATTATATATATTTGTATATGTATGCATGCATATATCCAAACATCCACTAATTGTTAAGTTTCATTATACAAATTAAATTAGTGCTTGACTAAATATTTGATTGTTGGTCACTAGTACAATGTCCTGTGTGCCTCGTCGGTGGGACTTTCGGCGCACCGAACAATAGCTCTATCCTAAATTGCCATTAAATTATCATGACCGGGGCTGTTAAACATCTCCAAGACATTTCCCTCACATGGCAACATTTCTCATTACAACTATTTTTAGAATTCAGCTTAATAAAATTATAATTTAATTGTCTGAGAAATACGTTCTTGCTAAAATATTATTTCTGTTAAAAAATATCGTTCTAATAAATAACTATCTATTTATGATTATAAGCTGCTTTAATTTAAATTCATAAAATCAAGTGTTGTTTTATATTGATACCAAACTATCATAAAATGAAACAACAATTACAATTAAGTAGAAAATGAGTGGTAGATTAATTTAATTAATTGACTGTGTATGGGACAAATTTCAGATTTAATTACCAATATAGTTACTGATTGTCAATGCATATTAATTTGATTTACTTTTGACCTATATATTTTTCATTTGGAAAGTGTCTGACAATGATGTATTTCTGGTAACAAAATCATGACATCAATTCAATGATCGGTTATATTTTCAATTTAAATTTTGAACAAGAATATGTGGTTAAGATTTAGCGTTGAGTCAGCATCAAAACCAGCCTCTTAATATTATACAAAGAAGCAAGAAATAGTTGACACATGTCATCTTCCAAAATGCATCAAGCTTTATTATATCAAGCATTTTTCTAGCAACCAAACACCGTCATCACTCCACTAATTCCTTCCCAACACAAAATTTATTCAAATGAAACAACATAATCAATTTTAAATCATCATAACCTACTATATTGTGTCAAATTCCACATTTGTTTGTAGTAGTACGTATTACATAAATTATTAGATCACGACAAGAGGTAGAACACAAAATTGATCATGAGTCATCTATATATATCATGCAGATTCAATAATTCAGACCTGAAGATTTAAATATTTTTTAATTAAGTACATACCAAACACTATCTAAAGTTAACACTAACAAAACATTTTTTGATTTGAGACATCTTAAATATATTATTTAAAAAGCAGGGTTTAAATGTCTTCATTTTTTGTACATCCATCGTACCTTAATTTTTCGAACCATAATAACATAAAATTTAATACTTAAATATCAAAATAAAACCATTAGGTATGAATATATTATTTTCTCTATGTAAATGTAAAAAATCATAACATTCTCATATTGTTTTTATTAGCATCAAGAACTTGTATAATATACCAATGTGGACAAATTCTAAAAGTTAATTTTTCAACTTATTGATTTATATCAAAATTAAAAAGATATAATATTTGTTAGAGAAAATAATATAAATCACATCTAACATTTTATTATAAATAAATTTTAGAATTTTTATAATTATAAAGTTAAAAATAAAAATATAATACAGATACAGCGGCATTTGATTATTTGAATCCTCTTATTTAAATGAGACGTCAGAAATATGCCAGACAGTCATATACCACTCAACCTATAATTAATTTTAACAAATGCAACTATATTACTTGTAGGTATAGACACAGAATAATAATTGAATAGCTAAGTTACTAGAGAACAAAAGGCATTTCTACCAAATCCCACATTTCATTCTTTCTTTCTTTATTTCTAGAGACCTTCAAAATACCCAGCAAACAGCTGTGAATCTTGACCTTTGCAAATGCATTTATTTACCTTATACGCGCTTTTCATTCCAATTTGCCCAATTTCCGTTGACTCCAAATTAAATAATCCAAAAATTATTCTGTCAAAGCTTCAAAGGTGATGAAACCGCTTTCACCTCTATATAAATGAAACCTCACCATTCTCCTCCTCACTTCACAATTCCATACTACATTTCCTTAATTTATATTGAAGAAACAAAAAGAAGAATGGCCAGATCCTCTACAATTTCATTCCTCATTCTCCTCTCTTTACTCTCCTTGACATATCCTGCATTATCAGACCCGGCAACACCGGTGTCGCCGTCAACTGCGTGTAACTCAACTGTTGACCCGACATTTTGCCGCTCGGTTCTGCCTCCAAGCGGGTCGCAGAACCTCTACAACTACGGCCGATTCTCCATTACGAAATCTCTCACAAATGCAAACAAGTTCCTTGCACTCATCAACAAGTATCTCTCTCGCTCCTCTAAGCTGTCTCCCTCGGCCGTGTCTGCTTTGCACGATTGCCAACTTTTGTCATCACTAAATATCGACTTTCTAAACTCAGCTTCCGGTACACTCAGTTCAACCAACACACTTCTAGACCCTCAGGCAGATAAGGTTCAAACCCTTCTCTCTGCACTTTTGACGAATCAACAAACATGTCTAGATGGCATCCAAGGAGCTGCCTCGGCATGGTCGGTAAATAATGGTCTAACCATGCCGATTTCAAATAGTAGTAAGCTATATAGTGTCTCGCTTGCACTATTTAATAAGGCTTGGGTGCCGAAGACCAAAAAGGTGAAACCGAAAAAAGGATTCACCCCTTCAAAGATACCTATAATCCCTAATGGCCGCCGCGGCCTTCAAGAAGCATCAGATGCGGTGATGATCAATGACATTGTCGTGGTTAGCAAAGACGGTACTGGGAACTTCACGACAGTTTCGGATGCAGTGAATGCAGCACCCGATAACCTTGATGGAACGACCGGTTACTATTTGATATATGTGTATGGCGGGATATATGAAGAATATGTCAATGTCCCGAAGAACAAGCGGTATCTTATGATGATTGGAGATGGGATTAATCAGACGATTATCACCGGAAATCACAGCGTTGTTGATGGCTGGACCACGTTCAACTCGGCTACATTTGGTATGTTAGCAACTAGAAGTAGATATTTTAATTCCATTTTGAATCTTGATTGTGGATATAAAACGAGATATTAGTGGTGCAAAGGATAACATGGGACCAGAATTTTCTGAGAGACCAAATTCTAAGAATGTACAGTTGTATATAGGTAGTTAGGTACTAGATAACAAAATAGTATGTGCACACAAGATAAGGAAATCGAATATAATATTATTGCAAAATCTCAATGAAAGTACAAAACTGAACGTGACACATTTAGGTTTACTCAGCATTCAAGTGAGTTAATTTGTAATGTTAATTTATGAAATCCAAACACAGGTAAATTTAAATTATAGCTATTGTAATTTTTATTAATCAATTTTAAGAAAAATACTTTGTACTAACAATATTATTTTTCAATTGCAGCTGTTGTTGGGCAAGGGTTTGTGGCTGTAAACATGACTTTCCGGAACACTGCGGGTCCCGCAAAGCACCAGGCAGTGGCTGTGCGCAACGGGGCCGACTTGTCAGCCTTCTACAGCTGCAGCTTTGAAGGCTATCAAGACACCCTCTACACACACTCACTGAGGCAATTCTACCGTGAATGCGACATCTACGGCACTGTAGATTACATATTTGGCAATGCAGCAGTAGTCTTTCAAAACTGCAACATCTACTCCCGACTGCCAATGCGAGGTCAAAGCAACACCTTAACGGCACAGGGTCGGACTGATCCAAACCAAAACACCGGCACATCGATTCAAAATTGTAAGATTTTGGCTGCACCCGACTTGGCTGGTAGTCCCAGTTCCACGATATCATACCTAGGTCGGCCATGGAAGGCTTACTCAAGAACAGTTATCATGCAGTCGTTCGTTGATAGTTTGATTGATCCAGCAGGGTGGATGCCGTGGGACGGCAATTTTGCTCTGAGCACCTTGTATTATGCTGAGTCGAGTAACAATGGACCCGGGTCGGGTACGAGTAAACGGGTCAGTTGGCCGGGGTACCATGTGATCAGTGTCACAGATGTGGGTAACTACACAGTGACCAACTTTGTTTTGGGAGACAATTGGTTGCCTCAAACGGGAGTTCCTTATCTAAGCGGTTTGCTCTAATTAAAGAGGTCAACGTACTTCATAGAATAATAAACGATTTTTTCTTTTCTTTCATACTATGTTTGATTGATTTTATTTGTATATTAGAATTGGATAATGTAATTAGGTAGTGATTGGACCTCCTTCAAATGCTGCTTGTGATAGTTTGGTTTGTCCAGTTATATTTAGGTAATGGAGCAGTATTGAGGAACCAATTCAAATATTAAATGATTCATGTTCTATTGATTGTTTGTTTGTACATTTATTCCTTCTTCCTATTTTGTTAAGTTTGGTCGTAGAATTTGGATTTTCTTGCTTTAAGTACAAAGCTAATGGTTTGACTTGGTCAAGTATTTTAAAGACTAAACTCTTTCCAAACAAAAATCAGCTAAAATATTGACAAATATATTAAATAAAATAATTGGGTTTTTTGTTCGAGCCTTCCCTCAAATATTAGATTGGAAATATACAAAAAAAAAAGTGAAAAATACCGGAACAAATTTATGAACTACCAAATTCATTTTCATACAAAAGCCGCGATATTTCATGCCTTCATACGATTTATGAGTGGATCATACAACATATCTAAAAATTAAAATGACATATCCCTTCCTTCTGTTTGCACAAGTCGTATTGGTTTAAATTGGAATATTGTGATATCAGGTAAATTAATTGAAAGGATTAACACAACAATTGTGACATCCAAAGAAGGTGATAATCTCATTGTCTACTTAAACAAAACTGGCCTAAATAGCAAAATGCTCTCTCTAGGGACAATTACCAATTTGTCCTTGTTCCTCTCCTCTGGGAAGAGTACATAATTAAGCAGGACTATAAATAATAGATTAAATAATATGACTTCCTGCACTAAATAAATTCTCCATTCAGATAATTTAGCTGGTAAAATTCATTTATGCGGATACACAATTATCCCTGATGATGCCTGTTTATTATGCTGGTAATTTATTATTATGCTGACTATTATTACCAGCATCATCAGAAAAATATACCATAGAGATTAGAGAAATTGAATGCTTGATTAACTGCTTTCTTATTTAATTGTCAGCACAGTAACATTAGAAGTTAATTATTTTACTTGAAAGTTGAAACACACCATAGAGGGGCTTCTAATTTAATTATACGGTTCTTACCAAAGAAAGCAGTAGCTTGCCAGTATTTCTGTAAAAATTCACTGTAGAACCGACATGATGAAAATATTTAATTAGGGAAAAAGAAGGGTGATATTACAAAAAAAAATAAACAAAGGAGTGCAGAACACCACTTTCAGCTGATATTAATTAATACTAATAAATTATCAGCAACAAGACTAGGCCTATCCAAGATGAAAATTCAGAACTGTAATCTGTCTTATAAACAGTGAACCATGCTCAGAATCTAAGCTGAAATTTTTATTAATCGCAATTAAATAAAAAAAAATATCAAAAAAGAGTACAGATTCTGAAAAATTTCAAAATCTAAGTAAAAAAGGGTTAAATTATCCCGTCCCTACGGACGACAATTTATCCCGTCTCTACGGATGACAATTTATCCCGTCCCACTTAATCAAAATTCAATCCTAAACTCAATTAACTAAACCAAACTAAGCAGTAAATATATATATATATATATATATAGAGGTTGGCTAATATCAAATCGGAGACCAGGAATATCAAGTCGTTTTTCAATTTCCGAAGTCCAAATCGTCGATCCAAGCCGTTAGATGTGTTCTCTATATTAAAATATACTTGGAGACCAAATTTTACATTTTTTTGAATTTTTTTACTATTTATTAAGCCACTTTGAAAATCGCTGATCCAACGGTGACTTCTAATTTTACTGTTTTGTTAAGCCACCGTTGGATCAACGTTTTTCAAAGTGGCTTAATAAATAGTAAAAAAATTCCAAAAAATATAAAATTTGGTTTCCAAGTATATTTTAATATAAAGAACACATCTAACGGCTTGGATCGACGATTTGGACTTCGAAAATTAAAAAACGACTTGGTTGCACGGGACCTCAGAAACAACTAGTTTAATATAAAGCTTTCTCAGTTTCTCTCGAAGTATGAGGGACATAGATACAAAGTAACTTTGTATGAGGGACGGATGCTTTGTACCGTCTCTCATATAATTTTTATTTTTGAATGTTTAGTTTGGTTTAGTTAATTGAGTTTGGGGATTGGATTTTGATTAAGTGGGACGGCATAATTTAATCCGTTCTACTTAGATTCGAAAATTTTCAGAATCTGTCCTCTTTTTCGATATTTTTTTATTTAATTTCGATTAATAAAAATTTCGGGCATCTAAGCCTGTAGGGGTGTCAATGAAAACCGTTTACCCATTTACCCTACTCGTATCGTATTCGATAAGATGGGTATGGGTAAGGTTTTTTTTTCGTTAGTTTATTGGGTATGAGTATGGGTAAGGATTTTTTTTCGTTAGCTAAACGGGATTGGGTACGGGTAAAGGCTATTTCGTACCCATCGGGTAACGGATAATTATATAAAATAAATTACATATAGATATATAAATATTATATTCAATTTATTCAATTTTATGTTTATCGTATTATTGTATCAATGTTAATCCATGAGAAAATGTATACATTTTGTTGTAAGATGAATATTATATTAAACATATTACTTTTTTTATTTGAATGTTTTATTATTTAATTAACAAATTGAATTTTGAATTTGTTAGAAGAGATATTTATATTTTTTTCTTTTTTTCTTTATAAAAAAATTATTAGTTAGAATTTATTGTATATTTGTATTTTGATTTTTATATTAGTAATTGTGATTACATATGTATGACATGATGAGTTTTGATGGTATATTTGTAAAAATAATAAAACCATTATATTAGTATTATTCGTTATTCACTCATTACCATTTCGTTATCCATTAATTTTAACGGATACGGGTAGGATAGGGTAAGACAAATTCTTAACGGGTAAGGATAGGGTATGGGTAAGATCAATTCTTAGTGGGTATGGGTGTGAAATGCTTCCACCCTACCCGTATCGTACCCATTGACACTCCTATAAGCCTGCACGAAAGTCAACTTAAGATACTCTTAAGTGATTCAACACCTCCAATTATCCCAGTAGAAGCATTAAAATATGCTTCGTGGAGACCAGGAGTATCATGTTCATATGGTAGAACAAACCTCTTTACAAACCTCTTCTCAGTTCTCAGTTCTCACTTAACTGAATAAAAGGACCAAATTTTTTATTTTCCTCAGGAATTCCTTTCGACATGAGAAGTTTTTTAACAATGTTCCAGGGAATCAGCCTCTTCTCCAAGCTGTATGTGAACAAAGCTGGATATGTGACCACATCAATCTTATCACAACCGACTTCCTTTATCAGGTACTCCATTTTGTTGCCTATCAGCTTCTCTGGAAACCTCAACAACGTAGGGGATTTAATAATCATAAGTGCTACCTCCTCCTGTGAAAACCCCATACTTCTAAAGTTATTTAGCCTTGCATATATGGTGCAATCATTCAGATAAAAGATTGTGGCTAATGCATTGATAAAATTGCCTGATGAACGATCAAAGCCTAATTTCTCTGTCCTCTCAACTTGCATTTTGAAAACCTCAGGCCTAAAAGAGATCAATCTAGGATTTTTCTTCATCAGCTGGATAAGTTGACGAGGAGGAAATATAAGTTTGGCATTAGCACCTTTTCTAAGCTGCTACTGAAAGGATTGCACCAATGGGCTTTGAACAACAGAGAAAAATTCTCCACCGATGCAAGAACCCCCATCCAGAAGTCAATCTGTGGCACAAAATTATACACAAACAGATAAGGGTGGGCAATGAAACTTGAAATATCTTCAATGGTGAAACCGATCTCTAGTAGTTTGGCGATGTTTGTTTTCCAGTTGTTCTCTACATGAGAGCAAAGGATGCGAGCTTCAAGAGACACGGCTGTCTTTATGTCCGACTCGCTTACGCCAATCTCTTTCAGGAATCGGAGAACTGCGTCGGGCTTATCAGGATACTTGAGGTATTGGATATACTTTGATGCTTGGAGTGTCTCGTCAGAAGAAAGACCGCAAGATTGGACAAGGTATTGTACAGCAAAGTACTGGGGATTTCGTAGCTAGTGCTTTGCATGTTCATTGTGTGGTTCGAATCTGATTGAGGCAATGAATATGAATTCTCCCCACAAACATATTGATCTCTCTGCAGCTGTTGGAGAGGAAGAAACGAGCGGATAACATTTCTGAGGAAAAGCTTCAAGACCAAATTCTAACATTTAATTTCTCCCATTATGGGCTTTGGGCCTTTCTAGGCGGATAACATACGATTATTTGATTCCCCACATTGCAACTTGAACTCAATATCACAATCTCTTGTTCTGTTGATTGGACTTAGTGAATAATTTGATATTGGACATCGCACAAAAGAAAAAAATATTGAAAGGCTTAAATGAAGAATTGATGGATAATAAATTAATAATATTCTGTTTATTCCTGAAATTTAAAAAAAGGGAAAAAAAAATTAGGCCACTCCAAAACTTGAAAATTATGAAATTGCCACCTCAAAACAGAAAATTAGTTATTTGCCACTCTAAAATCATGAAATTAGTGAATTTTCCCTAATTATACATTTATTATACAATTTTGATTAAAATTAGACTAAAAACTATTGTATAAAAATTGTATTTTCATATTTCCTAAAATTAGACTGAAAACTATTGTCTAGTTCACCGCCTTCCTCAATTTACCAGTAGCCCCATCATTTGATACCAAATTCATCAGGGAAGAAACACTTGCTTTGATCCTTCTAAAAGAGCTTACTATGAGTTTTCACACGAAAAAATTGACAATTGAAGAAGAATTTCAAAATATAGCACATCTGAAATAATCTAAATTAGACAAAAATTTGTGAAGCAAAAGATAAAAAAATCAACGTGAGTTAGTCCGTACCAGGATTCTAATTGAAAGAAATCGGCATAATGTAATAGAGCTTAGACCAACAATAATGAAAAACTCAAATTGTACGGTACAAAGCAACAAAAGAGGGCGTAAGGGTGGTCGTCGGTACAGATGCTATTGCGGCGGTGGCTGCGGTTAGAGAAATAGGGATCAAAATGGGAAGCATGAAGAGAGCGCGACTGCCGGGTTCAAAAACGGCAGTGGTATGGATGCCTTTGACCTTCTTCATTGGTTCTGTAGCAGAGTGGGAGAGAAATGGACGAAGAGGAGAGACGAAGATGGAGAGATGAGAAAATAACGAAAGCGGTTTTAATTGGAGTTTGATTCAGCAATTCATTAATTGAGGGGTAGTTTAGAAAATATGAAAATACAATTTTTATACAATAATTTTCAGTCTAATTTTAATCAAAATTTTATAATAAATGTATAATTAGGGCAAATTCACTAATTTCATAATTTTAGGGTGGCAAATAACTAATTTTCTCTTTTGGGGTGGTAATTCCATAATTTTCAAGTTTTGAAGTGGCATATAAAAAAATTCCCCTTAAAAAAAAAAGAATGCGTAAAAATATATGAACAAAAACATCCAATAGAAACTTTCGACTTTAAAATTTCAGCTTGAGTGGAGGAGATCTACCGTGGCATTTACTTATCAGCAAAAGACTGCAGGTGTAAAAAATTACTCTTTACAATGAAAAACATCTTGCAATCAGCATATTGTGCTTACTTGTTTGACCGTGAGCTCAACAAGAAACACTGCTAAACAGGAAAATTTACTATTTACAATGAAACATACATCAAAATAGGAAGAGTAAAATTTACATTGGAGGAGTCCATGGATCTACTTTGACCAAATAAAGGAACATGTTGGCATAATTAAATTGCGGATCAAATCAGCCTTGGCATTGTCCCATCGTGGGAACCAATTCAATTTTTGAAGGCTGGTAAGGTATTGTAACCCTTGAGGCACACCCAATTCTTCACACCGAATAACTTCGAGTTCTTTAAGAATGGGCATTGCACCCTCCTCTATCTCCCATTCCTCAATAAATAACCTGTCAAGGTGCAATTTCTCTAACCGGCTAAAGCCTCCAGAAGAGCAGCTCATTTCTTGACTTTCGCATGCATTTGAAAGATGGAGAACCTTAAGGCAGCATAGCTTCTCCAATTCTGGCATTATGTCCTGCTGAAACATGTGACCGTCAAGAAAGAGAACAATGAGGTGACAGGGGAGCATATCCTTATGTAGGGTCAATTCAGCAGAGCCACTATAAGAAAGTTTAAGAAATTGTAAATGGTGATAAAATGGGAAAAATCTCATGGGCAATATGTCCGGTACACTATCATCATACTCTATGTAGAGCTCTGTTAGGTGTTCTAATGTGGATAGAAAAGTAACAACTGCCTTCGATGGAGATGATATGGCATCTAAATCTAATGAACGTAGATTGGGCATATGAGGTAACTTTGCTGAGGCCATCACTCTTCCAACAGTTTGCAAATTAGGTAATTTTGCTGAGGCTGGGATTTCCAAAATTATGTCATAGACATGTCTCAGTGTCGTGATATTCCATGCACTCTCTGGAAAATCAAAAAACAGCCCATTAATATTACAAACACCTTCAACGTCAAGGGTCTGCAGAAATTTCATTCTGCCTATCACTTTATCAAAGAATTCTTGATCACGCTCGTCAGTTAACTTCCCAAAAAGACTCAAGTACCTTAGTTGAGTCAATCCCTCAAACATCCCCAACTCTATTTTGCCCTCCCCCCATTCATGTCCAAAGCTTACCACTTTGAGCAGTCTTTGCTTAGAACAATTTAGCATTCGTCCACTATAGAAGCACAAAAGAGTGTGGAGGTTTTGGGTCATTACAAGTTGATCACAATCTGGATTGTGAATTGCCACACGGCGTGCCTTGCTCAAGCTCATTTTATCATTTGGATGTGAATACACCAAGAGAAAGTTGTCGTCCTTGGCCTTTTGGATTGCAAGATCTCGCAGTAGATCGTGTATGCGTATAATTGAGATGGAACCAACAGCTGATCTAATTTTAACTTGAACCATGCTCCTGGCATATACAATGAAAAAAAATGGATTTTTAGATTAAGCCCATCGGCTTCTGATTTTGGAGTAATCTTTAGCATAATAGCTTGCATATTGTGGCCCAAAATTTTCAAGCTAAGCACTTATAAGAGAGTATTGTTTATGTAACATATATTACAAAGGTCAATGAATTTTAAGTACAGTAATTAAAGAGATTATAAGAAAATAGTTAGTATCAGAACAATTTAGTTTAAATGTTATATACATAAGCTGTAGATGTTGAGATTATTCAATTGAAATCAGCATGTTACATTAACATGTTAGTTATATTCAAATGTGCAAATCATTAAATGAAGATGCAATACCTTTGTACGAGATCCTCTAAAAAACTCTCCGCAGTTTCTTCCAATGTTCTATTATCTTCTTGTGGTATGAAGCCCTCTGCAATCCACATTCGAAGTAATGAGTGGGCACAAATATCATAGTCTTCGGAAAATGCGGCAAAGTACATAAAACATAGCTTGAGAGCAAATGGTAAGTCCTCATAGCTAGTGCTTATGATCTCGCTACAATTTTTTCCTTCGACATGCCATCTCATTGTCCGGAAGACGCTACTCCAAGCAACATAGCTACGTGGCTTCTTCAATAAGAGACCACCTAAAACCACCAATGCGAGAGGCAACCGACCACACTTGTGGACAAATTGACCTAGGATACTAGAAAGATCATCTAAAGAACTTTTATTGGGATCATGATTAGGAAAAACTGTTTTTAGCAAAAGCTCTCGGCTTAACTCCTCAGTTAAGAACTGGAGATTGTATGGTTCACTTATGGGATCCATGCCCTTAGAAACATCAGCGAACCTAGTGGTTACAAGTACTCTACTCCCATTGTTTTCATTTGGAAATACTGCACCAATTTGGATCCATAAATCAGTTGTCCAGACATCGTCTAGGACTATGAGGTATTTTTTACCTCTAAGAGATTTGTGAATTTTTATAAGAATCACTTCTGTTACTATTTCATTTGGTAGCTCAAGCTCAAGTTGTTGTGCTATCTTTCTCCAAACATCAATTACTTCGAACTTTTGAGAAATAGCTACCCATATGCGAACTTCAAATTGTCCTTTGACATCATTACTGCCAAAATAAAAGATTATATTAGAGATTAATTCAAGTTCAGGCACCTGGTAAAACCATAACCATAATTGGATTGTGGATTGATTCAAGTTCAGCCTAGCACTATATAACGTCCGGGGGGGGGGGGGCAATAATTTTTATAGTGTGGCTAGCCCACGATGAACATATATAGTTCAATGAGAAAATTATATATATAATCGGGATGAATAAATAATTTTTGCATGATCAATTACTAATGTACTTCTACAACTATGACCATTCCTTTCATAATATTATAACACTACAAATGAAGTTGAGAAAATAAATTACAAGCTTTGAGTTATGCTTAATCCACAATTAAACGTATTGCATCTTTTGAAATTATAGAAAGGGTAATGCAATAATGGAAGGTTAATTTCTAAAGTTTTGACTCGCGACAAGGACTAACAATTCTTACTGAAAAGAATTTAAGTAAACGAGGGTGGCCCGGCAATCTCACTTGTCACTTTTGTTCGGAAGTTGAAGACACTAATCATCTATTCTTAAGATGCCACCAAGCACAAAAAATCTTGTTTTGGTTAGGCCAAAGTCAACATTTTCTTGCTAATTGGACAGCCTTATCTGACGTGTTTAATTTTGCAGCTCAACTGAAAGGAGTGCATAAAAAAGGATTCCTAGTCACACTCAGCGCTATGTGCCTGGACGATCTAGAAATATAGAAATGATACTTATTTCCGATCTTCAACTGGTAAGTCGATTAGGTCATTAATCTTACTAATAATTTCTATTTTTGAATATTGGACAAGTCACATGGACCAAAATGGAATGGGCTCTTGTTGCCTTTTATCAAAATAAATAAATAAGGACTAACAATTGTCATCCCGAACTACCGAATCAATTAATGATGAATACCCCCATAATCAATTTTCAACTTAAGCACAATTTTAAGTATGAAATGACCACAATACTCTTTGTTGTATATATACTATTATTAAAATATTTATTTTTGTGGATTTTTATTTTGTAGAAAGATGTATAACTTTTTTCATTACACATGAGATTTTGTCATTTTGACTATATCATTTTATTTTTAATTTTGTAAGTTTTAATTTATTTTTACGGAAAAAAATTAGTTCCATAAATTTTAAAATTGATAAAAAAAAATTATGTTGTAAAGGAAAAGTAGCAAACATTATAAAATAAGAAATTATTATTATTTTAGTATTAAAAAATAATTTCAGCAAGGATAAACTTATCAAGGATATTATGGTCATTTTATTATTTAAAATTAAGCAATAAGTACCAAATTAACTGACCGCTAAAAAATATAACTTGAATTTAATGGAGCACTTTATTTAAATTCATCTTCCATTAAGGACTCGCGAAATAGTATGACCAAAGCTGACCTCTTCTCATAAAAATAGACAAGTATTAACCGTGCTTTCCATTTTTATTGTCTTAACTCAAGTTTGTAATTTATATAAAAACAAAATTAGTGAAAATTTTTTAAAATAGGGAGAAAGGTGAACTTGAATCAATTTGATAGTAAATAAATGACACAATTTAGAAATTCAACAAGTGCATACCAATTGTACACTTTTTGAGCAAGAGTAGTCTTTCCGAGTCCACCGATTCCACAAATTGAGACCACAGAACGTCTCTTGGTGGTCTTATCAAGCAACTCTTTGACAATATTGTCCTGGTCTGCCTTGAAGCCAACAATATCGGGATCAATATCAGGTACTACCATTGGCCTTACGGGTAGTCTGATATCTCCACTACCCTCGCCCAAATTATTTATTCCATATCTAACTCTACTCTCTTCGATCTCTTTCATCTTTTCTTGGATCTGCTTCATCTCATCTACAAGGTTGTGTACAGCCGAGAGTTTTTTTGTTTTTCTTAGCATATTTTTTATGGCCTCCCTCATGCCCGACTTTGGTGGATTTTGAGGGATTTCCATAAGAAAGGTGTCTATGACATCTTCTATAGAGTGGGCAACATCTCTTATCTCCTTCACCCAATTTTTCTGTCTTTCGTCTGTTATTTGCTTCCTGTCAGAATCCTTGAGAAATGCCTGAATCCGTTTGAGTTCACGTCTGATTTGCTCAACTTCCTTATCGACACGGTATATGATTAAAACCTCCTTAATTGCAACATCAGCCAGCTTTCCGAGCACCAAATTTACAATGGTCTCAGCCATACCGCTTCTCTGGTGTATATGTCAGTTGAAAAGAAATTTGAGAGTGGATTTATCTTTTGGCTGGTACTTGGAAGAACTGGTTTCTGAATATAGCACAGTATTAGATTTGTTGTGCAGTGTACCAGTAAGAAGCTCCGAGTAACTTATATAAATTAAGGTCTCAATTGGGCGACTGCTTGATGTATTCTTAATTACGATTAATTAATTAGTAGATATTAGTCATTGATATGCACGCCATTTATTTATTAAACAACAACAAAAAAAAAAAAAAAAATCTCGAGGTGCATGCATGCATTCATTCGTTCAGATCCACCTTATCAGCACCCATATTTTATTTGGGAGCTTCTACGAAAGTTGGGGGCAGTGGAAATGAATTAATATGAAAAGAAAATGATTAATTGTTAATTAATATATTTGGTGGAGAGGGAAATTAATTTTACAATTATTATAACGGCTATATCTTTTGTAGTGTTGGTATCTTCCTATATATATTGCAATTATTCTCACGGCTATAATTTTGTACTGTTGGTATCTTCATATTTACTGCATTTATTGGTGTATCTATACATTCTTATTACAATGCTTAGTCACTCGATCAATAATGAATGACTAAGATCAATCTTACAATGCTTTATTATTTTTAACACTCCACCAGTCCATCTCAAATTAGGAGTGTATATATCGTACAATCCTAACTTGCTTAATTATGATATTTTCAAACTGTTACGGATCCAATACTTTGGTATAAACGCCCACTAGTTAATATTCATTTCTTACAAATGATGTTTCTATTTCTTTGGCTTTGACCTTTTATAAAATCAAGTGGAAATTCACTTCTATATGTTTGGTTAGTTAATGAAATAACGTGCAGTGCAGAGTTCTTGTCATAAAACATTTTCATAGGTTGATTGTATTCAACTTCCATATTCTTGAGTACTTGTTTGAACCATACTAATTTGCTTTCGGTAGATACCACGGCTATACTCCACTTCTATGCTCGATCCTACCAGATAACTTTGTTTTCTACTTTTCCATTTGACAAAATTTCTTTCTACAATTTTGCAATTGTCAGTTGTGGATTTCTTATTAAAACTCTCGGCCCAATGTAGATTAGAGTAGCCACATAAAACATTAGACTTATTGTTTTTCATTGATCCAAAGTCCCTTACCGGTTTTTTTTTTAAATATCTATAAAATTCTAATTATGGCCTCTAATGTAGTGTTCTTGGTGTGTGGATAAATTTACTAATTTGGCATACATAAAATGAAATATCTGGACGGATCACCGTGAGATAAATTAATTTTTCATACAAGCATTTGAAATTGATTTATGTCTTCTGAAGGCTCATCATTCTTGCTATTTAATTTACATTTGTTATCAATTGAAGTGGAAGCCAGCTTGCACTCTATTTTACTGGTTTTTCCCAAATGATAAAATATATTTTCTTTGGAAAATGTAAATTTTTATTAATATGTTACCTCTATTCTTAAAAAATATTTTAGATATTCATGATCTTTAATGTGAAAATTTTCTTTTCGTTGAAGTTAAACTTTTATATGTCAAAAGTTTTCTTTTAGTTCACGTTTAACTGTTATTTTATTTCTTACTTTGTTATTACCTGTAATTATAATATCATTTGTATATTCAAACACAAAAGTTATGTTTTTTTTTTATCATTTTTGGTAAATCAAGAATGATTAGCACCACTAATTTTAAAATTATAAAAATTTAAAAAGGAGCTAAGTTTTCCATATTATGCCTATAGAAATTATTTCAATTCATAGATTGACTTATTTAACTTACAATGCAAGTTAGGATCTACTTCCAAATTAATTACAATCAGGTGGTAGGGTTATGTACATTTTTTTCAAGTGCTCCTTGATGAAAAATATTCTTTACGTCCATTTAATAAACGTTTCAATAATTATTTACCGTAATAAAAAATAATATTTTAGTAGTATTCATTTTACTACCGATGTCAATATTTTATTATAATCTATTCCGTATATTTCAGTATTACATGTAGCAACTAATTTTGTCTTATATCATTTTTATGGTACTATACTATCACTACTGATGCATGCACGCCATAATGTGAGTCATTATTGTTTGTTGATTTTATATTATTTAAGAAAAATTGATTGAGGTGCATTTATACATTCATTTATTAGTCAACAAAAGACAAATCTCGAGATGCATGCATTCATTAATTTATTTAATTTTGTCAGTCTTGTACAGCAAAGTAAATGGGATTTGGTAGTGCTGTGCATGTGCATTGAGTGCTTCGAATCTGATTGAGGCAATGAATATGAATTCTCCCTACAAACACATTCATCTCTGTGTAGCTGTTGAAGAGGAAGAAACGAGCGGATAAAATTTCTGAGCAGCAAAAGCTTCAAGACCAAATTCTAACATTTAATTTCTCTCATTATGGGCTTTGGGCCTTTTGAGGCCGATAACATGTGATTATTGGGTTCCTCACATTGCTGCTTGAACTGAATATCACAATCTCTTGATCTGTTGCTCGAAGTGAATAATTTGGAGAGCAGCTTGGGTCTGATGCCTATCGGACTCAAACTGAGTTAGATTGGTTCCATAACCGTCCGAATCACTTTAAGATCTGTAAGCATCGTTTTAATATCCATGCACATTTGCTTCAATATCCGTGTGTGCAAATCTTAAAACGGATCGGACGGTTATGGAATCCATCGGACCCAAATTTGAGTCCGATGGGCATCGGACCCAAATTTGTCCCAATAATTGTTATTGGTCACCTCACAAAAGGAAAAAAGAATGAAAGGCTTAAAAGAAGAATTGATGGATAATGGTTTCTGTTTACTCCTGAAATATAAAAAAACAAGAATGCGTATAGATTATTAAAATTATAAGAAATACGTTTTTGCTAAGCTCAAGCATTCAAGAACTTAATCTTAGAATTAGCAAAATAAATTATCGTAGGAATGCTTTATTTTTCATCAAAGAGGTATTATACTTTATTCTATAAAGTGAATAACTACACAGAAATTCTTTATTTTTTATAATCAAACGAACCTCTAGATCTATATTGAATTTCAGTATTTTGAATTTTAAAAAAAAGTTAATGTTGTGACTATTGTCGGATCATTCTCAAACACATTATTACTACAAAATAATATATTGTAGAAACACAAAATACAATAAAAAAAAAAAATTGTTCACATAATATCACATGCTATGCTACCTTCTCTCTCCTCAAAAGTTGCTACCTCTTTCTCCTAAAAAGAAGGAAGCAAATGGGCCACCAAATCACAAAATTAAAAGAACCAGGCTAATTTTGTGGTTTGGTTCAACAATTTTCTGAGAAACCGGTCTCTCTCCTCAAAAGTTGCTACCACTCTCCTAAAAAGAAGAAGCAAACGGGCCGCCAAATCACAAAATTAAAAGAACCAGGCTTTTGTGGTTTGGTTCAACAATTTTCTCAGAAATCGGTCCATTTTTTTATTTATTAATTTTTTCTGGGTTACGTGCTTATTTGGTTTTTATATGAACCGAACCAGATATGGTTTTGGGTCTGGTTTTTTTGGTCTATCCATCTAGTCCGGTCAGGTTTGAATTGAGGGTAGGTCCGATGGGCATCGGACCATACAAATTTATTTCAATTTCCGTGTGCAAATATCTTTATGCTAATTGTATGGTGTTAGAGCTAATTGAACTAAAAAGTAGGTCCAATGCCCATCGGACGTACTCCTATTTGGTCTGGTCAGGTTTTGATTGCAACGGTGAGTCCATAATAATAATGATAATAATAATAAGGGGAAATTGATGGGGTATATATCACGTGTCATCTTTCTATGCATGTCTCTCGGCTATTTTATTAACACAACAAATAATTAGGCCCGATATTTTTTGAATTTTGATGGCATGGATCATAGGAGGAATCTATCCATTAAATGTAAAATTAAAATTATAGAACAAGGCCAAGAGGCTATTCTTTCTCTCCAAAACAGAGCATTATTCTGGTGTAACATTAAGTGTACAAGATTTACACAAGGTACCTCCATACCTGATTCATTGATAGACTAATAGAACAACCACGAGAAGAACAAGAGTTAAGTTTAATGATTTCTGAACATGCACTCTTTTATCTACAAGGCTTTGACATGCATTAAGCAACAGCCTGTGCCTAGATCAATTGCCTGGCATGCGTTTGATGCATTACAATACAGGGCAGGAGGCATGTCAACTTATGTCTCTTACATTACACATTTCAACAAGTACAGAAGTTTTTTTTTTGAAACTAACAAGTACAGAAGTTGAAGGATAAATAACAGTCACGATTGAGAATTCAAAATGCGTGACTATCCAAAACAGCATTAGTATCTTTAGGCATTCCCCATTTTCTTTTCTTTTTTGGCTTTGCCAAAAAAATTAAATGAAAAGTAGAGATCAAGGAACATATATACCATAATTAACTACCCATTTAGGTGAACTAATAACAACAATACCTATAATAAAGTTCAAAATAAATACAACTAAGCAACTGACCTCAACACACAAACTTATATACATAATATTAACAACAACGGGCCAAAACAGCTGTTAGTTCTCAAACCAACATATCAGCATAATAATCGCATCACCTTGAAACTACCACGAAAATCATCTTTTTGGAAATCAGCATAATAATCGCACAGCATCAAACCAGCAACCTTCCATGCAAACCCGCATTTCTCGACTGTACCAGTAGATTGAGCCTTTTTGTAAGCAATTTGATAAATTGCTAGTGCCTCATTTTTAATTTCATCTTCTGGTCTTGTTCTTTCTTTGAACTCCCTAGTTCCATAGAGAACCTACACAACCAAAGTAATTGAATTGTTAAAATTATAGCATCTTAGACCCATGATCTTTTTATTGTTGTTGTTGCTACTCCAGTGCCAAATCAAGCCATAACTGTTGAATATGTCCAGCTTAGGATCAGGCTTAGGAATACGGTTAAAAGTGCAATTAATTAATCGTATCTCAGAATCATAAGTTGAGCTCCTAGTAAAAGGGTAAAACTTGCCTTCTTATAAAAGTCAATGATATCTTGGCACCTCTTACTTTTCACATCCTTCTCCTCAATTCCACAAGCCTCACTCATTTCCTTTGAGTACTTATCATAAAGATCTCCCCACTTATCCATGCATTCTTTTGGGACTTCGGTACTCAAGCACGGAAGCATCTCAATCTCTGAAACAAAACCGTAATTCAATATTGTTGTATTACATATATAGAAAACTCTTTAAAACTGATGAATACACAAGTATAAAAATTGTAAAACTCGGATATCTCTGTATATCTGAATATTCAGAGAAGGTGCGCTACAGTACTTTGCAAAGCACCAATCCTCTTGTGCTGTGACTCAAAAATATCGATCCAAACTCAATCGTTTTGCAAGAAATCATGTCATATATTTTTTTAGATTTTTCACTAAAGGGATTATTGTCTGCTACAAAAAAAAAAAAAAAAAAATCTAAAAAATAGATGGCTATTTAAATCACAAAAATTATAACACATGGAGTTCACACACAAGAGGATTGGTGCTTTGCTAAGCATTGTAGCTTTACTCTATAAAGAAAAGGGAAAGTACCTCTTAACTTATTTCATACAGAGGAAAACAGTTATGCATGACACTATTTTCCAAAATGCTACCTTTAAGAGAGAGAAGGAGAAATCTAGTGCCGAAAAGATGTTTTTCATACTATGTTGGGTCATATATTTCTTTTCTATTTTGGTACTGGACATATCACTGGCAACCCTGGAAAGATGAAAGTTAGTTATTTTTTTAACCCCTTTGTAGAATTTTTTAAAATGTTATCAAATACCTTCAAGTCTTATACAACAAAATCAAGCACACATACCAACCAACAATAGAAGCACAATTCTCCTTTATTTGCTTATCTTTTGTGAAATTTGAGTATTAAAGGAAATGCTTACGGGTCAATTGAAGCTTTTCCGCTTTGAATGACTGGACCTTGTCATATATAATACCGAATATACTTGCAGAGTTGTAATTAACATTCTTTTGTAAAAAATGGGGATATTTTACTACCTTCAGATCATTTCCAACATCAACCTGCGCATTGAAGAAAATCCAAATCTATATCAGATGCCAATAGTAGCCACAACAACTTTCGCATGCAAGCTCTAGCACTCTTACTATTTGTTAATTACAGGTAGATACTGTCAGTTCAGGTGCCGAGATGTACATGTTAGGTCAAATCAGGTGTAGGTTCTTTTGGGTTATTTGGGTTCATGTCAAATAGGTCTGGATGATTTGGATCTTACTCACTACTAGAATCCAGTGCAATACATAGAATTTATCCACAAATAGAGAAAAACCTTATTTCCAGTCTTTGGAGCATCAAGGGCTTCATAGTATATATTAATTAATTTTTCAATTTTTGCCCATACTTCTCCTTTCTCCACTCCAGGAGTGAGTAAGCGGTCCATATACACCAACCATAATTCTGCCGCCAAGCCAACAGTGTAACTGTAAGATGTGAAATCAAGAGTAAACATTTACTATACACGCTCATGGATTGGGCCAAGTATTGATCACTGTATCATTTGACAAACTTTTATGCTTGTTTCTTTCCTTTTGCTTGTTTTTATGGTTAATCTCCAGTTGCAAGATTAGGGTTACAGTCTTACAGAGGTACAATTTTACAATTAAATGTAATTTTTATAATTTTTTTGAGGCAAATATAATTGAATGTGATTTTATTTTATTTTTTTGGGAGGTAACTACAGAACTGTTAGTAGCGTCACTTCTGCAAAAGAATAAAATGAATGGTAAGAACAATGACAATAAGAACAGGAAATGGTTGGAACTGTACGTTGTCTTCATATTTAAAAGGAACAAAGCATTACATATGACTCTTTTTATAACTATTAAGTTGATCAGATTGAACAAAGAAATGAAATCACCTTCCTTGAAATTTGCAATGAAGAGAGGGATGTATATGAAACTTACCTTGGCTGAAATCTATTGTTCAGAAAACTGCGAAACAGCTTCCCTTCAAGTTCATAGCTATTGATGTTGGAAATGCTTATGTTCTCAGCACCTTTTTTTGATAATTCTTCTTCTGGTGCCACCCATGGTGGACTAGGGTTAAAATTCTTTAACAACTGTACAAAATATAATCCATCAGAAAACTACAAAAACCATGCAATTCTGTAGCATCTCTATTTCCAGGGCTATCCTGGGCTTCCAATCTTTTACTATTTGTGTTCTTACTTCATTTGTAGCCTGACAAAGCATTTTGAGTTCCCATCATTAAAGAAGCCAAACTTACCTCGGGATGTTGAGATACCCAGTACATATCCCCATCAAAATCACTGTTAGCCATTTCATCAGCCAATGATCTGGGTCCCACAACTGGAAAGAAAATTGCAAATTTTGAGTCTCCCACAAATCTTTCCAAACCTTCTATGAAGGTAGCTTTAAGAAGGTGTATGTCGCCAGGATGCAGCCCCGGGTGCTTGTACACCAAAACATCACCAGATACTTGCCCCTTGTCCCTACATATTTCAGATTCAGATTTCAGATATTGCTTAATCTTTAATAGTCTTCTAGTTCTTTAATTGTACTAAGGGTTTATGGTTTGTAGTTCAAGGGCAAACAGACCAACTTTTTTTTTCTTCTGAAAATCGACTATTCTGATAACTTCCAAATGCACACAAATTAGGGTGTGCACAAGTGTGTGTATTTTTGCAAAATCAGGAAAATAAGTTTCATACAGTATTATGCAAATTTGGTTGGCACGGAGTTTCCCAGTGGGGTCTGTGGTCCCCATGAGATAGTAAGAGTCACTGATTGGAATTTTTCCTGCCTGGAGACCTTTTCTTTCTTCCCCCATCATAAAGCCTAGCCGGTACTGTAAAAAAGGCTCGTCAAGAGGCATCCCCGACAAGATCATCTTGGCTATCATACAATCATCGTCTATGCCCTCATTGTTCACTGCAACTGCCATTTGCTTAACAAATGGTTATAAAACAGTTTCACCAAGTAAAACTCTGTGTGTGTGTGTGTGTGTGTGTATGTTTTCCTATATGTACTGATCTTTTTTCTGCTAGAATATTCAGTTGATGGGGTATCCATGTTAATTTATGTTTTATTAAAGAGAGTTCAATCTGGATTTTTCAGATGAAGTTCTGATCAAACACTAAATTAAGTAAAACTTAGATCAATGGGTGATTTGTTACATTTGAGGGAAGGGGGCATAATTGCATAATTGACTGAACGGAATAGGATTTACCTTTTAAAGCAGCATGTATGTCATAACGGAAACACTCGGTTTCTGCAAGTGCAGTTGATAGGAGACCCAAGAAGAACTCTGCTGGAACCCCTCCAAAGTGAAGATGTGCAATCAAGTATCTTGACAGGAGTACTTTCTTTGGACGGGTGCTGAAAAAGTATAACAAGTAAGAAGATGTAAATGAGTGACAGGCAGTTTTGCAAATAAAAACTGTAAAATTAAGACAATATAATTGCTTAGTCCATTTCTTCTTATTCAGTACCTGGTGTTGACAACTTCCACGGAATTAAATGTTTGAACAATGCGCATTGAAGGATCTGGCTCCACTTTGATCATGGAAGGGCGAATTTGAATGGTTTTCTTTGGCAGCTGTATGACACGGAAAATAAATTAACATGCAAACAATAGATATCATCAGTTAAAGGATATCCTCCACTTTAACAGATAACAGAAGTATCTTTATAATAGCAATACAATGTGCAAAATTAAGTACAATGTATTGTATGGTCCCCACTAATCAAGTGGTTATCTGATGTGTATATTATACCATAAGGAAGTGGGGCGCCTCGGACCCAAATCAATCCAATTCTCGCTCGAAAACCGTCTGATTCGCTTCAAAATTCAAGCATGTTGCTTCAATATTCATGCGGATCAAGTGCACATGAATCATAAAATGAATCGGACAGTTCCTAGTCGGCATTGGACTGATTTGGGTCCGATGCCCATCAGACGTGACCCGCTTCAATACCATTAACATGTCAACAAAATTAAAAGGTTTCCTAAAGGAACTTTTCACATGTAGAAAACTTCATTTTCTTTTGAAAATAAACCCCATGTGGTGATTATTTTCAAAAGAAAATGAAGTTAGTTAAGTGTCTCATTTAAGCACTAATAGTTATTATCACAAAATGACTCTAAGAAATACATAACATATTACATATTCATACGCTACATGTATACAAAGAATTAATCCCAGCAAGAAAAATAAAATTGTTTAATATTGACTAGTAAATCCATAATACCTAAGTTCTTGCAAACATAAAAAAAGGTCCAACCACTAAAGTTCCAGCAGGCAATCCTGAAATGTCATTCAATACAATTGTGAAAAACTGAACTTACCTGCTTGTTGACAAGAAGTGTTCCCTTCGCACACAATCCATTGTAAAATAGCCGAACTTGCATCAGAAGAGGCTAGTTTTGGATACCAAGGTGAACAAGAGAAAATTTTCACTTCTACAGAAAATCCAGAGACTACTGAACTTTTATAAATAAAAATATTGAACTATTGCATACCGGTCCATCGTTGTCATAAATCTCTCGTCTTCTTGCACTAGCAAGACTCAGGCCATCTCTCCCAGCCTGAAGAAAATAGAAAAAATAAATTGTAATGAGATGGTAAAGGACACGTGAAGTACATTCATGGTTTAACCGTTTAACTATGATAAACATAAAAATTGAGGTACATGCATGTCAGCATGGTACTGTCCACCATTATAATTTCTAGGGTCCATTTGTCTAAGCACAGAATGCTCCTAAATAACCTCAAACAATTTCATATTATGCAATGCGAATAGATGAACCTGAATGTTTCCTTTAGATACATAAATCGGGCACTGCCGAGCAAGGTCTTCAGAAATAAAACCAGTTCCATCTGTATGAATTCCTTTCAATTCAGTGCTTCCATCCTACAAAAATTGCACCTAAATCAAGTAAAATTTGCACTAACTAATAATATATTATAGGGCTGGTAGCAAAGAATGTTTTGCATCATCCAAACATTTTATTAATAACAAATCCTTGAAAAGGAGCAAGTTCATTTGTATCTCTCCGAAGTTTAGACCACGGAATTTCATAATGCCCAGTGAAACAAACAATATCGAGCATACACCTTCTACAGATGGAACATTGACAGATAACCATACAAACATGAAATAACGTTACAGCATTGACAATTTATGAAGAAAAAAAAATGCAGTTCACACCTTCCTAGGAATTGGGATATCCATAATGGTTAGTTGGGCTACTTCCATAATATTTGATGTTTGGTATAGAGATGTATAAAATTATGCAAAACAAAAAGTTAAAATAACCGGCTTTACCTTACAGTGGATGTCCGGAATAGTTTGTACCGTCAACTCAGGATCGGATAAATCAATGTCAAGCTTCAATGTCTTGGACAACACTAAAGAAAGCCTGCATGTTTATGATTTGTAATCATACATACAATTCATTTGATAAGAGGTCCTTCCATAATTCATTCTTAGAGAAAATGAAGATTAGATACAAATAACTCTCCAGTCTGGACAAATTATATAATAATGCTAAAACAATTAGAATTAACTACTACCTAGAGATGTATTTTGCTAAGCTGGGTACAGTATGTATATGCATCAAACTAAGGCGTATTTGGTGCACGGTCTTGCCGTAGTTATTCCGTTCACTGTCCCAGCCCGAAGAAGTACACACAAAGTAGCACTTGACAGAGGACTTTGTACCGTTTTTCTTCTTCTCCTCTTTTCCACCATCTTTGTACACTGTACATACAAAAGGTGCATAGAGAAAAGAAAAGACCAAATATCACTACAGATCTGATTAGAAGTACATAGGTATGACGAAAGTATTCCAGTTGACACTAGTGGATGTAAGATTTGGAGGCCTCTCCCTTTCTTTTTTTTCTAAGGTTATCCTGGATCAGTGATGAAGTTTCCAACTTTCCATTTGGTACAGGTATCAGTGACTATAGAACACCAGTCCATGCATACATAATATTTATCCATAAACCATGCAAACTAAAATCCAGAAATCACAATAGAGACATAGACTTTTAAAACCCAGACAATATGAAAATAAAACCTTCTCAGGTCAGTACATGGACCAGTAATTAGTGCAAAGTGCATATGATAACATACTCAAAAAATGATACTGTCGCAAGCCGAGTTCAATTCCCTGTTCTGCAACCCTATGGTACACATCGCAATAGTAATCATCAAAGTCATATCGTGTTTTTTTCTCCTGGCTAACTTCTTCGAAATTCACTTGAAGAATATTTTCATCACCAAGAACACGTTGCAGGTGAGTCTTTGTAGACTCAAGGAATGGACCCTGTACATAACATATAATTAACAATTATGCAAAAGTTACTAGTGATGTTCTAAGTTGCACAGAAACTAAAGAGAATTATTTATCAGCATCTAAATTTAGATTTTCTTGTTATGTTCCTTAACAATAAATGCAAGTATCTTTTTCAATTAGTAAGAACCTTGAATGTAGCATTTCCTTGAAGATCAACATGGCAGTGGTAGACATGTGTGTTGTCCATGTCTGAGTCCGAAATCTGTATATAAAGACAACAAATTAGTTGATGTAATATTAATAAAAATCAAATCCATATCAAGCAGCAAGCAATGCGAAAAGAAAAATTTGATGGGTCTTCATGTAACATATAATGTAACATTTATTTCTGGTCTATAGTTGCCATTCAGGTAGCGATCAAAGCCGGTGCAAGCACAAAGGTAAAAGATCATGACCACCTTTTTTCTGTCAGATGGCTGAATATTCTTCCGCCCAAATTCTTTCCATATTTGTAACTCGAATGCTTCCATCGTCATGTAAGTAAGATCATTTAACAATTCCATGGTAACCGTCTCCCCTAATTTAGCCCTAAATTCATCACCATTGAGAAATAAATATCAACAAAATATTCAAACTAATTAATCAACATAGAAAACCAAAAGGGTCTCCTCTTATGGAATAATTCAGTAATTGAAATAGGCCAGGCCATCAACTAGAGCTCATATCTCAACCAAATGTTGAATTTGAAGGCACAGAACCTTGCCTAGATCAGTGTGTGAAAACATCACTACCAGTATTGGACCTCATAGCTACTGGTACTGGACTGCCAGGATGAACACTGGACCCTAATACAATTATCAGTACAGAACTATAAACACAATTGAAAAAATTGAAAAAATTAAACGAACTTAAACACAAAAACCATGGAGAAACAGATACTGCAATTGCAATACTTCACTTACAGTAGTAACAAAAAACAAAAAAATAATGATAACATATCAACCTTCCGAGGTAACTGAAGATCAGAAATCTCCTCCTGAAATCGAAATCTCCCAGTTTCTTCATCTGAGGGCTTATTACGCTTTGAGGTATTCGGCTATGACAATGGTTATCATGAATTCTGTAGCCTGGCTTGATCCATCTCCATATCAAGCCTTCTATGAACCATGTTGTCATTTCGATTGTTGTTTGGCTCCGAAATGCAGCAATTGCTTTAACGCTACTGCCGGAGGTGAATTTACAATTCTGCTCGGAGAAGTCATCTCTTGACCAAACTGGATGGACTCCCGATCCACCATTTCCCATCCAACTGAGCTTGTGTCAGAATTATCTGTTCCAAGATCAGATACAGAAGAAAGTGTATAAACATATGCAATACTACATGTCTACATCATTCGTGAAAACAGAGCTTTACTATCTGACAAGAAAAAAGAAAACTTTACTAAGCTACGATTCGATCTATTATCTATAAATAAAGTTACCTCCGTCATGTGGTCCTGAAAAACAGTCGCGTAATCCCTCCGTGTTATGAGCCATTGCAATCGCAGACTGGTACTTCTTTGCCAAGTACATTATAAACCCTGAAAAATTGTGCACCTTACGACTCGAAGCAATCTCGCCTAAAATTTTCAAGGATGGAAATTCGCCTAATCGGTCAAGCTCTTGCCGAGCGAGGTGGTCAGGCGGGGGCACTGATTTCTCCGTACAGATTCTAGTGATCATATACTCGACTGGGTCAGGAAGTGACACGTGGCGGTGTCTCGATGTTGGCAAGAAGAGAGAAGTTGCGGAAAAAGGAGGTGGTGGAGGCTCCATCGATGAAATTAAGGTTCTTTAGGCCTTGAAAATAGGAAAAAAAATTGTAAAAAATAATAATTGGTACAAAAATGATATTAAGGTCACTTTTTACACTAATATAAAATAAAATGTGAACATTAAAGGCTAATCAGGAAGCTTGATGGAATCTCACAGAGGGTATAAAAAAAAATTAAAACAAAATATTATGACTTTGGTTAAAGACAATCCAAAATACACATCCATAAATTTTCTTAAAACTAGATTACATAGAGTTACAATCGAACCAGACATTTAATGCCAGAAACTATGCCGAACTAAAAAAATAGTGACATAACAGAGTCAAATAAAAATGAACTAACAAAAAATAAAAATTGAACTAACAGAAGCATACTCGTTTGTTTGCCTTTATCAGCCATATAAAATTGAACTAACAAAAAATAAAAATAAAAACAAACGATTACAATTTTGAAATATCTACAGCAGTATAATCAATATAAATTGAAAAGAGGCACCGCATGACTTTTACTGATTAGAAGTATAAACTATAATATCTGTTTAACTGACAGAGGCATTACTATGTCTAAATAAATATTTAATTAAAAAAAATTAAAAGTAAGTATAATATTGTAATATCTAAACCATAATATTGAATATATATGCAATATCAAAGTAAAAATAAAACATAAATAATTTTCCTATTTTCTGACCTTAACGGACCCAATAAGGCTGGAACAGATCATAAAAGTTAGTTCTATGTTTTTTTTTTTTTTTTTTTTTTGGTGAAATGAAAATTCTCTGCCAATTTATAGACAAGAGTAACACACCCAATTATCAAATTTTTAACTTTACTCTAGTCACGTGTGCAGTACTAATATGGAGAGGGTACGAATTTTCAGACGTCTCCTGTCAAAATAAAAAAAATTGAAAAGCAGTCCCTGTACTTTCCATTTTCTAGTCTGTGGGCACAGTGACAAACGAATAGTTCGGTTTGGTTCGGCATGGTTAAAAATTTGTGATCATCTAAGTATAATTCGGAAATGATTCATTACAATAAGGAAGCAAAAAAAAATTCCAAAATAAATAAATAAATAAAAATTCGCGTTTCTCTCGCAAATAATTCGTGATTTGTGCTTTATTTGCAGATAAATTATTTGTGACATTTTCTACCATTTTCTCTCGCAAATATGTTGTTCAATTACAATTTTCTACCATTCAACTTTGTTCCATCAAAAGGAAGGCCAACCCTAGAGGCACAAATTTGGATCCGATGGGTTCTAAAACCGTCCGGTCCGATCCTCCTTAAGAATTGTGCGCACGGATATTGAATAAAATGTGCACAGATATTAAAGCAACGTGCACAGATCTTAAAGCTGATCGGACGGTTTTAGAACCCATGGAACTCAGTTTGAGTCCGATGGACATCGGACCCTAAGTTTGTCTCAACCCTAGAACATATTTTCTGGTTGAAAAAATAATAAGACAACATGCTTTGCGGGAACTTAATTCAGTCAGCAAACTAATTCATCAGAAACGAGGTCATAACCAACTAAATTTTCAAGAAGAAGGAATAAAGAATTTACTCACAAAATCACAAAATGCAAGTAAATAACACGCCAAAGCTTATAATGAACCAAGTAAAATAGTGAGTTTTTCTCTTCTCTATCTGTCTTCAGCGTCTCAGTACGGCTGAGTAGAGCTGCCCATGTCATGAACTCTTTCTTCTTTTATTTTCCACCGCTTTCTTCTTTTATTTAGTTAATTTTATTTCTAATGACACTGATACATTTGATGTAGGAGAGTCCCAAATATAGAAAAGCTATTGTTTATAATATTATATATTTTACTGGAGTTAGGTACGTGTCAAAAATAGGAGACAGGTGTCACCGTGAGGCTTTGATACAAAATGAAAAGTATTTTATATTTTATGTATATATATTGATTAACGAGTTGTAATAAAGTCATACTTGTTTATTGTTTTACCTTTAATTATAAAATACTAACTTTCTTAATTAATGTATCGTTAAATAAATTCTTCAACAATCCAAAATGGAAAGAAATAATTATCCAATTTTGACTCTACAATCATTTAATATTAAAATAATTATACATTTTAATTGACAAAAATTCAAAATAAATCATTTAATATTATAACTACTCTTGAATTTCATGAAATTAATCTTCAAATATTCAAAAATTTAGACATTAGGATTTAAAATACAAATGTTATTAAATATACTCGAAAACCTACATTACTATTTTAAAATAACTTTACTTCAAATTAAATAAATTTAATTTTGTGTGCTCCAAAATTTGGATGTTACACTCAGTCAAGAGAACAAGGGTGATTATGCACTCTAAGGTCTTGTTTGGTTGTTTCCGGAATTTTACTGTTTTCGTGGGAAAAAAAAATTCACTCAGATTGAATTTTTTTTTCCACATAAATAGTAAAAATCAGTTCAAAATTTTTTTGTTTCCATGCCCATTCTCTTACCTAATATACAGCCAAACAGGGCCCAAGAGAGAGAGAGAGAGAGCCCGGGACAGAGAAAAATTAAACGAAGAGGGAGGAGGGGTTTAATTGGTGGGGTCCGGTTGTCACTTGTCAGTCGGACATAAGAGGAAAAATAGTAATAGGGAACAAAGAAAGAAGGTGAGGTTGTAGCCGTGTAGCTTTTCGTGTAGCTGAAAAAGTTATTTTATTTTCTAAATTATTAATTGTTGTAAACATAGTGACAAGATTCGCGAATTATTTGCGAATTATTCGGTTTTTTTGTGATGTCGTACCGAACGGCGAATTATTCGGAATTTCGAATAATTCTTGAATTTTACGAATTTTTTCCAAAATTTTTCCATAATTTATTTTTTTAGTTATTTTATTATTTTTGTTCTCTTACGGAACTAAGATCTCTGATCCGAATAATACCGAGTCATTCCCAAATTATACCCAAAATATTCTCAAATCACAAATTTTTGACCTCGCCGAACCGAACCCGAATAATTGATTTGTCACTATGGTTGTAAATTTTATTTCCTTTCCAATCGATTCGAAAGATTTCATTTCTTTTGAAAGTTAAATTCTTGTTTCATTTATCTAACATTTTACTTTAAATTTTTATTTGGCACAATTATGATTTACAATTAACAAATTTTGTTTTGGTTCAAATTGTATGCTTTGGAAAAAAACTAATTTTGTCCTCAATTGTTAATCACGCTCTCGTTCTGATTGCATTAATTTGTTAATATTTAACTTTTAATTCATTTAAATTAACGTTTAACATTTTTAATTGATTGTAAACTTTAAGTATCTATCAATGCATTGTTAGTTATTCCTTAACTATGATTAATAATTATTTAATCATTTAAAAAATCAGGTTATTACATCCATTAATTGAAATTATGTGCCAAATAAACTCTTCAACCCAAAATTTTTTATTAATTGAGATTTACTTGAAGAACTACAAAATATTTTTCAGGTATGATTTTTTGCAGCTGTAAAAAAAATTAAAATATTTCTTCGTAACATACTAGAAAAATATTTTTTTGATCTAACTTATTTATCTCTGTTCAAAAATCACTTATGGATAAATACAAAAATTATCATGATTTTTTTAGTACATTCAAACTCTAAAATACTTAATTTATTTCTCTAAAATTGATTTTACAAAAATAGTAAAATATTAAAAATATAAAAATTAGCTTGTTAGTGAAATAGATAGTGTGTCTTACAATTTGAATGTACTATCATGATAATTTTTTTATTTATCCATAATTCATCCATGTTTTGCCCATTACATTCAGGGACTCGTATTTCTTTGCCAAGTACATTATAAACCCTGAAAAATTGTGCACTATACGACTCAAAGCAATCTCGTCTAAAATTTTCAAGAATGCAAATTTGCCTAATCCGTCAAGCTAGCTCTTGCCGAGCGAGGTGGTTAAGCCTGGGCACCGATTTCTCTGTATAGATTATAACGGGATCCTGTGATTCTTTACTGTGAACAGTGGTTCTAAAATTATATTTTTTCAAATCCAACTGATTAACTTTTTTTAGATTTGTGCACAGAAAAATAAGCTGTTTTAAGATACGTGAAAACATTGGACAATTGAATTTAAAAAAACAGGAATTTTAGAAACAATATACCTTAACTTTGGATTGCAGCAGATGTGAATCCATTATAACGATCATATACTAGACTGGGTCAAGAAGTGACACATAGTGGTGACTCGATGTCAGCAACAAGGGACAAGTTGTGAAAAAAGAGGTGTTGGAAGCACCATCGGGTCAATTAAAATTTAGGGTTTAAAGGCATATAACGAAAAGTCAAAATCGGAATCAGAATCAAGTAAATCAGTAAAAAAACAGTTGAATCAGATCGGAAAGTTGAATTTTTTTTGTCAGAAACTAAAAAAATTTGATTAAAAATTTATAAAAAATAAATTTTCAACAATTTCTGTTTAAACAAATTATTACACTCAAATAATCTATCACACCTCAAACCGAAAATTACAGATTAAGGTGTGATTAGTTTTCGCCTCGTGTTTAATTATTTAATAAACACGCAAAGCTAAACAAATACAAACAATAATAATAATAGCGGAAGCATGAATAATCAGCAATAAAACATAGGTCATAAATTCCTAAATAAACATACACATATAATATTCATACAATTTATATTATAAAATAAAACACGAACTACATAAAGGGATACAAGATCTATCGAGTCCGATGTACGAATCAAAAGATCGGATCTGTGTTCGGGGATAACTCTTGGCGAATCCTACTGCTGTGCGTCAATCACTGTACCTAAAACTCACACCTTGATACATTTATAATCTTTAATCTTGATCACTTTCGATAAATATTTTTAAGGACTCGGACCGCCTATCAAAAGGAGACGTCAAGTCCTTCAATTTGAAAGTTTATTTCCAATAAAATTTCAATTATAACTAACATCTAAAATCATATTTGCAAAATAAATCTTTATATCCACACACTTTCGGCACAAAACCTAGTCCAAATCCATTTTAAATAAATTCCTCAAATTGGGTTTTGAGCTTGCACAGCCAAGTCATAATAGAAAAAGGTCCAATCCAAAATAAACTTTCCTTAACCAATTTTATTTTTCAGCTCAAGTCAAAGCAAGGCCGAAACCAATTTTATTTTTCAGCTCAATCAAAGCAAGGCCGAAACCAATTTGGTTTAGAAATTTCATTTAACTCATTTGCGTAGAGGTCCCTCAGATTAGGAAAAATACCAAAGGTGTCAAACTTACACAGTAACCCACAAAATTATTATATTTACGCTTTGGTCCATGTCTTAGCAATTTACCATAACCATGTCAAACTTACACAGGACCCCACAAAATTATTAGATTTACCCTTTGGTCTATGTATTAGCAAATTTACCATAACCATGGCTTCCCTGATAGTCCCATACACAGATAAGAAAGAGGGGAGCCAAATGACCATACATTTAAGCAATTTGACAATTTCTAGACAACAAAGAAAAAAAATCAGATATCAGTAGGAGCAAGAACAAATCAACAAGTAATCTACACATCAAGGCTCATTTCAACAAATTCAAATTTTCACAAGTTCAAGAGCCACGAATGGCTTAGATCGCATATGCAAAATACGCAAATGACTACCATCATCGAGCAAATACACAAAATCAAATCAGAGCTGCACAACCCACATGCCATTACAAGGTACAAAGAAAGGAAACCAGAGATTCGGAATGTTACCAGGAAATGCTCTGATTAGTCCTTGGCGTGAGTCGATGGTACCGAAGCAGGTGGGGGTCTGTCACGATTGGGAGTGAATTTGGGGAAGAACTGTGCTGAATTGGGGATAAATCAAGTAGCCGTTGAGTTTAAAGGGAAGGAAAGGGATTCGGGCAGCCCAAGTGAGTAAAGGTGTAGCACCGCAGGTGGGTCCGGAGTTAAGGTCGAGACCGTTCTTTTAATTGAGGAATTAAAATGTCTTGTCGGGTCGTGCTTGTCGGAACCGGAGATGGGCGAAGACCGACTAAATGGAGAAAGGATTAGGAGACGGTTAGGGAGTTTGTTGCTCTCCCCGCCATCGCCTTGATGACTTGGCAACACGCAGCCCAATTGAGTGATCTCTTTTATCTTTTCTAAAATTACTATTTTTATTTCCGTTCGCCTATATATAGGCCACTCTTGTAAACACTTGGGACTATGTCAAATTTGAATGAAACTTTTCTATTTCTCGCTATTTTTTCCTTTCACCATTGTTGACCCGTTTCACCCATTTCTCTCGAAATTCGTTCAAGTAGCTCTCTCAGAGGCTCAATTGCGATTTCAATTAGTATCGTCAGATCTCGAATCTGACATTTGGTATCAGAGCTGTTCCGATTACAACTGGGAAAGCGTAGAAACACCAAGGAGCGACGAGCTACCATGGCACATCGGGCGAAAACCACTGGTCCGGTTGATGGAGAGATTAATCTGGACCTACCAGCAATTAATGAAAGGTTCTCCCGATCTGAGTTATCGCAACAGGAGCTTGCATCTCGGGTTGGCAGAATGGAAGGTCGATTGGAAGAGAATAGTCAAACGATGGGAAAGATGATGAATATGCTAGAATCGATTATGAGCACAGTTCGTTTAGAGATGGGAGACAATAGTAGCACTGCTCAGTATCGAGGTGAGCGGCATAGATTCACTTCTGACCCAAAACGACCTATTGTGGAGGAAGTGGGAGATGAGTCACAGGGAGAGAAGGATCCGAGGTTTGGCGATTACCAGCAACAACCACAAAGAACCCAGCTACCCAGGGTTGATTTTCCCATATTCAGTGGGGCAAATCCAGTTGATTGGGTTGAAGAAAGTGATTTCTATTTTGATTGTTATCAAGTGGCCGAAAATTACAAATCCAGGATGGCTTCTATGCATTTCACTGGTGATGCTAGAGAGTGGTACAGAAGTTTCAAAATCAATAATCAACATCCACCCTGGATAATTTTGAAAGAAGAGGTGTTGTCTAATTTTGTGAATGAAGTGGGTAAACCAATGGAGGAGTTCAAGAAAGTGCAGCAGACCGGTAAGGTGGATGAGTATATTGCTAATTTCATGAGAGCAAAGGCTAGACTAATGCATAAGACCCAGATAGACCATGAAGAGTTTTACGTGGGGAGTTTCATAGGAGGGTTAAAGGAAGAAATTAAGAACACTATTGATTTGTTTGAGACACCAACTCTCAAAATAGCCATCAGTTATGCCAGAAAAATAGAAATTACTATTGAGGGTAACACAAAAAAATGGAATTCAGTTAAAGCACCAGTGTATCAAAGGGTTATCAGAGGGAATGAGCAATACCAAAACCGTAAGGGTGAGGGCCATCAGTTAATTACAAAAACAGTGGTGCCAATTCAGAATCAGTTGTCTTTAGAGGAAAAGAAGGTCAAGGGGTTATGTTTTAGATGCAATGAAAAATATCATTATGGTCACAAGTGCAATGGTAAAGGGTTACACTCGTTAGAAGCTGAGATGGAGGAAGAAGATGAGGGGTTTGATACAATAGCAGAAGGGGTAGTAGTAGAAGAAGTAGTTGAGGAGCAGCATGAAGATGAATTGGGGAACCAAGCAACAATAAGTGTGTGCATCAACAGTGCTGCGAATAATATTGGTACACCTAGATTCAAGAGGCAAATAGGTCATCTTCCTATATGTGTCCTAGTTGACAGTGGTAGTACTCACTCATTTGTCAGTCCAAATATTGTTCAAGCCTTGAATCTCAAAGGAAAGGCAACAACTTCCCTTTCCTTTAGAGTAGCTAATGGACATAAAATGTTCTCTAAAATGCTTTGCACTGGAGTAGTGTTCTCACTGCAGGGTCAGGAAGTTGAAGTTGACCTAAGAGTCCTGGATGTACCAGGTTATGATATTATACTGGGAGCTGATTGGTTGAAGGGAAATGGAACTAAAATTGATTATGATGATGGCACTGTCAGTTGGAAACATCAAGGAAAACCGGTTAAATTGATGATGGAAGGGGTATTTACTGAGATCAGATTGAGTGAACAAGAGGTTGATGTTCAGAAGGAAGTGAAGAAGGGCAGCCAAGTCATGATGGCAGAATTGTTCAGCATTGCTGCAGAAGAGGAAAGAGAGACAGTGGGTAAGGACCCAAGGGTACAATCAATTTTAGATGAGTTTGAGGAGATTTTCCAGGAACCCACAACCTTACCACCAAAAAGGGAAGTTGACCACAAAATACCCTTAAAAGAAGACTCAAAACCGATTGCACTAAGACCCTACCGATTCTCATATTTCCAAAGGTTGGAGTTAGAGAAAATAGTCACTGAGCTGCTGAAGAACTCCCTTATTCAACCCTCACAAAGCTCTTATTCCTCTCCTGTGCTATTGGTTAAGAAAAAGGATGGAAGTTGGAGGATGTGTGTTGATTATAGGAAATTGAATGAGAACACTGTCAAGCATAAGTTTCCAATTCCCATCATTGATGACCTATTAGATGAACTCAAGCATGCTGTGTACTTTTCAAAACTGGACTTGAGATCCGGGTATCACCAGATCAGAATGTATGAGCAAGACAAGCACAAAACCGCCTTTCAAACACATGATGGACTATTTGAGTTCAATGTGATGTCTTTTGGATTAACTAATGCTCCAGCTACCTTCCAATCTCTTATGAATTCCCTTTTTAAGTCTCACTTGAGAAAATTTATTCTTGTGTTTTTTGATGACATTTTGATATACAGCCCAGACTTGAAATCTCACCTTAACCATTTAAAAATTACACTGCAGATCTTGAAAGAGAACAATTTGTTTGTAAAGCTCAGTAAGTGTGATTTTGGTGTTGAGAAAATTGAGTACTTAGGTCATGTCATATCAAAACGGGGGGTAGCTACAGACCCTAAAAAAATAGAAGCAATGACTCAATGGCCTGTGCCTAGAAATATAAAAGAGTTAAGGGGTTTCTTGGGCTTAACTGGTTACTATAGGAAATTTGTAAAGGGATATGGCATTATTTCAAAACCGTTAACAGAACTTTTGAAGAAGAATGCTTTTAGGTGGAATCCTGATGCACAACAAGCTTTTCAACAGTTGAAAGAAGCAATGGTGAATGCACCAGTCCTCTCACTGCCAGATTTCAACCAACCATTCACCCTGGAGACTGATGCTTGCAAGGATGGTATTGGAGCCGTGCTACAACAAGGCGAGAGACCCATAGCATTTCTCGGCCCGGAAGTTAAGCCCCGTAAATCGGGATTTGTCCACCTATGAGAAGGAATTCCCGGCCTTAGTGGTGGCAAGTGACAAAATGGAGACATTACTTACTTGGAGGCAGGTTTGTAATTAAAACCGACCATATCGGCCTCAAGTACTTAATTGAACAGAAAAATTCACACTTCAACTCAAGACAAAGGTCCGAGTAAACTGCTAGGGTTGGATTTCGTGATTGAATATAAGAAGGGTTGTGATAATGTAGTAGCAGATTCACTGTCAAGAAGAGAGAAGGGTAAAATGAGAATTGAAGATAAAAAAGGAGAAGCCAGTATTCTAGCTGTGAGTGAGATCCAACCCAAATGGATAGAGGATATCCAAAAAAGTTACAAGGAAGATAAGTGGGTTGAGAACCTTAAAAGGCAACTTATTCTGGAGAAGGAGAAAGGAGGAGTAAACAGTAAGGTGAGTGAGCATTTGGGTTTGCTGAGGTACAAAGGTAGGATTTGTGTGGGAAGTAGTGGTGAATGGAGACCAACTATATTGAGGGCATGGCATGATTCAACCATAGGGGGCCATTCAGGAGTCACAGCCACCTACCAAAGAATTAAGAAGAACTTTTATTGGCCTGGGCTCAAAGATGATGTACACAAATACATTCAAAAATGTCACAATTGCCAACTCAACAAGCATGAACTGGTTCAAAGTCCGGGACTATTACAACCCTTACCAGTACCTAATGAAGCATGGGCAAGTGTTGGCATGGACTTCATAACGGGTTTACCAAAGTCTAAGGGTAAAGAGGTCATTATGGTGGTGGTGGATAGATTAACAAAGTATGCACATTTCATTGGCCTCTCCCATCCATACAGGGCCTTAGATGTAGCACAAGCCTTTTTAGACTTTGTGTATAAACATCACGGACTGCCAAACACCTTGGTCACGGATAGGGATCCGATTTTTACCAGTAAATTCTGGCAAGAACTGATGAGTTTGATGGGAGTAAAACTCAATATGAGTACTTCATACCATCCCCAAACAGATGGACAGACTGAGAGGGTGAATCAATGCTTAGAAGGATATCTAAGGTGCATGGCACATGACAAACAGAATAAGTGGGCATTTTACCTATCCTTAGCTGAATGGTGGTACAATACTACTTTCCATAGTTCAATCAAAACAACACCCTTTGAAGCCTTGTATGGGTATTCTCCTCCCCAAGTTTGCTTTGAGCAGTACACCTCGGAGTTCTGTGGAATCAGTAAATTTGTTGTTAAGGGATAGGCAACAGACTCTAAATGAGTTAAAATCCAATTTACTGAAGGCTCAAAATAGGATGAAACAGTATGCAGATAAGAATAAGAGTGAAAGAAAGTTCAAGGTGAGTGATTGGGTTTACCTAAAGCTGCAATCGTACAGGCAAAGTTCTGTATCGGGTAAAGGTAATCAGAAGCTCAACTCTAAGTTTCATGGCCCTTTTGAGATAATTCAGAAAATTGGGGAAGTTGCCTACCGTTTACAGTTGCCGGATCGTCTATCCATCCAGTTTTTCATGTTTCTCAGCTCAAAGGGCGTATTGGGAATGATAGATGTGTATCACCTAGTTTGCCATTAGTTGGAACTGAAGGCGAAGCATCTAGGTTGCCTCAAGCGATTCTGGCAAGGAAAATGGTTAAGCATAACAATGCAGCTGAGACTCAGGTACTCATCCAATGGAAGGGAGAGGAAATTGAAGATGCTACGTGGGAAGATTACCGCTTAATGGCTAAGAAGTACCCAGAATTTATTCTCGAGGACGAGAAAGTTTTTAAGGAGGAGGCATTGTCACGATTGGGAGTGAATTTGGGGAAGAACTGTGCTGAATTGGGGATAAATCAAGTAGCCGTTGAGTTTAAAGGGAAGGAAAGGGATTCGGGCAGCCCAGTGAGTAAAGGTGTAGCACTGCAGGTGGGTCCGGAGTTAAGGTCAGAGACCGTTCTTTTAATTGAGGAATTAAAATGTCTTGTCGGGTCGTGCTTGTCAGAACTGGAGATGGGCGAAGACTGACTAAATGGAGAAAGGATTAGGAGACGGTTAGGGAGTTTGTTGCTCTCCTGCCATCGCCTTGATGACTTGGCAACACGCAGCCCAATTGAGTGATCTCTTTTATCTTTTCTAAAATTACTATTTTTATTTCTGTTCGCCTATATATAGGCCACTCTTGTAAACACTGGGACTATGTCAAATTTGAATGAAACTTTTCTATTTCTGCTATTTTTTCCTTTCACCATTGTTGACCCGTTTCACCCATTTCTCTGAAATTCGTTCAAGTAGCTCTCTCAGAGGCTCAATTGCGATTTCAATTAGTATCGTCAGATCTCGAATCTGACAGGGTCGACCCTTGCTTGTTGTTGTCTCTCCGTCTTTGCCTCTCGGTCAACGTCAACACCAAGTATAAGCCGGCCAAGGAAAGCAAAGAGAAAATACTCAAATCGAGTATAAAAGAATGGTTGACAGTGGTAGCGAGAAATGGAAGGCAAAAAGGTCCAAGTCGGTTTTGTGACAAAAAAAATAGGCTAGAGATATCGAGAGGCAGAGCATTTAAAAGAGAAGAAGAGAGAGAGAGAGAGGGAGAGAAAGAAACCGAAACCTAGAGAGAGATGAGCAGGGTACGGCCTCATGGCCGTGCACGTTAGTCGTCGCCAGCACGCGGGGCAGAGTACGGTACTCTGCATGTAGATGAGAAAAGCGACGAGAGAGAGAAACGCTGTTTGAAGAGGAAAATAATAGTTCTCTCGTGAAGGAAACGAAAAAAATTGCGGTGGGGTCTGTCTGTAAGTGAGAGAGAGGGGGAGTCAATCTCGTTCTTTAGATAGAAGAAAGAAAAATCAATCAAAACCCAAGAGAGAGGGATGAGATGAGGTGAGCTTGGTGTGTCCTTTTGTGTGTTGAGTCATTTTGTTTTCCCAAGTATAAATTTATAATCAATTTGTTGGTGTAAAATTAATCTCTCTTGAATATAGAGTATCGAAGTTTCGAACTTCAATTATGAATTTAAATTAGACAGAGGAGAGAGAGAGTACAAATTTGAAATTGAGAGGCACCCACGTGAAGACATTTATAATATATTATATTTAATGCTTGTTGGAGAGAGAATAGCATACTCCTGCCACAACTAGGGGTGAGTAAATCGCTCATAACTCGTAACTCGCTCATAACTCGCTCACTAAAAACTCGTTAACAACTCGCTCATTAACAACTCGCTCATTAACAACTCGCTCATTAACGACTCGCTCATTAGCGCTCATTAACTAAATGAGCCGAGCATGAGCATACCCCAACTCGCTCATAACTCGCTCATTAAGAATCTGCCACATCTAATTCTGCCACATTTAATCCCAATTTTTTAAATTAATATTAAAACTGAATAAATAAAAAATTTCAAACCTACTTATTACGCTCCAGACTAAAGTTGAAATTAAAATTGCTTCAGCGGCCCAGTGAGTCTAAATTGCCTAAAGTCCAGCGGCTCATTGTGTAATTAAAATTGGTAAATGAGTAAATGACGCTTCAGAGTTCAGTTCAGACTTCAGACTACAGAAGATAGCTCCGAGGATGTGACATGTGGGACCGTGAGACTGAGAACCGATAAGAAGATAGTTGTTTGATTTTGTTAAATTTGCTTATGGATATTTTTTGTTAAATTATATAATGTTTAATTAGATTGGATTATGACAATTTGTTAAATTAAAAATTAGTTTTTGAAAATTAGGTTTTGAATTCTTAAATTACTCATAATTCGTGACTCGCTCAGTTGCTCATAACTCGCTCATTAACAACCCGCTCATTAACAACTCGCTCATTAACAACTCGCTCATTAGCGCTCATTAACTTAATGAGCCGAGCATGAGCATACCCCAACTCGCTCATGCTCGCTCATTAATCAGCCCTAGCCACAACTCACGTGAAAGTTCTTTGAAAAAGTGGACGGATTCAGATAGTCCTCGAAAAAAAATAAAGCAGAGATATTGAAAGACCTTGTAACGTATCGCGCTACCGTATCGGCACCAGACAGCCGTATCACTGCTGTTCAACACAGTATTGGAGACTATATCAGAAGGGTAAAGACACGCCACAGTATCCACTACTAGATTGGGAGTTTATTACAAGGGCAGAAAAATGGCTTGTTGCATGGAGATACCCTTGCAACAAGCTCGAAAAGGCTTGTTGCATGGACTTACCCTTGCAACTGTGCCCTTGCAACAACGTTCGACACAAAAAGTGGGTATTTGCAAGGACAGCCATGTAACAAGTTTGTTACATGCGGCTACCCTTGTAACAAGTTGCCATGCAACTACTTCCAGAGATGATCTTGTTTGAAGTATTTGCATGGGGAGATGGTGTGGGCCCCATCTGGGTAATTACAAGGGTAACGTCTGTGGGTCCCGCGTGAATATTTGCAAGGCTAGGGATTGCGGGTCCCACCTGACTATTTGCAAGGCTAACGAGCGTGGGTCCCACTAGACTATTTGCAAGGCCAACAATGGTACTTTTTGGATGCTCCATAGTTCTTAATAATTGCATGTATATACCAACGCAAATGATGACCATAATATTTGTAATATATCGGCATGAGCCGATTCTACAATCCTCCTTCCTGTACCAATCTGGTACCAACTCGTACCAACATAATAATCTATTATATTTCCCATTTCCCATTGAATCAAATTTACATAAACACATTGAAATATAGAGATAACACGTGATAAGCATTAATCAAAATAGTATAATCATCATACATTGTATCAAAATATCAAAAATCATTACAACAAAAGTGCTAAAAAAAATTCTATATATACCCAAAATATGCCCTAATTCAAGATGACTAAAACTACAATATTTAAAATTGCCAAAATCCACAAAAATATTTAACAAAAATGATGCAGTCATTATTTCTCTTCTCTTGCTATGTTGTCCTCACTGCAATAAAAAAAATCAATAGGCTTTTACCTTCTTCAATTTCAGATATGTTGTCCTCTCCTGATTAATTCATTTAAATGAACATCGCTTGCCGTCCTGATTAATTCAGTTTCAGATATAAGTCGTGTTGTATATCAACAAATATACCTTAACAAAAGCACCTTATCCATGCTGTCAAATGGAGATTAAACCTAAAACTGGTACAGACTGTACCATTTACCACTAAAACTGGCACCAATCACTAAATAACATCACACAGGAAAAGGGGATTTCCACAGATTAATGCGTGATGTGTAAGAAAACACGAATATTTAGAGACTATAGAACGACAGACTCGATTTCTTATAGGTTGAAATGGGGAATATCAATTAAGGTGAAATTGGTATATATATACCAATTACTTCTAATTACACAGATCAATACTATTTACCTGACAGATGGTGGTCATCTCTCTATAAAGTAAGACCATGCACTCGAATTGACCACATGGTTATAAAATCAAAATCTGGATCAAGTAACGACTCTCTAAACCTAATCACAAAAACCCAAATTACAAAAACCTAAATTACATCAACTTAAATTGAAGAAAAATACGTACCTCCCTTCGATGTGTACGATCTCCGACCGTTTAGAGACCGGTTAACGACAGAGGTCCGATCGGCAGCTGAATAGCAAATGCACTACAAAAAATCTAGCCTTTAGTGGAATTAAAAAACAACACTATTGACTTTTAGCGACGTTTACCTAAGTGCCGCGAATGCAAGTAATTATGATTTACTGAAAAAGAAAAAAATTTATTTAGAAAATTATGATTTCATTCATGCATATAGACACCTACAAGTAATTATTTTTATGTAGCTGCTCATTACATCAAAATAAAAAATTACATCCTTGTCATTTGATTATAGAAAATTTCAATAGTAATAATGTGGACCCTAAGCCTCCTAGCTGTCAACTTCCTAACCCAGTGTTGCATCATTTTTCGTTGGAAATAAAATTAAGTAAACAAATAATGCAATGCTAGAGACCAATCCATCACAATTTTTCCCTAAATCAGACCTACTGACCCAATGTCTATTTTATCCTTAATCAAGTGCTTAAGATGAGAATGTAATAAAGTTTTGATACTAGAGTACTTAAGCACACAAGTATAGAGTTTTGATACTAGAGCCCAGCAGGCAGTGTTTTCTCCTTAATTGGCTCGCCTGACCATATAAATCCATGCATGTCCAGCCACCTGCATTGTTCACCTATACAAATAAGTAAATAATTAATAACATTAATTGAGAGAAAAAAGAAGTACCATGAAAAACTAGAAATTGATTCAATTGTATTTCAATGATGGAAATGGATTCAATTGCATTTTAATGATAACAGAAAGACCAGCTTCCCACTATTTTTTTACCTGATTACTAAACATAAGAGGTCCAAGTAACTAAATTATCCCAACTGAGAACCCTACACTTGTGCTTAGCATGAGCTTGGCAAAGAGCATGCAGCCAATAACCAACTACTAGTATTGAGAATCAAGAGCAAAAAATGTAATTTACAGTCATATGCCAATTTAGGAACATAATACAACTAACCTCATCTAAATGAAACATATATGATAAAACAGAAAAAAAAAATACTGAAGCAGAAAGGATCTGTTGCTCTAATTATATTTGTGAGCTGTCCATTTAATCATAAGAACAAACTTCTCAAAAGTCATAAAATCTCAGTTCATGTTACCAGGTATTTACCTTCAACGCAAAAGTCATAAAATCCAACTCATGTTACCAAGTATTTACATTCAATATGAGTAAGTATATCCAGTGAATCTGATTCAAGCTTATTGGTCATCTCCTTAATACCAGATTAAAGCTTATGGGCCATGAGAATGACCACAAGCTCAAAACCAGTAATAAGTACTCCTCTGAGACTTAATATTTCTTGCCTTACATCCTCATTCTCAATTTTTGCATCCAGGTCCTTTAGTTTTTTTTTTTAATCTGTCAAAAAACACTATATTCTACCGAAATTGGCTATGCACATATTTATATTTGCTATGCAGCTATAGTAAGAACATTATATTCTAACAATTAATCTCAAATTTTCAAACCGAAATTGGCAACCAATAATACATCTCATTCTCAAGTGAAGAGGAAATCAAGGAAAACCAATGAATTTTAGGGGGAATTACCAAATAAGTACCAATTCGGGAAGAGATTTTGGCACCTCCGCTGATTTACTTACAAGTTTCTCCGAGAAGTGCTACCGGAGAGTGCGTGAGGCGAGTAGAGTATTGGAAGGAGGGTGCGATGTGAGAGAGTGGGTAGAATCTTGAGAGCTGGTGCGTTGTGATAACTAGTGATAGGTAGATAGAGGACAGGAGAGAGACGAGAATGAGGATGAGGGTTTAAGTGAGAGGTAAATTTGGGAGGCGGCTAAATTTCTCTGGGTTAGATGTGGCTATATGGGGGACGAGCATCCTCTCTATTACTGTAAAAGATTCCCTTCACTCTACGGCTTCAGATTAACTCAAAAACGGTGCCTATTCGGGATGGCGCACGGGGCCAGTATTATTTGTGTTTTGAGATTCGTGTGAAGTTAAAAGAACGGTCCAAATCCACTAAAAAGGGAATCATTTTAAAAGATTCCCTTTTCGGTACCCACTGGATACGAATTCCTATATGGGGGGGAAACTGGATGCGATTGGGGGGAAGGAAATTTTAGGGTTAGAGAGAACAGAGCGCTTTAAGCTTCATGTAGTTTACTTTTCATACCGAAGCTCTTGTAATTAAATAGGACGAGCGCTGCTTGTAGTTAAATTTTATCTGTAAATAAAATTCATCTCAATTGTAACTCTGGGGAGAAATAAGAGGGAATTAAAATTAATTTTCTTGATAAATAAAAATTGCTATATTGTTGTTTAATTCAGATAAGAAATGAAAGTTCTACCATATTTACTATTCATAAGTAATTAATTTTTCTTTTTATTAATTATTTAGTTTGAACTTTGAACTTCTCAATGTAATAGGTATTTTATTTTTGCAGTTCATATTTAAATGGGATTGAATTGTATACAGTACTTCATTTGGGTAGATAATTTAAGAAAAAAATTGATTGCAAATGATATTATACGATAATTAATGAATAATTAATGAAAGAACGTGTTTATGAATTACTAAATGATTTAGACCAAAAAATTATACAGCATGACATTCTTGCTGCAGTAACAACTCATATTCATCATTGTTGAACATAGCACATGAACTCTCGTAGTACGAGTTAATGGAAATCCACAAGTATACGTCTTCTGATGGTTGATCGGAACCGCTAAAATTAAAGAGTGTTACATTAAAATCATTACAGTGAAGTTTGATGAAATTTTATGTTTATTTACCTATCTATCAAGCTCGCGAAATATACAAACATCGTAGGGTCACAATCACTTCACGTTGGATCGAAGCTTCGACATAAAGAAAGTTCAGATTTTTTTTGTTGGCATAGTTCAATGTTTTCACTTGATCATTTAAAAAATAATTTGGAAGTAATTCATTGCAGATCAACCGTCGATTGCTCACATAAAAATGAACGGTCCGCAATCATTGGCTCAATTTTAAGAGACAAACAATGATGGAATTATATAAAATTGACAATTACAAACATTATTTGGTCACATGACATGTAAACATGTATAAAATATTTTTTTAGAAATTTATTCACATTATTTGTTGTACAAAATTCACCAATTTCATCATTTATTGATAAGAGTCGTCTGATGGATAATGAAGAGTCAGGATTACCAATGGATGTCTCCATTATAGGGGTTGTTGGCAGGAGGTCTATTTCGCTGAGGTGATATAATATTTATGTTTAGATCCGCACTAGATGTAGTCATCTGAATCTTTTAATAATCGTGCTAACTCTGATCATATGGCCCGATCTAATTATAAATATTATGTTACCTCAGGGGATTTATATTGATGGTTAAATGAGATACATAGAACCCCTCTGTAACTCTCTGGGACTTGGCATTTTCATTGCTTCAGTTATAGCTCTGAACGACAATACAAATCTCTCCCGAATTCACTCAAAAAACAAAAAAGATCTCTCCCGAAAATTGCACTTCCCTCCCAAAATTTCACTAATTATTCCTCTCCCGCCCTTCCTCTTCGATCAAGACCCGCTCTCCTTCTTCCTTACTAAACCTAGCCACCACCTTATCAATTTGATCAATTATTCAATCACACTTCGACTCTTCCCCTCTCTCGGACATTCACGTGCGCGGACACCCAGTCGTGATCTCTTCTCCTCTTCCTCACGGCGCCTCTCCTCCGGCACGCCACCCAGTCGGAATTAGGTATTTGTTATTTGTCGATCTAGAGTATATTTTTGTCTTCTGTAGTGTACTTAGGATTTCAATGTGGTTTTAATTCATACGAATTGATTATTTTATAAATGACTAAGAAATCCACCTCCTCTTTGGTAACCCCCTTCTCCCTCTTGTTTTCTTAATAAATGATCTCTATATTTTGCACACTATGGCCTTAACCCTAACTGAATAAGTAAAATAATCCATTGCAAGTCCTGTATAGTTCCATGTGCATGCAACAATAAACCTGAACTAGCCTAACTGGGTACTCATAAGTTTTTATGAGTAACCATAGTAAATTAACCCAGGTACTATTGGCATATGCTGTAAAGTAACAACAGTATCAAATATTGAAACAATTGATATTAGCTTATTCTGTGAGGAAGTTTTTTGGTCATAATTTGAGAGCTGGAATTATTTATATTGCCTTAAATTGCAAGTATCATATTATTCTCCCAAAATTAAATAAGGCAATTAAAATTCTTTGGAAATGTAGTTGTATACAAGAGAAGGCAATTAATGAAGGAGCGAAGGTGATAGGATGCAGACTAGATAAGGCACTCGCTCTGCGCTCGGCCTGGCTCTGCTCGTCGCTCGCTAGTCGTGTCTTCGAGTAAGGCGCCACTATCTATTCTAGAGGCCCTTCAAGTAATAAGTTTGATAAGTTTCACATTGCACTTGTACAGTTTGGGTAGATAGGGGAGCAGGTATGGTACTGGTACAGGGGGCTTTCAAGCATACTTTGTGCAAATGTAGTAAATATAAGGCATTATTTGCGATTATGGCAAAATACATTGTGGAAACACTCTTTGTGTCACGTCCGTACCAGTACCAACATTGGTACTACCAGCAGGGCTACCAGTAGCTCTTATGGTATCAATTAGTACAAATGTCAAGTTCACAATTAAATAAAATAATCGAACAATATAATTAGTAAGGCATGAGTAACCGGATGTAATCGGCCTCCTAAATCCGTTAAGGCATGAATGTTGTGGTGATTGGATGCTACTATAAATTCTATTTCTAATTGTTGTCTTCTTTCATTTTTCAATATTCAAATTTGGATCTGGATTTTTTGTTACATTACTCAGCATTACTAATGATTGATGAACTGAGTCTGAAGATGATGACATGGAGCAAGATGATGAAGAAGACGGCTTACACTCTGATGATTCCGATGAAGAGTATTAATTGGTAATTAAATCAACATACACGTGTTAATTAGGTTTTTCATTTCAATTTACTATACATTTTACTAATCCAACTTGCTTCAATTTGGTCAAATGCCTTCTATAACATTGTTCTCTCTCTGTTTTTTTTGTAACAGGTGTCATCTTAATTTTGTATTGCTTATATTCAAAGGGAGATAATATGTATTGCTTGCATTTGTCACCTTAATTTTGTATCTAAATTAAATTGAAATTTGTCAAGGACCTAAATTTTATGTTTTCAATTGTATGATGTTTTATTTTAAATATCTCAATTAAATACTGGTTGTTTACTGCTGTGATTTTATTTTGTTGAACATTTAAAAAGGCATCTCAAATAAACAGAAACAGTTCTGTTTCCAGGAGCTAAGTTTTTCCAACGGTAATCTTTTCCAGGAGTTAAGTTATCAAAGTATTGAATTCGTATGTACTGCTATTATTCATGTTGTTGTGATTTGTAATAAAATTCTGCATTTAAAAGGAGACATCAAATAAACAGAAATGCATGTCTTCAGGAACTGAACATTTGCAAGAGTAAGTCCATGCAATTAGTAAGATATGACATTACAGACTATTTGCATGGGCAGAGTAGTGGAGTATTTATATGGCCTTCAATAAAATATAATATAAATATATAGTTAAGTATTTGCATGGGCATAGTGTTAAGTATTTGCAAGGACCCTTAAAAAAATACAATATCTAACATATGTCTAAGTATTTACATGGGCAGGTGGCTAACTTGTTGCATGGAGTTTTAATAAAATACAATATCTAGCATGTGTCTAAGTAATTGCATGGGCAGCGAATTGAGTTATTGCATGGACCTTCAATTAATTATAATATCTGACATTTATATTGTATTTACATGGGTAGATGGAAATCAGTTACATGATTGCAAATCACACAGTTGCATGCACGATAATTTACATGGGACTACCCTTGCAACAAGTTAGAGATTTCCAAAATTGTCATTTCTGTTGCATGGACCGTCCTTCCCATGTAATAACCTAGTGTTGCCCATGTAATAAACCCAGATTCTAGTAGTGATCGGAGACTGTATCAGATGGGTAAGGACACGCCAGTTCAAATAACTCATATTTAATGTAAGGTAGTACGTGGAGAGTTAGATTAGAACAATTTGTTTTAAGTTTGACATGAATGTTTTAAAAGGATTTTACAAATTTTAAATGAAAATAATATTTAGCATGTTTAAAATTATCAATTTTGTAATTGGTTAATTTTCAAGACTAACGAATAATTTTTTTATATTTTAGAAGTTACTCATTTATTTTTGAAAAGCGACTAATTAAAAGACTGATATTTTTTTGAAACATGTTATATATATATATATTTTTAATAAAGGATAATATGGATAATTTATGAATTTAAAATAGATATTGATATTAAGAAAAAGGTAAATTTGTAAGTTTTTAATTTTAGAAGGGTAAATATGGAGTAGAACTAGGGCGTTTGCTAATTAGTTCACCAAACTCTTTTGTGAACTACTAAATTTAAGTCTAAAACCTATTGCATTGCCCCGACACAAAAATATTAGGAACTAAAGCCTATAACACTACACTCCTAAATCCTGATTCCTAGGTCATGATTCCGATACATAGATAGCTAACTTCCACATGCTCTTTTTAGAAGTACACTCTTTGTATACATTTAATTTCTTCAAGCTATTTTTTACCACTTACTTCTATGTCAATCTTACTATTTAATATAATTTAGATTAATATATCAAATTAATATAATTTAGAGGGTTGTTAATATATCAAATTACTGTTTAGTGCATGAACCTTTAAATAAGAGATACAAAAGTGTAAGCTGTAGGCTGTAGGGTTTTGGATTTAGGTTTTAAATTTGTTTGGAGAGTGTGTCTACCGTCATTTTTATTTATATCTAACATTAAATAGAAATTGCTAAATATACTCTCCGAAGTTAGATTTTATTAAGCCTATCCAAACCGGCTAATTATTAGCCGGTCCTTAACTTTTTATTTTTTTTATTTTTTTTTGGAAAAATTAATAATTTATTTATTTATTTTATTAAAATATTAGACATTTTTGATATGTTTTATTGAAATTGGATATAATAATATATAATTTAATTTATTAGAAAAAATGAAACAAATAACCCGGATCAATATTTTTCTAATCGGGTTTTTCGCAGCTATAAGAAAAATTAAAATATTTTTTTCAATAACACACAATAAAATATTTTAATTTTTCTTACAGTCGCGAAAAACCCGATCTGAAAAATATTGATCCGGATTATTTGTTTCAGTATTTCTAATAAATTAAATTATATATTATTCTATCTAATTTTAAAGAAACATATAAAAAAAATTTCTAATATTTAATAAAAAATAAAAAAATATAATTTTTTCCATAAAAATAAAAAATAAAAAGTTAAGGACCAGCTAATTATTAGCCGGTTCCTATTAAAAATTAAGAACCGGCTAATAATTAGCCGGTTTGGGTAGGTTTAATTAAACCTAACTTTGGTAGACATATTTGACAATTTCTATTTAATGTTGGATATAAATAAAAATGATAGTTGTGTCTATATATGGTACTATGCTTAAACTGATGAGTGGGTCCCCGTGTAAGAGGAGATCTAGTGTTATTTATCTAAAACCATCGATTGAAATTTGAAATTAGAAAAATGTAAATTTATTCTCCAGCCCATGCATCAAGTTCAGTTGAAGTTGAAATTGACAAAAGATCTACAGAAAAATTGTGTTTCCGTCGCACAATACTGTACATGTTTGCTGACATATGTAGTACTGTAGTAGTGAATCAAAAAAATAAAAGTAACACTATATAAGCATTATTATATTCACCTAAAGTTTACTGCTCAGCAAACTACTATTTTGTTCAAACAAATTTAGAAACTGTCAAACTGGTAAGCGAGTGTGTGCCACACTGCCAGCCATGTGAAAAACTGTTCTGCACCTACCAGCTATGTGTCATAGCTTACTTCATTTGAACCATCTGATTGGTTCTCGACAGTGAAATTTCTAGTGATTTGTTGCTAAACATCTAAACCATTTACTCTCTTTAAATGCCCTCTCAAGTACGCCTTCTTGTTTTGGATAGTTGCAAATCTCTTTTTTAGAGGATTTTGGTTCTTCCTCGTGCCCCCATTAATGATTTCTGTTATTTTGTTGCGTGCTTGATTGATTTCTCTCCTCTTTTGTCAAATCCATTCAATCTCAGGTGCTTAACCCATCCTTGAGTCCTTTGAGGCGAGAACATGACATCATGTCAGAGATGCTATTCAAGGATTTCTGCTAAACAACAAATGGCCAACAGAAGCCGTGATCTCTAGCCAGTCTCAAATAACTCGTATTTAATATCGACACTTAGACACTTTTTTTTTTTTTTTGAGAAAAAAATAAGAGTGATACTCTCATTTTTATTCATGATAAGATGTTACAAGTAGTTTGTAACAAAGAAAAATAAATACAATGAAGCTCATGATAGTTATGATAGTGAGCTTAGTGCAGAAATAAGTCTAAAAAACGTAACTAAAGCAAAAATGAAAAGAAAACCGAAAATATAATAGAAAGGGTAAAATGGTCCAAAGAAGAAAAAAAAAAGAAATGCCAGAATGCACTGAGTCCCTCTTTCTTGGAACAATGCCTCTATGAATTGATTTGTATTGGTGAGTATTGAAGCTGCATCACGACTTGTTCCATCAGCTCCTCCACTGTGGCAGTCGAATTTCTAAAAGTTTGTTTTAAGTTTGACATGATTTTTTTAAAAGGATTTTACAATTTTAAAAGAAAAAAATAATTAGCATGTTTAAAATTATCATTTTTCTAATTGGTTGATTTTGAAGACTAATGAATAATTTCTCTATTTTTTTAAGAAGTTACTCATTTACTTCATAGAACCGACTAATTAAAAGACCGGTATTTTTTTTGAAACAGATACATATATACATATATGAGCTGGCCTAAAATGAGCCATCGAGTAAATTAAAACAAGTTTCTACTCCATGGTATTATATTTTCATTTTGAAAATTCAAACAACCAATTTGAACAGCTCAACATGTTCTCTATATTAAAATGTACTTGGAGACCAAATTTTACATTTTTTTTATTTTTTTATTATTTATTAAGCCACTTTGAAAATCAATTATCTTGTGGTCCATAAATTTTTACTGTTTTTTATTGTTCACAGTGGATCAATAATTTTCAAAGTGGCTTAATAAATAGTAAATTTTTTTAAAAAAAATAAAAAATTTGGTCTCCAAGCACATTTCAATATGGAGAACATGTTGGAAGGTTCGAATCTGCTATTTGAACTTTGAAAATGAAGATATAGCGTGGAGTATAAACATGTTTTACTCCATGGCTCACTCAAGTCAATCTCATATAGAGCTGGGCTAAAATGAAGGATAATAAAGGATATTTTTTAATAAAGGATAATATGGGTAATTTATAAATATAAAATAGGTATTCATATATATAAAAAAAAAAGGGAAATTTGTAAGTTTTTAATTTTAGAAGGGTAAATATGGAGTAGAACTAGGGTGTTGCTCACTTCACTAAGTTCCTTTGCGGACTTAACTCTAAAACCTATCACATTGATCCCGACTCAAAAGTGTTATGACCTAAAGCCTATAACACTACACTCCTAAATCCTGATATCAAATTACTGTTTACTGCATGAACCTTTAAATAAGAGAGAAAAGTGTAGGCTGTAGGGTTTTGTGTTTAGGATTTAAATTTGTTTGGAGACTGTGTCTATTTATGGTACTATGCTTAACCTGATGAGTAGGTCCCTGTGTAAGATGAGATCTAGTGTTATTTATTTAAAACCATCGATTGAAATTTGAAATTAGAAAAATGTAGATTTATTCTCCAGTCCATGCATCAAGTTCAGTTGAAGTTGAAATTGACAAAGATCGATCTACAGAAAAATTGTGTTTCCACCGCACTATACTGTAGATGTTGGCTGACATATATAGTAGCGGATCAGAAAATAAAAGTAAAACTGAATAAGCGTTATTATATTCACCTAAAATTTACTGCTCAGCAAACTACTATTTTGTTCAAATAAATTTAGAAACTGGTAAGCAAGTCTAGAAGTGTAAATTGTACATAATCGAGCGGTATTGAAATGTGGTATCATATACTATTATATCATACCAGCATCAATAAATACAGTCTTGGTGCCATTGTATTAAATCCAGTCTTTGTCATGCGCTATCTGCAAATGAAGTTGGTTGATATCTTATACTGTCTCACTGTTAGTATTTGATAAAAACTTAATATATTTAATGGTAAAAGAGAGAACACTCAATGACAGAAATTTAATTTTTATTATCAATATGTTCTTACTCTCTTACATGTAAAAGACTCATTACATATTATATAGACCCATAGAATTTTTTTACAAACTCTACTATCACTAAATAACATTTAAACCTCTCATTAACCCTCTCTATTTTCTATACACGTTTTTCATATTTCAAGATAACATAGAAGACCACAACATGACTTCTAGAGAACTCCAATACATTCATGACAATTCTAGAGGTTTCCAACAATTACTTAATACATTTGACTAAGTAATTAAGTTTATTAATTTCTAACACTCACGTAATCTAGATATTCCAATTCATGCACAGTGATATTCGACTTATCTACAAAAATAGTTAAGAGATTCTAAAAAAAATATGAATTTTGATTTCCAAGTACATTTTCATCTAAATATCATATTAAACTGTTTGAATCAAAATATAAGCATGTGTCCATAATATGGATCTCGATAAGTAATATATATCCATATCTCACCATAGCCTCACTCTTTGTAAGGACATAATTAATATATATTATATAATATTATAGTGGTGCAGACTATGCATAAGTATTCCAACATAATTGATGACTATTAATTCATTATTTATTGCTATTAGATTGTGGTAACTTTCGATTTAGGTACATAGTTTGCCTAGTTTAAGGTTTGTACTGAGGTGCAGTATTATATTCTATTGAAGGACTTGTTTAGTTGTCATAAATTTGTGCAAGATGAGATTTTCAGGTACATGCATTCACAATAATTTGTAGGAATCTACACTCACGAGTATACATATAATGTTTATGCTAATTAATTTGTTGAAGTGACTGTTTGGCTGAACTGTGATAATAATTGTGAGGAATCTTAAATTTGAAAAGTTATTCACGAAAATCTTCATGTATTTACCTTTCTGAAAGATTTATTATTAATTTTTAGATTAATACTTATTAATAATTTTTAGAATACGTACCAAAGGAATTAATAAAATGAATTCATTGATAGAACAATTACAGAATAGTGTACTTACAAATATTTAGTATCCAAATTCATAAATCATGAATTCAATGATAGAACAAAGACCCAGACTTGTAATTCTGGTTTGAGGCTTTGACTGTGCTTGAAGAGCCATCCCAGCATGCAGTTGTTGATAAGTTTTAGTATAGATAGTAATTAGATACTTTTATAATTAGTGCTCATCCATATTCGATTTCAATTTTACAAAACTTTCCTGTATGAAAGACAGGTAACAAAAGTGATAATTAATGTTACCTACTCGATCATGATCATGATCATGAGATGAAGTACATTAATGAGCATTACATTGCAGGTATATATGATGAAGTGAACCATTTCTATGAAAAGGCACCCAGCACCAATATTGCAGAACCATGTCCTGATCATTTCTACCCATTGCATGTGGCCATTGGTGGTGCAGGAGGAAATCTTGTTTCTGAGCTCATTCATACTAGCCAAAGTAACAAATTAATAGTTCGGGTTCGGTTTGGCGGGACTAAAAATTCGTGATTCGGGTATAATTCAGGAATAATTCGGTACAATAACAAAACAAAAAAAAAACCAGCAAAAAAAATGATTCAAAATCCGAGTACTTCATGAATTGGAATGGATCCATAGCTTGAAATGAATATAGCAACACATCAGCGCCTTTTTCTTTTGAAATCAACTGGGCCGGTCCAAAATGAGGAATAAATAAGCCTTTTTTCGCGTTTTTATCACGAATAATTTGTGACTCGCGTTTTATACGCATTTTATTCGCGAATAAAACGTATTATATTTTTTTTTTGCGTTTTATTCGGAGTTCGGTTCGGAAACGTCAAAAAAACAAATAAAATACAAATATATCGCGAATCTTGTCACTATGATACCAGCTGAAGTGCTGGTTCCGTGTCTTACACCTCCTTCAGGTTTACTGCTGCTAATTAATTTAGTACTATACCTATCCAATTGTTGTAAGAATACCATCATGTGTGATGTATACTTAATTAACATTGCTAATGAATAATGTATTCAGTACGTATCTGTGTCTCTCCATCAAACTCTTGTATATATCTTTTGTTAATTTATTATGTCATGAATGTAATTTAATATTCGAGTGAATTCATCTAGTAGGGTTTTTAATTACTTCTTCAACTGTTGCATGAATGCTGACTGTTCTGTTTCTGTGTTGTTATTTTTTTCTCTTCTCCGTTCAGTTCTCAGTTTCCTTAAAAAATGTTGATCAAGAGGAGAACATTAAGTGCAATTTAACATTAATAAACATCTTTGTATCCCCTAAGTAAGAAATAGGTAGTTTTAACAGTGTAATGTGATTCAGCTGCATTATGCTTGTCCGCTTGTCTAGACCGAGTGGTCGTAAGCCGTGCACAAGAGTGAATAGTGGTCTTCGTGGGCCAAGAGTTAAGTCAAGAAGATCTGGGGATTTTGCTGGTTTAAATGCAGCCCTTCCTCATTGACCTGCGAGGTCTGACTGTCGGAATTTTTTATTTTTTTTCTTTTATTTTCTATTATTTGACATATACAAGGTGTACAATATGGCTACTACGTACTATGACATCATCACTTTGCACTGAGTCAACGTCATTTCTCATTGGACTTTATTATACTAACTGACTTTTTATTTATAATATTGCGATTTAGAAACCAATCTATTTTAATATTATTTATGAATATTGTTGAATAATTTTATTTTCCTATTAGTATAATTTTTATGAAAATCTATTATACAATTTTTTTTTATTATAATATGTTCCCGTTGCAACGCACGACATAATACTAGTTATTTATTTATGTATGTACTTCCTTAACAACTAATCAAAGTTTAAAAATGTATTATAAACACTTCTATTAAACCCGATGTAAACCTAGGTTTTTTATGAAATCTAATGGAGCGCAACATTGACTGTTCAATTCAAAAAACAGTTAGTGTTGGTGATTGCCCAACACTGACTGTTATATTAAAAAACATTCTGTGTAGGTGGAGAGAAACACTGACAGTTCTAAGAAAACAATTAGTGTTGGTGACTGCTCAACACTAACTATTATATTAAAAAAACAGTCGGTGTAGGTTAGACAAACACTGATGCTTCCCTTTAGAAAACAATCAGTGTTAGTGATTACTCAACACTGACTTTCTTTTAAGAGAACTGTCAGTGAACGGTGTTAGCAACACTGACGAGTAGAAATAAAAATAGTCAATGTTGGTTTACCGACGGTTTTTACAAGTGAACAGCTAGTGTTGAAGTTGTTCTTATTTACGATTTTGCTACATGGTCTCTACACCGACTGTTGCATAATAAAACCGTTGGTGGTTGAGGATCAGTGAAGAGGTCTTTTGTACTAGTGAAGGTTTGAGAAATTAGTTGAACTATCCCTACAAGAACGATCAAGGAGTTTGAAATCCGCAAGGATATCGACCAAACTGCAAGTAGAATCGGTCACAACAGCCAACCAACCAAGGCAACGAGCAACAACCCCCCTCGTATGCTATACATCGAGTATGTTATGGACAAGTTGTTTGAAAGACAATGATAGATCAATACCAACGTCAATGTAATAGGGGAACAAACCAAAACCCTAAAAAAATCAACTCAACTAGCTAATGATTTTTCAAACTTCTCACAAGAAAGAGGCAAACTTCCAGGACAACCAGAGTTCAACCCATGAGAATCAGCTCGATGCATTTCAACCAAGGACAATCATCGTTACGAATTCATTGCAATTGTTGTATCATTTTTCATAATTTTACATCCATGTCCAACAAACATACATTATAAATTTTTGCGATTCATATGAAGATACATTCATACTTAATATTCCAATCGGATTTTTGAATTATGATCTACAATATATATTGACATCTCTTGAGGTAGACAAGTAAGACTTTAATACAATTTTTATATGTTTTAAACAGAAAAATACTGTTGTTTTCTAATATTAATTCAAAGTGAGTGGGGCCCATTTAAAATTCGAGATAGAATGCACTGACTAACTCAGAGGCGAGTCTAAGAAGATCTAATAGGAATCAATTGGAATTTGCATCCTCTGAGAAATCTCAAATTATGAGTGGTTTTCACAAAAAATGACAACTGTTCAAATATGTTATGCACGAATTTCAAAGAACAAAGAATATTGGCTCCTGCACTATCCCGAGTAGGCACCGCACATGTCGGTTACGCAAAAGTTGAGATATCTCAGAGGATACACACTCGGTCAATTGACCCCATTAAAGTTAAATTTTATTGTATTTATGTTTAATTTTTTATATAATTTAGCTTAAAATATTATGGAAGGATAAAATTGATCCCCAATTCTCAACATAATTTTTTAAATAGTTGACCATTATAATTCAAAAATTTTTATATAATTGATATTGATCTCTATTGTTAAAATAATAGTATAATTTAATTTTATCATCATCATCATTATTGTTATGTAAATTTCGTTACAATTTCTCCACCGTGTCACGGACAATCATTAATAGTGTTTTGTACTGTTGACTTGTGTAATGTAGGGGGTAGCCTACTAGCCGTTATAATTAGCATGGGAGGCGAGAAATTGGAAACTTCCTAAAAGAAAAGCAGAAAATAATTACAACTCGTTTTCATGTGATGACTAAAGACTCCAAAGGGTCTTTAGTCATCACACAGCAAAGTTAATATCAGCGTCACTGAAACAATCATGCCTTTTCGATTTGTTTTGCACGAATCTTAAAGTATTCTTGGGTTAAAAACCCACTATCTTCTCCCTTTCTTTCTCTGTCTTCCCTCGGAGACTTGGAAATTCACATCCTCTCCAGTATTGCACAAAGGAATATTTTACAATTAGTGAATCCGGACCATTTTTTTTTTAACTTGACATGAATTTCAAAGTCTAATAATATTGCCCCATGCACTAGCCCGAATTCCAAAGCGGTTAGATTTAATCTCAAACCGTAAAATGAGGTCCATCCTCTGTAGTATTGGAGAGGAGTTGAATCAGAATTTATATCCTCTTCATTATTGTACAAGGGAATATTTTACAATTAGTGAATCCGGGCCATTCTTTTTAACTTGGCACGAATCTCAAAGTCCAATAAAAATGACTTCAAATGTTCAATCATGCCCTAGCCCGAATCCCAAAGCGGTGAGATTTAATCTCAAATCGTCTGCAGTATTAAAAAGGAGTTCAATCAGGAGACTTGAGGGTCGGATCCTCTAAAGTAACTTCAAATGTTCAGTTTGAATTCACACAATTGTTTTATTATTGGTACAGATTCGGATTACAAAACCCCAAATTTTTAGCTATTTAGAGAAGGAATTGATCTCCAAACCGTGAGAATTAATTGTGTTGAGATTTGTATAAAAATAATTTCAAACTTAATAAATATAGACTTACGGGTGGAAAAATAAGTTTTTCATAGAGGTAGTTGAAAATTAAAATTTATTTGAGAAGGGTTCAAATGGATCCAAATTTCTATGCTCCCATTTGCTCCTAATATTTTATCTTTTTTATCTTCATTTTTAAAGTCCGAATAGTCGATCCGAACCGTTCAACATGATCATCATAATAAAATATGCCTGGAGACCAAATTTTATATTTTTTGAAACTTTTTTACTATTTTTTAAGATAGGTACAACATCATTGTTTTAAGGAGATTCTGGACCATCCGATAAAGTGATTTTGTACCTATCTTAAAAAATAGTAAAAAAATTTCAAAAAATATAAAATTTGGTCTCCAAGCATATTTTATTATGAAGGTCATGTTGATCGGTTCGGATCGACTGTTCGGATTTTGAAAATGAAAATAAAAGATTGGAAGCAAATAGGAGCATGAAATTTTGGATGCATTGGAACCTTCCTCAATTTATAATTATAGTGAGTGGAATTTGAACTCAATTCTTTCAACTACAAATAAAGTTGTAACTACAATTAAAAATTTATTATTTATTGAGAGTGGGTGGATTATATAAAAATTTTAAATAAAAATAAAATTCAGTTAAATTTCTAAATAAATAATTAAAAATTTAAAAATTTAAAATTGTAGGATAGTTTTTTGAAACCTTCGCAAAGACTGCGAAGTCGTGAGGGAAAATCGAACTCTCGATCTTTGGGTACAATAATTCTAAGATTTTTTTCTAGCCAACTGTGCTACCTCCTCTTTCTCAATTGTAGAATAGCTATCTGCGAGAATTTTGAAAAAAAAAAAAAAAAAATAAAAAAATAGGGGAAGCTTCCTAACCGTCACTAACATTAATTCTCTTTCTCATATTGACTCTTGACTTCCTCTCACTGTCACTAATTAAAAGTAATGCAATGCCCCTCAACCAACACTTTCATCCATCTTTTCCCCTCAGATACAGCAACCAAATTCCAAATTGATACAAACCAAATAAATAACTAAACTTCGAATTCTTTAGTCGGAAAGACGCACAAAAGTCATCTTTCATAAACAAATTCATGGGTAAGCCAGATGACCCGCCGCAACTTTCCGAATCGGATGAAATTTTCACAGGAAAAGTCCTCCTAATCACCATCCTCGTATATTTTGCTCTCATGTGCATGATATGTAGTTGCTTGAGTCCACGTGATAGAAGACGTCACCGTCGCCGTCGCCGTCGCCGTGTCCACCGGCGACAACCTCGATTAGTCTTCTCCAATCATACCGAGCCTAGTCCTCACCGCCTTGACCAAAACATAATCGACTCAATTCCGGTAATTGAACTCTCTCTTCACGGAGATGAGAAGGTTTCCGAGTCATGTGCAGTGTGTATCAGCGAGTTTACATATGGAGATAAATTGAGAGCTTTACCGCAATGCGGTCATAGGTTTCATTTGGAATGCATCGACATGTGGTTCGCCTCTCATTCTACTTGTCCCTTGTGTCGAATTGATATCAATGCTTCATCTCCTAATTCAGATCAACAAATGCAATTGGAGGAGACTGAGAATAAGGAATTATGCAGCGTGCATCACTCACCTTTGGATCGCATCGTTTGATTTTTTTTTTTTTTGTTGTTATTTTTGCAACTATATTTTTTTTTTCTGCAATTTATGTTTGCACATATTATTATGTATAGAGATCTTTTCTATTAATTATTTTTGAGTTATTATTCAATAAAGAACTTGGTCAGCGCAAAAAATGGAAAGAATATGATATCACTGTAAAATTCATGGTTTTCACGAGTTGCCCTTGATATATTTTTTTCTTAGTTTAATTACCAAACTAGTGAATGGTAATTATCTATTTAGTCAACAAGGATAATCCCACATATATTATATATTTATGGCCATTAATACATTTATTGTTAATCTTAATGATTTGGATTGTACCAACTCGATCCAAATATGAATAGCATCATTCATGTATTTGTCGTAGCATCTAATCCAGTTCTCTACTAAAAAATTTTCAGGCATAATTTGATGTTTAGAACACATAATTTAGGTCATGAGGCCTCATTTAATTCAACACTGTTAGTGGGCCACCAAACTCAACCCATTATTCCCCGGCCCATTTATCAGGTTTGTAGATTGTACATAGAGCTTTTGCGGTGCTCTCTACATTAGTTTTGGGAAATCATATCATTACTAATAAGACAAAATCATATTATTTTTCCAAATTAGTAGAAAATAGTTATATTACCAAACAATAATTAATTACAAGAGAGTTCAACTATAATATCTTAAATAAAGTAAGAGCACAGGATAAAAATAAGTTTTTTTTTTTTTTTTAATTCTATTGAATTCTTTGACAACCATTATTATAAAGTCCTTAGAGTGAGAACCCTCCTTACTATATATCATACATATAATACAGCCAAAATTATTTTTCCACAACTTTAAAAAAACATATTGAATTTAATAATCAAACTGAGTAAAGTTAGCATCAGCTATGCTTATCAAGGCTTCTTGATGAGCAAACTTCTTACTAGTCACCTTCTAGATTCATGCAAATTTAATCTCTCTGATAAAAGCACGCAAGATCAGAAAGTTAAGTGAATTTTCTTACGTTCAAAAAATTGCTTCCCACCATCAAGAAATGCATCAGCAACAAGTGCAGTTGCCACAACGGAAATTTCATACACAATGGGTGAAATATTGATGCCACACAAAAATCATTCGTTTGCAAATTCCACAAAAGTAATGGGACCCACACAATGAACTCTAATTATGAAGTTTACAAGGAATCGAAGTTTTGTGATGTTGGTTATTTTGATACTAAGAAGTGTAGGCACCTCTTTGGTAAACTAGTCAACCATAATTTGTGACTCTGTATATGTATGTGGCTAATAAGTAACACGTCTTGCTGATATAAGACTTATGGTTTTTTAGTATCAATTGGTTGCAACAACTAAATAAGATCATGCTACCATAAATACATCGACCTCTTTATCAATTCAATATAATTGAGAACTCTTTCAAACTATATTTTCCCTTTATTATACAGAGAGAGAATTTAATACATTGACCCGGTTTTGGATTGAATTTTTTTATTAATAAAACGAACTCTTTGGAATATTTATAATTTTATATTTAATTGTGGATATTAATAAAAAAAAAATCGGAGTTTTGTGCAAAGAGCTTCTGATAAAATTCAATCCAGAACCATGTCCAAACCGTCAGAATTGTACTTGTTGAGATTCGTGTAAATAATTTGCAACTTAATAAATATAAACTATTATATAAATCTTAACAGTCTGTGAAAATTACCGATAAATTCCAAACCCTTTTGAATAAAAACCCCAACCTTTAGAATCCGAATTCGAAGACGGACCCCTCCTTTCTTTTTAGAAAAAAAAAAAAATAATAGGGTAAGCTTCCTTTCTTCTTCATTGTCATTTCCTTAATGACCTACCCTCCCTGTACCTCACTCAGTACTAAGTAATGCAATACCTCTCAACCTCTCCTCTATATACATTTCTTCCCTTACATAACAACCAACACTTCCATCCATCCATCTTAATTTTCACCTCAAACACAGCAACCCAATTCTAAATTCATACAAACCAAATTCTTTGAGCCTGAAAGTCGACGTCCAAAAGTTATCACCATCTATCTTTCATAAACAAATTCATGGGCCAGCCAGATGACCAACCGCAACTTTCCGAATCAGATGTGATTCTCACAGGAAAAATTCTCCTAATCATTATCCTCATATATTTTGTTCTCATGTGCATGATCTTTAGTTGCTTGAGTCCACGTGATAGAAGACGTCGCCGTCACCGTGTCCACTGGCAACAACCTCGATTAGTCTTCTCCAATCGTACCGAACCTAGTCCTTGCCGCCTCGACCAAAGCATAATCGACTCAATTCCAGTAATCGAGCTCTCTTTGCATGGACATGATGAGGTTTCCGAGTCATGCGCAGTGTGTATCAGCGAGTTTACAGATGGGGAGAAATTGAGAGCTTTGCCGCAATGCGGGCATAGGTTCCATTTGGAATGCATCGACATGTGGTTCGCCTCTCATTCTACTTGTCCCTTGTGTCGAACTGGTATCAATGCTTCATCTCCTAATTCAGACCAACAAGTGCAATTGGGGGAGACTGAGAATAGGGAATTATACAGCGTGCATCACTCACCTTTGGATCGCATCGTTTGAATTTTTTTTTTTTTTTTTTGTTAATTATGTAGCTCTATGTTTTAGTGTAATTAATGTTTGCGTATATTATTATGTTATATCTTTGTTATTGATTATTTTTGAGGTATTATGCAATAAAGGACTTGGTCAACGCAATAAATGGAAAGAATCTGATATTACTGTAAAATTCATGGTTTTTAGGAAGTGCCCTTAAAATATTTTTTCTTAGTTTAATTACCAAACTAATGAAGGGTAATTATCTATTTAGTCAACAAGGATAATCCCACATATATATACTGTATATTTATAGTCATTAATACATTTATTGTTAATCTTAATGATTTGGATTATACCAACTCGATCCAAATATGAATAGATCATTGATGTATTTGTCGTAGCATCTATTCCAGTTCTCTACTTAAAAATTTTCAGGCATAATTTGATGTTTAGAACACATAATTTAGGTCTTGAAGGCCTAATTTAATTCAACATTGTTAGTGGGCCACAAAAGTCAACCCATTATTCCCCAGTCCATTTATCAGGCATGTAGATTGTAGAGAGAGCTTTTGCGGTGCTCTCTACATTATTTCCACAATTTAGAGGTAAAAAATACCGTGATTTATATTAAGAGTGAGTCTATGGTACTATGTATATCACGGGTTGTTCCGTAATACAAGTCAATATTTTTGTTTTCAAAATCTTAATGGTCGATCTGAACCGTTCAACATGATCCCCATATGAATATCTATTTGTAGACCAAATTTTATATTTTTTAAAATTTTTTACTATTTTTTAAAATAGGTAAAAAATCACTTGATCGGACAATTCTAGACCATCCAAAAACAATGATTTTTTACCTATCTTCAAAAATAATAATTTTTTTTAAAAAAATATAAAATTTGGTCTGCAAGTACGTATTCATATGAAAATCATTTTGAATGGTTCGGATCGACCGTTAGAATTTTAAAAATAAAAATATTAGTCCATATTACGGACTAAATCGTGATATGCATAGTACCATAGACTCACTCTTATATTAATATCAAACGTTAAAAAAAAATTCCAACTATGCTCCTGCGAAGTTATAAAAGTGTCTAAACCGGTCAATTATTGGCCGGTACCTATATTTTTTTTAGAAACTGGTCAATAATTGGCCAGTTCTTAATTTTTTATTTTTTGGAAAATATTGTAATTTATTTATTTTTTATTGAAATAGAGATGTAATCCTATAATTTAATTTATTATAAAGACTGGAACAAGTAATCCGAATTAATATTTTTCACATTAGATTTTTTGTGGTTATAAGAAAAATTAAAATATTACTTTGTGTGTTATTGGAAAAAAATAAAAATATTTTGAATCTGAGTTATTGATCCAGATTTGAAAGTTACTTCTAGGTAAACAGATAAAATATCGTAGTCTTTCTATTTTTGAAAAATAAAAATTAGTCTAACTTTTGGTCAAATGTAATCATTTATTACAATTTTCAATTTAATTAGAAATTGTTATAATTTATTTATTTTTTGTATTAAAATATTAGAAATATTTTATACATTTCTTAAAAAATAGATGTGATACTATATAATTTGATTTATTAGATAGACTGCAACAAATAATTCGGATCAATATTTTCTAGGCCAAATTTTTCGCAGCTGTAAAAACAATTAAAATATTTCTTTGTGTGTTATTGGAAAAATATAAAATTACTTTGAATCTGAGTTATTGATCCCGGTTCAAAATTCACTTCTAGATAAATACAGAAACTATTGTAGTATTTCTATTTTTGAAAAAAAATAAAATTTAATCTGACAAAATTGTCAATGTAACCATTTATTACAATTTTTTTTTCCAAAATAGATACAAAATCGTACAAATTAAATGTACTAGAATGGCCACAATATTTTTTGTACTTACATAGAAGTGATTTTTGAACCGAGATCAATAACTCAGATTCAAAATATTTTTATTTTTTTCAATAACAAACAAAGAAATATTTTAATTCTTCTTACAACCGCGAAAAGTCCGACTTGAAATTTTATTATCCAAGTTAATTGTTGTAGTCTTTCTAATAAATCAAAGTATATAGTATTACATTTATTTTTGTAGTTATATAAAATATTTTTAATATTTCAATAAAAGAATAAATAAATTATAACATTTTTCAAAAAATAAAAAATTAAGAACCGGCCAATAATTGGCCGGTTTAGGCACTTTTATAATTTCTCAACTCCTCTGGACATAGTTGGAAATTTCTATTTAATGTTGGATATTAATAAAAATCACGGTAAAAAATAAATAAAACTTAAAATATCTAATAAAACTTGCAAACAATCATATTATTTTTAACATATCCTCACTAGAAAGGGAAATCATATTATTTTTCCAAATTAGTAGAAAATAGTTATTATATTACCAAACAAGAATTACAAGAGAGAGCTCAACTATAATATCTTAAATAAAGTAATAGGGTTCAAATAAATTTGTTAATTGGATTTGGGAAGAACAAAATAAAATATTATATCTTTTTTGAAATACAACGATGCTCAGCTCCTGATTAATTGGGAAGTACAAATGGATCAGATAGTTTTACACAACATTAGAGAAAAACCCAACAAAATCAGAGAAATAATAAAAACAAACTTAAATTCAGTATTATGCAACAATAATAACTGATAGGTGACACCAACCTTAAAAAACACTCATTCATCTAAATAATACAGAAAGCCATAGTTTAGTTGGGTGCATGTGCGAGAGGAAAGGATCACAAGGGGCGATCTAAGTATTTTTTTTTTTCTTTTATTTCGTGGGTCGATGAGGGAAGGATCGGAGGGGAAGAAGGTGACAAGAATCGCCAAAGAGAGAGAAATTAGTTAGCTGTTTTTAGCCATTGTTATTGCAAACAAATTGCAGGAAGCTGGAACTTGATAGTCGAGATTTTTATAAGAAGAAGATCTTCACTATTATAAAAAAAAAAAAAAAAATACCCTTTCCCTTAAATGGAGCAGGCTAAATTCGCTTTGATATTTAGTGTTGGTGGGCTTGTGGCTCAATACCTCTATAAAATAATAAAATCATTCAAATACCAAATATATAATTCATTTATTAAACTTTTATTCCTGTTTAAAGGTAATTTTGAGTGAACTTATATATTCAATATATGGTAGGCAAGATAACAACAATACATTGATATTATGTAAGAATATTTCCACGAACAGATACAGTTGTTAATTGTTTGTAATTCGTTAGATCACTGTCAAATTTTTGGACGGAATTAATGCTGTCCAGCTAGCCATTTCAAATGACAACAAGTCTTACTGAAAAGAATAAACAAAAGATAAATTAAGGTGGTAGACTTTTTCAAGAATGATTAAAAAAAAAATAGGTTTCAACTTTCTTTGAAGCAAAAGAACATGTGGACCATGCCTATCTATGTAAGCACATACACATTTGATCTAAAAAAATAGATGTGATACTATATAATTTGATTTATTAGATAGACTGCAACAAATAATTTGGATCAATATTTTCCAGGCCAAATTTTTTGCGGCTGTAAAAAAAATTAAAATATTTTTTTGTGTGTTATTGGAAAAATATAAAATTACTTTGAATCTGAGTTATTGATCCCGGTTCAAAATTCACTTCTAGATAAATACAGAAACTATTGTAGTATTTCTATTTTTGAAAAAAATAAAATTTAATCTGACAAAATTGTCAATGTAACTATTTATTACAAATTTTTTTTCCAAAATAGATACAAAATCGTACAAATTAAATGTACTAGAATGGTCACAATATTTTTTGTACTTACATAGAAGTGACTTTTGAACCGAGATCAATAACTCAGATTCAAAATATTTTTATTTTTTTCAATAACAAACAAAGAAATATTTTAATTCTTCTTACAACCGCGAAAAGTCCGACTTGAAATTTTATTATCCAGGTTAATTGTTGTAGTCTTTCTAATAAATCAAAGTATATAGTATTACATTTATTTTTGAAGTTATATAAAATATTTCTAATATTTCAATAAAAGAATAAATAAATTATAACATTTTTCAAAAAATAAAAAATTAAGAACCGGCCAATAATTGGCCAGTTTAGACACTTTTATAACTTCTCAACTCCTCTGGACATAGTTGGATATTTCTATTTAATGTTGGATATTAATAAAAATCACGGTAAAAAATAAATAAAACTTAAAATATCTAATAAAACTTGCAAACAATAAACATATCCTCACAACAAAGGGAAATCATATTAGTTTTCCAAATTAGTAGAAAATAGTTATTATATTACCAAACAAGAATTACAAGAGAGAGCTCAACTATAATATCTTAAATAAAGTAATAGGGTTCAAATAAATTTTCTAATTGGATTTGGGAAGAACAAAATAAAATATTATATCTTTTTTGAAATACAACGATGCTCAGCTCCTGATTAATTGGGAAGTACAAATGGATCAGATAGTTTTACACAACATTAGAGAAAAACCCAACAAAATCAGAGAAATAATAAAAACAAACTTAAATTCAGTATTATGCAACAATAATAACTGATAGGTGACACCAACCTTAAAAAACACACATTCATCTAAATAATACAGAAAGCCATAGTTTAGTTGGGTGTGCGAGAGGAAAGGATCACAAGGGGCGATCTAAGTATTTTTTTTTTTTCTTTTATTTCGTGGGTCGATGAGGGAAGGATCGGAGGGGAAGAAGGTGACAAGAATCGCCAAAGAGAGAGAAATTAGTTAGCTGTTTTTAGCCATTGTTATTGCAAACAAATTGCAGGAAGCTGGAACTTGATAGTCGAGATTTTTATAAGAAGAAGATCTTCACTATTATAAAAAAAAAAAAAAAATACCCTTTCCCTTAAATGGAGCAGGCTAAATTCGCTTTGATATTTAGTGTTGGTGGGCTTGTGGCTCAATACCTCTATAAAATAATAAAATCATTCAAATACCAAATATAGAATTCATTTATTAAACTTCTATTCCTGTTTAAAGATAATTTGAGTGAACTTATATATTCAATATATGGTAGACAAGATAACAACAATACATTGATATATTATGTAAGGATATTCCACGAACAGATACAGTTGTTAATTACTTGTAATTCGTTTGATCACTGTCAAATTTTTGGACGGAATTAATGCTGTCCAGCTAGCCATTTCAAATGACAACAAGTCTTACTGAAAAGAATAAACAAAAGATAAATTAAGGTGGTAGACTTTTTCAAGAATGATTAAAAAAAAATAGGTTTCAACTTTCTTTGAAGCAAAAGAACATGTGGACCATGCCTATCTATGTAAGCACATACACATTTGATCTAATAAAATCCACAGTACATTTTTCAAAATGATTAAAAAATTAGGTTTCGCCTTTTCTTTGAAGCAAAAGAACCATGCGGACCAGGCCTATCTATGTAAGTTTTATTTTCAACACAATAAATGCTCTCCCCCGGCCTAAAAAATGTAAGTTCTCTTTTGAACATTATAATTCCTTTTTCTATTTTACTAATTAACAAATTCTCCAATCACTATATAACACTTCTCATAATGCATTGAAATTACAAAATTAGTAATAGATAATTTATTCATCTTGCATTCTAATATATATAAGAGGGATCAACTTACACCATTTTTTAGTGACACCGAATTATACCCTACATTTTTTAAGTTTTGAAAGTCCAAACAGTCGATCCAAACCATTCAACATGATCTCCATATTAAAATGTTTTTGGAGACCAAATTTTATATTTTTAAATTTTTTTTTACTATTTATTAAGTATTTTATAAAATTGTTGTTTTCAGACAATTGAATTTTTGTACCCATCTTAATAAATAGTAAAAAAATTCAAAAAATTGTAAAATTTGATCTGCAAGTACATTTTAATATATTTATCATATTGAACAGTTTGAATCTACTGTTTGAATTTTGAAAACGTAAAGTGTAGGTGTCACTAAAAAATGGTGCAAGTGGATCCCTCCTCCATATATAAAATCCCTGGCTCATGTGAAAGGGTATTATGTGAAAGTGGGAATAACAGTGTAAGAAAGGTGGTTGGATGTGATAGCAGCCCATAGAAAGGAATATTTGCAGGGTATCGCCTAACCTTTTTTTTTATTTTTTTTTATTTTTAGCATTGATTCAATTAAACGGACGCATGGTCGTGTCCAAAGCTCAAAATTAATTGAAAGGGCTCGTTTGTTTCTTCCAGGATGATTTTCTTACCTGTACCTACAGCTGAAGGTCAATCAAAGTGGAGGAAATTACACGAAAGCTAACTTTCAGAGGCTGAGTGAAAACAACTTCGCAGTAAATCGTCTCGAAGTCGTGCGGAGGAAAGAAGTGAATGAATTTGCCGAAACAGTCACCTCAAAAAGAAGAAATTTCTAAAATAGTTTAATGCACATTAAGTCGCTACCCTTTTTATTTTTGCCTAAGGTGGCTAATTTACTGTACTATTACTGTAGAATTACTGTTCGTTCTACAGTACCCATCTTTCAAGAATTAGATTCATAGATAGATTAGCTAATTGATGAGTATTTTTGGAGTCGGAAGTATTTACAAGTTTAAGTTCATTCTTAGTACACTACTACAAAAAACCACTTCCTACACTGTAGGTTATACACGGATTGTCTCTATTTCTTAAAAATTCGTGTAGGAAAGTGGATTTTGAAATATCTCTAAGAATTATACACAGATACTTACATAATAGTCCGTGTTTAATTCTCTGGGGAACAGTCCGTGTTGAAAATGTGGTTTTGTACACGGCTAATTAAATAAATATCCGTGTGCAATATAGGGAGAGCTACACGGATTTGTTATAATATATCCGTGTAGGATGGGCTTTCATACACGGTTTTTTGTATTGTTATCCGTGTGTAATAGTAACAGAGCTACACGGATTTGTTATAATATATCCGTGTAGGATGGGCTTTCATACACGGTGTTTTGTATGGTTATCCGTGTGTAATAAGTAACAGAGCTACACGGATTTCAGACTAAAAATCCGTGTAGGAAAGTCCATTTTAGGGTTTTAATACTTCATCCAGCGCCGTTTTGATCACTCTCTGTCCTCTGGTTGGCTGGAAACTGATTTGTGCTGCGTTTGGATCTGAGATTGCTAATTTTCTGGTAATTTTCTTCTCTCTCTTGCTCAAGTTAGTAATTGGTCTTTTTTTTCTTTAATTTTCTGTTATTTTCTTATTATTGCACATTTAAGATTTAGGGTTTGATTAATTGATGCATGCATTGTTGTTTTTATTTGTTAATTAGTATAATTGGTGTATTGTTATCCAATAACCGACCTATTAATATGATTTTAGGTCCATGCCCGTTCAAAATTAATCCAATAGGGATTAATTTTGGATAGTCCCCTGATTTGGGACTGCTCTTTGAATATTGTGTCTCATTTAGGATGTGAACACATGTTAGCGAGTTTAATTAGTATTTGAGAAAAGTTCGACAAGTAATTCTCCTTATTACTCCTACGAGTATGTGGTCTTTACGCATACTTGGGGAGTTAAGGGGAAATGCTGCCGAATTTTTCTCAAATACTAATTAAACCCCGCTAACATGTGTTCACATATGAGGCACAATATTCAAAGAGTGGGTTAGGATTGTAAACCGGTCCTTTGTAAGCCGAAATTAATTCGTCATAAGTTACATATATGTCTACCCTACAAAGCATGACTAATTAATTGAAATGAATTTTTTAATTTAATTTACAGATGGATCGAAGTTGGATGTATGAATTGCGGCGAGATAGTGAAGAATATTTGGTTCGCATTGAAGAGTTTTTAAAATTTGCGGAGAGTTATAGAGTTGATAAAAGGGATGCCAACATTTTGTGTCCTTGTAGGGACTGTAAAAATTGTGTAGGATTTGGGGACTCGGAAGTAATTAGAACTCATTTGATTTGTCGGGGATTTAAGGAAAGTTACACATGTTGGTTCATGCATGGCGAGAAAATTGGAGAAAGTAGTGATACCAATAAAAATTGTGAAGATAATGATGAGAATGTAAATTTTTTTGATAATGAAGAACCTGATTGCAACGATTCCGATGATTATGAGAATTTCGAAAATTTTGATAATGTTGGATTCGAATGCAGCGACGATGACGATATTACAGTGAATATTGATGAAAACGTAGAACACGAGAACGATGACAATCTAGAGGACTTGTTGCGTGATGTGGGAGATGAAATTGGTGATAAATATTATGATAAATTTGAGTATTTGAAGGATGAATCCAAAAAGCCGCCAGTATCCCGGGTGTACCAAATTTACAAAACTGTCACTGTGTTGAAATTATTGAACTTAAAAGCAGACCATGGTTGGAGCGATAAGAGTTTCACGTCCTTATTAAAGCTTTTACGAGAAATGCTCCCGAATAAGAACGAGTTACCCCGTACAATTTATCGGGCGAAGAAGTTGATCTCGTCCGAAGTGGGTTTGAAGATCGAAAGAATACATGCATGTCCGAATGACTGTGTCTTATATCGTAAAGAGTACGAGACCATGCATGCATGTCCTAAATGCGGTGTTTCACGGTATAAACGTAAGGGCGATGACATTGATGAATTTAATAATGAAGAAAATAAGAGGCGGCCTCCGGCAAAGGTGCTGTGGTACTTGCCGATAATTCCGAGATTCAAACGGTTATTTGCAAATGCCAAAGATGCCAAATTGTTGCGCCGGCATGAAGAAGAGCGCAAAAGGGACGGGAAGCTAAGACACCCGACTGATTCTCCCCAATGGAGGAACATCGATAGGCACTTCAAAGAATTTGGTTCCGACCCGAGAAACCTTAGGATTGTGGTGAGCACGGACGGAATGAGTCCGTTTGGAAGCATGAGCAGTCGGCACGATGACTTGGCTAGTTCTATTATCTATCTACAATCCGCCTCCATGGTTGTGCATGAAACGCAAGTATATAATGATGTCATTATTGATCCAAGGACCTAGACAACCCGGAAATGACATAGATGTATATCTCGCACCATTAATTGAGGACCTCCAAAAATTATGGAAGGATGGCGTCCCGATGTGGGATGCGTACAGTAAAGAGGTATTTAAATTGCGGGCCATGGTATTTTGCACCGTAAATGATTTCCCCGCATACGGCAATTTGTCGGGTTATAGTACTAAGGGTGCAAAAGCGTGCCCTATCTGTGAAGATGACACGCAGGTGCTGAGGTTGAAGCATTCTAAAAAGAATGTTTTCATGGGTCATCGTAGATTCCTCCCCGTGAATCATCCATACCGTAAGCAGAAGAAGGTATTCAACGGAAAAAATGAGCTCGGAGTGGCACGTCGTCCATTGGACGGGAAGGCTATCTTCAAGCGGATTGAAAGCCTTGATATTGTCTTCGGAAAATGTGCCAAAGCACCACCGAAAAATATTTGGAAAAAGAAGTCCATATTTTGGGAGTTACCGTCTTGGGAATTTTTAGAAGTGAGACACCGCCTCGATGTCATGCATGTTGAAAAAAATGTGTGTGACAGTTTGATTGGCACATTACTGAACATTCCGACCAAGACTAAAGACGGTATTAAAGCTCGAAAAGACATGGTGGAAATGGGAATACGACATAACCTTGCACCGCAGGATAGAGGGAAGCGCGCATACCTACCCCCCGCAATGTGCACAATGTCGAAGATCGAGAAAGAAAGCTTTTGTAAATGTCTTCACAGTATTAAAGTCCCATCAGGGTATTCTTCGAATATTAAGAAGCTGGTGTCAATGAAGGACCTGAAATTGATTGGTATGAAATCCCACGACTGTCATATTTTAATGACACATATGATTCCCGTTGCAATTCGGGGCATTTTACCGAAGGCCGTTCGGCAAACCATTACGAAGCTTTGTTTTTTCTTCAATGCAATTAATTCGAAGGTGATAGACCCGCTTAAATTGGACGCTTTGCAAAAAGAGGTCGTCGTTACTCTTTGCCATCTTGAGATGTATTTTCCACCTTCTTTTTTCGATGTCATGGTTCACCTTGTTGTTCATCTTGTGAGAGAAATTAAGATTTGTGGTCCTGTTTTTCTCGCGGTATATGTATCCATTCGAGAGATACATGGGCATTTTGAAAAAATACGTAAGGAATCGACATCGGCCCGAAGGTAGCATTGTCGAAGGATATTCCACGGAAGAGGTGGTTGAGTTTTGCACGAATTACCTGACCGGTGTGTGTCCTATTGGTATTCCACAATCTCGATACGAGGGTCGGCTACAAGGAGTAGGGACAATCGGTTTTAAAGCCATAGTTCCTGACGAAGATGAACTACAAAAGGCACATTTTATTGTACTACAAAGCACATTGCGAGATGTCGCTCTCTATATAGACGAGCACATGACAATCCTTCGTCAAGGGAACTACACGAGAAGTCAGAAGTGGCTTAATAACGAGCACAATCGTTCTTTTGTAGGATGGCTGAAAGAAAGAGTGAAATCACACCCTGTAAATGAAATTGTTAGGCTGCTGGGCCAAGGACCCCAAATTGTGGTCAGAACATTCCAAGGATACGAGATTAACGGATATACATTTTACACTAAATTACAAAGTGATAAGAGCGCGACGCAAAATAGCGGGGTGACGTTGGTGGCGGCCGCTCAAGAATTCAGTAGATCCGGGGATGCCCGGCCTGTAATAGCATCGAAGTCATATTACGGTGTTATTGAAGAAATCTGGGAGCTCATTTACAGCCCTCGCCTAAGCATTCCCTTGTTTCGGTGTCGATGGGTCGAAGACAGGGGTGTTAAGGTTGATAACAACGGGTTCACACTCGTTGATTTGAACAAAGTCGGGTATGTTGACGATCCGTTCATACTCGCCAAGCAAGCCACACAGGTCTTCTATGTCACTGACCCGAGTGATGCTAGGTGGAGCATCGTGTTATCGGGAAAAAGAAGGATTGTTGGGGTCGAAGACGTCGTCGACGAAGAAGAGTACGACCAGTTCGAAGAGATACCTCCATTTTGTACCGACATGCCAACCGAAGCAGCAACAATTGAAGAACAAGACGAAGCAAACTACATGAGATCCGACCACAACGAAGGATTATGGGCCAATGTTCAAAAAGTGGAAAAAAAAAAAAAAAAAAATAAAAAAAGCCAATGTGTAATTTTTTTTTAAATTAAACTTGAGACTTTTAATATTATTTTTGATGAAATATTTTTCAATGTAATCGTTTTTTGTTAGATAATTTGATAATTTGAATTTATGGTTGTTGTTAGTTGTTATTTTTGAAATTATGGTCGTTGTTAGTTGTTATTTTTGAAATATATAAATTAGGTGTACAAAAATATATAAGAGAATGTCTTCTATGGACATGGATTTTGCAATGGTACAAAAAATTAGTTGTTATTTTGCAATGGATTTTGAAATTAGCTGTTAACAAATAAATTAGTTGTTATTTATGGTTGTTGTTAGTTGTTATTTTTTTCAATGGTACAAAAAAAATCAAATTAAGACCATTGAATTTTGCACCCATCTTAATAAATAGTAGAAAAATTCAGAAAAATTTTATATATTCATATATAAAATTCAGAAAAATTTTATATATTCATATATAAAATTCAGAAAAATTTTATATATTCATATTAATAAATAGCACAAATTAATTTCATATATTCATAATTTCATATATCATAATTTTCAAATTTGATTTCATATATGTCAAACTTTCATACACGGATATTTATAAACAAAACCGTGTAGGAAACATATGGAGTTACACGGATTTTTCTGAAAAACCGTGTAGGAAACACTCTTTTCTACACGGTTTTTCTAAACAAACCGTGTAGGAATAGGCTAAAAAACCGTGTAGGAATAGATAGAGCTACACGGATTTTTGACAAAAAACCGTGTAGGAATATGGCTTTCCTACACGGTTTTTTGTCAAAAAACCGTGTAGCTCTATCTATTCCTACACGGATTTTTGACAAAAAACCGTGTAGGAAAGTGTCAAATTGATATAATTTCGGTCCCCAAAATTTCTAAGTCCCGACCCTTCCCTCTTCTCCTCTGAATTTGAAAAGGTTTTACAAATCTGGTGCACTTTTCACGGTTTTTTTGCATTGCTCTTGGTGTAGATCTTCTCCTCCCTCTCTTGTTGCTTCCCTAACTGCCTCTCTTCTCTCTTCTCTCGCTGCCTCTCTTGGTGCCTCTAAGGTAATCATCACTCTCTCTAGTAGGGTTTAGGGGTTTATCCAACAATTTCGGGTTTAATTAGTGTAAATTCATAGTGTAATTAGTGTAAATTCGTGTTTAAGTTCTGTTTAATTAGTGTAATGAGTGTACATTCGGGTTAATTTAGTGATTATTGTGAAATTTGATTGTTGCCAAAAATTATAGAGTTCATTTTTGAATAAAAAAATTGATTGTGAAATTAGTGTAATGAGTGTACATTCGGGTTAATTTAGTGATTATTGTGAAATTTGATTGTTGCCAAAAATTATAGAGTTCATTTTTGAATAAAAAAATTGATTGTGAAATTAGTGTAATTGATTGTGAAATTAGTGTAATTGATTGTGGAATTGTAATTAGAATACAAATATAGATTTTAAAAAATATAGAGTTCATTTTTGAAATTGTAGACTTTAATTTTGGAAAAATATAGATTTAAAAAATTAATTACATTATAAAAAATTAATTAGATTAAAAAATTAATAGGGTTTTTTTCTATAGTTGTATCAATTTTAAAAAAATAATAGAGTTGTTATTGTAATTTATTATTTTAAAAAAATAATAGGATTTAAAAAAATATTTACATTAAAAGTTTGGTAATTTATTGTACCAAAGTTTGATCTTTTCTAATTTGTGTTTGTAGAATAATGTCACATTCGGGTGATCATTTCAGCAATCCTGGAGACGAGGACATGCAAGGTACATCTCAGTCAGCCTCGTCACAAAGAAGGAAGCGAGGTCCGACCAAGTGCAAATCCACAAGCAGAGGCGAAGCAATTTTCCATCGAGTTCACCGACGATGGCAATCCGACGGGGCAAACCATTTGCCGTACTCAAATTGGGTGAGCAATCTCGCAAAGGAGAAAGTCGACATCAGGGTAGAGAGCTGGAAGAAAGTAACTAAAGAAGATAAGGAAGAATGGTGGCAAATGATTAAGGTAATATGATTATATTTAAATATTTCAATTTGATTGTTGTTAATTATAGTGAGACACGGATAATTATTTGCTGTCATCAATCGGGCTCAATGGAACATCAAGAATGACAACAATGACGTCCAACGGAAGTCGAAGACCTTGAAGATAATGAATGAGGGGTGGAAGCAACATAAGAGTACTCTTGTGACGGAATGGATGAAGAAAGGGAGGAGTCCGGTCGGGTACTATGAAAAGGTGACACAAGAGATATGGGATGAGTTCGTTGCCATGAAATCCACACCTGAGTTCATGGTAACTAAATTTATAGAGTTTTAACTATTTTAAAAATCGATCGGTTGTTATATTTTAACTAACAGTTTGATTTGCTTTTATTTTTGAAGGAAAAGAGCGAAAGGGGCGGGAGAACTGCTGGCATGAATAAGTACCCGCACCATTTAGGGTCGGGCGGGTACGAGGGTAAGTCGGCGGAATGGAAGTCTCAGGCTGGATTCAAACAAAGATTCCGACTCACCCGTGGTAAAGATCACGAATCCCCGGGGCACGAATTGGCTAATGGCAAGGTCTGAGATTACCGCTGACGGGAAGATTCGACTACCTCAAGAGTTGCAACCCGTGGCTCACAAAATGGTAAGACATTTTTGTCATAACCCTGAGTCATTAAAAAAAAATTATAGCTCACTCACTTTAATTATTATTTTGTTGCATTCATTTTTTTTATTAACAGTTGCAAGTGGAGGAGGAGGTCTCGTCGGGTGTCCGGACCTGTTCGAGGGAGAATGACTCGTTGAATCAAACGCTTGATAATCCGGAGCACCCGGGTCGGGTAAGGGGTGTAGGCGTCTACAAGGGTTTCAAGGATGTTTTCCGTTCAGAGAAACCCAAGCGAAGATCGCGCGCCAAAGCCACTGAGGAAGAGAGAGATGCGCGGCTCCGCCGGGAAATCCAAAAAGAGTATGAGGTGAGGATGGCGGAGATGGAAGCAAGGATTGTAAGTCAGGTGAGATCTCATCAGTTTACACACCCATCTGAGCAAGGAACCCCTATTTCGCCGGGAATTCGACGCAAGTAGTCAAGCATCCGGGAACCTGCGAGGACGAGTTTGATAATATGAAGGTAATACCTACTATTCATAATATAAAAGCAATTACTATTGCTTCGTAAGCTTAGTCTAAAATATTCAATCCTAATAATAATTGCAGGTGGCCACCAAATGCGACTTGGTCATTTGGAGCGGTACGGTGCCTATTACAGTTGGCAAGGGTCTCGTAATTCCAAATCAATCGATTGTGCACAATGCTCCGGTCGGGCGCGGCTATGTATGCGTGCAGGTCGACTCTGTGGAAACACAATGGCTTAGGCTCCCTCTTCCTGTCCCGACCGAGGAAATGTTTGTTATGGATGACACCCGTGAGTCATTTATCCAGTGGCCCAAGAATCAGATCATTCTGGATCAGGTAATATCTAAATTATCAATATTTCTTGTTACATTAAAAACTGATCTTTTTAAATGCTTGAAAATAAAGAAATAAATTTGATGCATGTGTAGGAGGCCCATTTGTCACCGGTACGGGGGTACAGCGGGATGGTTGGTGCGACCGATGCCCTGATAGAGACTGATGCTGGAGTCCAGGCTGAGGCATTAGGACCTACAGACCGTTGTGTGGTCAGTCCTGAAGAATATGAGAATTTGCCTCTCGATTGTCAGCGTCTCCACGACTGCTTGATGCTGGCACCTGAAGGCAAGAAGGACATCTTCATCCCGATCCCACCCGGGATGTTCCTGCACGACGGCTGGCATATCGTGATTAATTTCGAAGACTTCAAGGACTTCCTATATGCCAAGGGCCGCGATAGATGGCTCGATTGCTCATTCCTCACAATTTTTGCCATGTAAGTTGTCTTCCTTTATTTATATATTGTATAACACTCAAATATATATTCAAAATGTAATGATCTTTCAGGAAGCCGCTCCGAACTCGCGAAGCATGGACGCCCGATGATAAGGTAAACAAGACTGTAATTCGGATCCCGGCAAACTCAATGCCGCTTGTGCTAATAGGTCAGCCTGACCAAGGTGTCGATTACATGTGCTATGCGATGCACCGTTGCCAAATGGATGACAAGACATTTATTCTCGTGCCATACCACCGGAGGTACGATTCTAACTTTCAAATTTTTTCTATATTTTCAATTAAATAATTATAAAAAAAATTAAATGTAATTATAATTGTGTTAAAATTTCTACAAGACACACCTTGGTGTTTGTTCGTCATCATTCCGGCTGCGAATAGGGCTTTTATCATGGATTCTCGCAAGGCCAAAAGGAATCAAACCACAAGATTGCGAGACATCTGTCCCTTTGTAGAACAGTAAGTAATATCTTTTCATTAGGTTTGATTTTTTTTTTCTAATTGTAATTAAATTGTCAAATGAAATTGCTAAATACAGTCACGTAATTTTGTAAGGGCTTGGAGCAAATATGTTAAAGAAGGAGGAGTGCAAGCAAAAGGAAAAGGGGTCGCGAAAGATAAATTCAAAATTGAGTGGTTACCGGTGAGCTTATTATACAAAAAAAAAATTAACTTAAATTTTATAGTCTAACATTGGCCGATAAATGTAAATTTCAATGCGCGCGACAGCATGAGGGTTGGGAGTGCGCTTATTACACAATGAATTTCATGATGGGTTGGATCGAAAGAGATCAATTTAAATTTCCAAAAGAGGTATGTAATTCACATTAAATATAATTTTAAAAATATCAATAATTCGATCCGTCTCTCGTTACTAACTCAAATTATAATTGTAGTATAACCGGTGCCAAGACGCTTACTCAACTGAGCAAATCGACGAAGTGAGAGGGATGTGGGCAAGGTGGTTTATTTCCCAATTTTGTACTCCACAATATGGATTTTTATAAACTAAATTTGTGTAATTATTAATATTGAATTGTTATGTTGTCTTGCCAATTTATGTCCGTTTTGGGGTTCTGTTTTGGGTTAAAAAACATTCTGATTTTATATATAATGGCTAGCAAACGTGGAGGCTAGCCAAAAACAGAAAAAATACAAAAAAAAAAAAATTAAAAATCATACACGGATATTTCAAGAAATCCGTTGTCAAATTAAAATTTTTTTTTATCTTCCTACACGGATTAATACTAAAAAACCGTGTAGCTAGGGTACAGAGCTACACGGATTTTTACTAAAAAACCGTGTAGGAAGATCATACACGGTTTTCATACACGGTTTCATACACGGTTTTTTAGTAAAAATCCGTGTAGCTCTGTTTATTTCTACACGGTTATTGAGTGAAAAATCCGTGTAGGATCAGTATAATCCGTTTTCAAATTAAAATTTTTTTTAGGAAGATTTTATCTTCCTACACGGATTAATATTAAAAAACCGTGTAGCTCTGAGTATTTCTACACGGTTATTTAGTAAAAAATCCGTGTAGGATCAGTGTAATCGTACACGGATAAATGTGGACTTTCCTACACCCCAGTATTGCACACGTTTCCAAATCCGTGTAGCTCTTCAGTTAAAGTCCGTGTACAAACTGTATTTTTTGTAGTAGTGGTAATTGACTTTAATTCCTGATAAATTTTCTACCGCAAATAAAATTAATGTCAAAACATGTACCATTACTACCTGCCTTTAAGAAAACAAGAGTGTCATATGCAAAATTGAAATATTAGTTGGACTAATTCCTTTAAAATTAAATAAAAAGAACATGAGAATCAGTCTTTAATCTAGTAGAAAAGGTAATTAATATATATCTATTATGTGGGAGGTTGCAAGTTTGAGATCCAAATAATAAATTCTTTATGGTTATTAAATAATTAGCTGGCTTGAACACAAACCTTTACTCAAAAGAACACATCAATTAGCTACCTACGTACCCTCTATGCATTCTTTGTTCATGATAGGTTATAATTATATCGCTATATGTATTGATTAGGATTTAACTTGAAAATAGATCCGTATATCTTGTTTTATTTAGTTTAATATTGTAAAAAAATAATAAAAATATTTGAAAACAGTGATTAAAAAATCCAAAAAAATAGTAAATTAATTTGTTTTACAAAATATAAAATTCAGTCTTCAAACACATTTTAATATAGAGAACACGTTAAAGAACTTCATATCATTTATTTAATTTTTGAAATCGCAAAATCTCACTTGGTATAACAAAGTGCTCTATGCTAATGTTAGTCTCTCTCTCTCTCTCTCTCTATATATATATATATGCTATTATGCTTTGGGAAGTAAATATGGTGTTTTACTTCCCGCTCATATATTCATTTTCAAAGTTCAAACAGTTGATTCGAACTTCTGACAATGATCTTCATACTGATATGTGCTTGGAAATCAAATTTTTTATTTTTTATTTTTAAAATTTTTATTATTATTTTTTTAGAATTTTTGAAAATCAGTTTTTTTTTTTAATTTTTTATTATTTTTTTATTAATGAAAAGCTGTGATATTCAAAAATTCTAAAAAAAATATAAAATTTGGTCTCCAAGCAGATATCAATATGAATATCATATTAAGAAGTTAGAATCGATTATTTAAACTTTAAAAATATAGATATGAGCGGGATGTAAAACACCCTCTTTACTTCTCAAAGCATTTTAACATCACTCTATTTTGTTTTTAATTTCATTTTTGGTAATTCTAAACTTTTTTTAGGGTTTTACCACTGATAAAAGAACATATTAAGATAATATGACAAGACATGTGCAAGCACGTGCACTGTACTCGCTGGCATGTGTCATGCTAGCTAGAAAATAGGGGATATATATTATTCGTACTCATCTTCATCCATACTTTGAATTTGAGAATGCGGATCGATATTATTCGAATAGTTAAGGAAATGAATATGAATAAAAACTAAGCAGATGCGAATAAAAATACGATTTTAATTTGAAAGTGGACACGTATACGAGTATTAATTAATTAATACAAATAATTATTTGTATCTATATATTATTCGTTTGATCGCGCGCTGTCAAATTCTTGAACGTAATGCTGTCCAGCTAGCTCAGACCCTTTCAAATAACAACCAAGTCTTACACTCTTACTGCAAAAAAAAATAAAAAAAAAATAAATAATAATAATAAAGGTGGTTGACATTTTCAAAAATGTTTAAAAAAAAACTTAGGTTTGATCTTTCTTTGAAGCAATAGAACCTGCGGATCGACCATGCCTATCTATATAAGCATATATACACTTCATCTAATAAAGTCCACATACAATAACAGATAACAAAAACATTATCACATGGCATGGCTGATATTTTTATTCCATATTATTATATATATTCTAGCTGCAGAAGGCAAAATAATGGCGAAGCCCGGCTGCCCGGACAAATGTGGTTCTGTTGACATACCATACCCATTTGGTATCGGCACCGATTGCTCTCTTCATAAAGGATTTACACTAAGATGTAATAAGGCTGGTGAAAAAATGGTCCCTTTTTATAGGAATGTTGAGGTGCTTAACATCACGCTATCAACAGCTCAAGCTAGATTGTACATCCCGATTTCCCAGCGATGTTACAATGGTTCGACTGGTGATAGAGAATCAAATACTTGGTGGGTGAACTTAACTTCTACAATATATAGGTTCTCAGAGTTCGACAATAGGTTCACAGTAATTGGATGTGAGACCCTTGCATTCAATGGAATGGAGGACTCCAGTGGTACCACGTACGTTACAGGGTGTGTATCTACCTGCTACAGTCCAGAGAGGTTACGCAATGGCCCATGTTATGGATATGGTTGCTGCCAAACCTCAGTTCCATCCGGTATTAACTATTACAACATAACCTTTGATTCAAAATACAATAATTCACTGGTACGGAATTTTAGCCCCTGTAGTTATGCAGTGATAATGGCAACAGACAGTTTCAAATTCAGTACCTCTTATATTTCTACAACTGGTTTCCGGGATGCGCACAATGGCACTGCTCCTGCTGTGTTTGATTGGTCCATAGGTAAAGAAAATTGTAAAGTTGCTCAAGCCAACATGAACAACTATGCATGTGTCAGCACTAAAAGTGATTGTGTTGACTCTCGAAATGGACCAGGATACATCTGCAACTGCTCAAGTGGGTACCAAGGCAATCCTTATTTCCTTGACGGCTGTGAAGGTATAATCCTTTCACCAAAATACAATCCCTTTCCTTTTATCTAGACTCACTGTCATTATTTTTTATGCTGTTTTATTGTTTTGGTAGTTGCAATACCCCATGGAGATATGGACTTTTGATCTTAGTTAAACTCATTTTGTTCTTGAACCTTCTGTATTGCACATCCAATTCCTGCTGGCCCTTAAGTAATTTTTCTAAGGTTGTAATTGTAGAAGCAAGGTCTAGTTCTACCAGCAAGGTCTAGGAAACATTGATTATCATGTAGCACAACAAACTTCTATCAGTAACTCATTACAATTGGCTAAAAGGTTTAGTTTTTGTTTTCTTTTCTTTGCAGATATTAATGAATGTAATGATAATTTAACATGCTCTGGGACATGCACAAATACACAAGGAAGCTTTGAGTGCAGTTGTCCACGGGGTACACAAGGCAATGCTACGAGGAATGGAAGATGTTACCCGGATGTTCACAGCCAAACTCTATCAATCCAAAATCTATCTCTATTGGCTAAGCTGGGTATAGGTACGTACACAAGTATATTCCAAGAACATGATAGTTATTTTGAGGAAAATGGTGTAATTTCTTGCACTAGAACCAGATTAGGCATTCTAAAATTTAACCGTGGCATCTACGAGGCGTTTTGCCTTCTATTATAAAAAAAACAAAAACAAAACCATGACAGCCATTGTTTTCTTTCCATCCCTAAAAAAGGAAAACCTATATGTTATATACTATACTAAATATTAATTCCTCAAGGTGATTCGAAAATGGATTGAAATGATAATTAATTCAGTTTAGAAAGATGCAGTAGCAATTTAATATGGCTTCAATATAATTGATTATGAAATAGTTTTTTTTAACTGTATTCAATTTAGTATTAAGATTAAGAACATAAAAGGAACATACCTAGAAATACATTTCAAGAGCCGCAAGATCACAAAGTTGTTTATGGAAAATGTGAATGTTCAATAATTAGCCATGAAGATTTATGTAGCAATTTGCAAATTTTTACCCTTTCCTAATGAACCTTTTCTTATGAAAGTAATTCGCCAGTATCAGTGATCCTTTTCTTATCCTTTGAATATATGGAGCTAGAAGGGCCATTCATTATTAAGTTCATTATATAATCCTCTACCTTCAACAGAACAAATATGTTTTTGTTTGTCGTCTGTCTTTCAATAAATAATTGAGCTAATTTCGGAGCCACTCGATTATTATATAACTGTTATTAAGTATTAAAGTCACCATAGGGCCTTGATAGCACAGATAATGCTTGTAGAAACTGCTAGTAACCCTCTATAAAACTTTTCCAGTTATTATATTAACCACTATAGTACAAGCCGCTAAATTGTTAAATAAAAAACTAACAGTGTCATAGCATTTATCATACCAAATAGCTATACCATTGTTATGACTGGTATTTAAATCTGTGATTAGGAGCACAATTATTATTATGACGAAAATAGTTTATCACTGTAACGTTTTTCTGATACTTTGTATGTACTTTTTTCAATAGGCATTAGCGTAGGTCTTCTATTGCTTCTATTTTTGTCCTTGTCGACTTATATCGTACGTGAAAGAAGAAGGCTCGCCAGCATTAGGGAGAAGCATTTTCAACAATATGGAGGCCGACTACTACTTGATGAAATGAGATGCAATCATGGCAATGCATTTACCATATTCACAGAAGAAGAACTTAAAGTGGCTTCAAATAATTTTGATGAAGCTAACTTGCTTGGACAAGGAGGAAATGGCACTGTTTACAAAGGAACTGTCAAGAGCAGCGAAGTTGTAGCAATAAAGAAATGCAAGATAATTAATGAGAGAAATAAGAAGGAATTTGGAAAAGAAATGTTAATTCTTTCTCAAATAAACCACAAAAATATTGTTAGGATCCTTGGCTGTTGTTTAGAAGTAGAAATTCCAATCCTGGTTTATGAGTTTATTCAAAAGGGAACACTTTTTGACCTCCTTCATTTCAACAGTGCTTCCCGTGTTTCATTTAGCATGCGCATCAGAATTGCTCAAGAGGCTGCCGAAGCCCTTGCGTACATGCATTCGTGGGCATTTCCTCCTATTGTTCACTGTGATGTTAAATCTGCTAATATTCTTTTAGATGAGAATTATGTGGCGAAGGTATCTGATTTTGGAGCATCAGCCTTAGCACCAGCAGATGAAGATCAATTTCTCACAATGGTGCAAGGAACTCGTGGGTATTTAGACCCGCAGTGCATGCAAACAGGTCAATTGACAGTAAAAAGTGATGTCTATAGCTTTGGTGTGGTTCTTATAGAGCTCCTAACTCGTAAAAAGGCATTCTATTTGGAGGGAGCAGAAGAGAAGAGTCTCTCTTTAGCCTTTTTGAATGCTATGAAGGAGAAAACAATCGAGGAAATTGTAGATGAGCAAATTCTAAATGAAGAGAACATGAATCTGATCATGGGAGTTGCTGAGATCGCAAGAGAATGTTTGAATATGGAAGGAGAAAAGAGGCCTGAAATGAGAGATGTTGCTGAAGGGATTGACAAGTTGAGAAAAACCATGAAGCATCCTTGGGGACAGGATGATCCGAACGAAATGGAGAGCTTGCTTAGAAAACCTTCAAACAATCATGAATTGGAAATGATTTCAGACAGTAGTCTGGAGAAAAAGGCCATGCTGGTTTTGGAGACTGGACGATGATTATGTTGGGTCCCAACCTCATTAGGAGTTTAGGACTTATTCACATATTATGTTGTTTTTGTAATATAGGTCTTTTGTTTGGACCTCTTTATATTTCTGTAGGCTATTTAAGAAGGCAAATTCTTCCATGGACCATAAGGACCTATTTGTAAAATGAACATATTTTTATTTTCAAGTTCAAACAGTCGATCCGAACCGTTCATCTTGTTCTCCATATTAATATGTGTTTGGAGACCAAATTTTACATTTTTCTGAATTTTTTTACTATTTATTAAGATGGGTACAAAAAATATCAAATTCAGACCATTGAATTTTGTATCATCTTAATAAATAGTAAAAAAATTTAGAAAAATGTAAAATTTGGTCTCCAAGCACATATTAATATGGAGAACAAGATAAACGGTTCGGATCGACTGTTTGAACTTTGAAAATAAAGATATGTTCATTTTACAAATAGGTCCTTGGGTCCATGGAAGCATCACTCATTTAAGAATTCTGTAATTTACTTTTGATCAGAGAAAAATTTAGAAAACTGCTTCAAAAAACTCTCCTCTTTTTTTTCTTTTTCTTTTTTTATGTTTGCGTGGTTGTGTCTTGTGTTGGTGTTCAAAACTCTAACCCTATACAATTGGACAATTGGTATCAGAGTCAATCTTTACCATCGTCGTTATGGTGGTTCGAGGTTCAGATAGCCATCTCTGCTGCTTTAAGGGTTTGCACCGTATGCAGCGATTCTGATCAGACAGGACTGAGAGACGATGAAATCTCACAAACAAGCTGACAATTGGATTCAATTTCAAGGAGATCGGATCTTGGATACACAAGAATAGTAAAATGGAAATAAGAGAAACCAGAAAATTCTTATTCAATTCGATATCCCAGTCACTTACAAATGCTGCCTATTTATAGGTGAAGCTGAGAAGCAAAGAAACTACAATCTTGTTGGTTAGATTTTTCTCCCACAACGGACTAACCAAAATTATTATGTAACAAACTAAAAAACAGAAAAGAACCACTATCTATTTATTTCACTAAAGGCCTCCTTTTACTGCTAACTGGAGTCCTCCAGTTCTGCTATAATGGACACTAGAGTATGAATTTTGCCCCCGGGGGCGTGCCCTGCCCGTGCCCGGCCCGTGCCCTGCCCGTGCCCGGCCCGTGCCCCCGCCCGTGCCCGGCCCGTGCCCGTGCTCGTCCCCGCCCGTGCCCGTGCCACGGGCACCCACGGCACACGGGCGCACGGGCACGGGCGTTAAACGGGCCGGGCATGAAATTTTTTTTTCCCGCCCGTGACTGCCCGGCCCGCCGTGCCCGTGCCCCCGTGTGCCCGTGCCCGTGCTCGCCCGTGCCCGTGCCCCGCCCGTGCCCGTGCTTTTTTTTTTTTTTTTTTTTTTTTTTTTTTTCCGAAATTTTTTTGAATTTTGAATTTCAAATTTCCACCCCCCCGGACCCCCCTCCCCCGGGCCCCCTGCCCCCCCCGCCCGGACCCCTCTGCCCGGACCCTCTCTCCATTTTTTTTTTTTTTTTTTTTTTTAAATTCAAAAATGAGATATATTTTTTAAAAACTTCAAACGGCCATAACTTTTGCTAGGAAAGTCGGATTGACGCGTATGACGTCAATTCGGAAAGGGGAGGAGGAGACGGTGGCGACCGTCACCCCGGGTAGCTGGAAAATCAGAATCGCCAAAAAACATCGTTTAGTGCCTCAAAAATTAAGTTTAAGGTTTTTAGTGCCAAAAAACGTCGTTTAGTGTCAAAAAATGTCGTTTATTTTTTAATTTATTGTTTTAAAATAAGAGTTTAATTATTTAAAGTAATTGATTTAAGAAATTTTTAATTTATATTTTATTTAACAAAAATTATCGAGTTACAACCATGTCAAATGAATTTAAATTTGTATGAATTTGAATTTATAATTTATTGGTATGAATTTGGATTTATAATTATTTATAATTTGAATTTATAAAAAAAACAGAAAAAACAAAACAGAAAAAAAATAAACAGAAAAAAATAAACAGTAAAAAAAAACAGAAAAAAAATAAACAGTAAAAAAAAAAACAGAAAAAAATAAACAAAAAAAAAAAAAAAAAAAAAAATACGCCCTGCCCGTCCTGCCCCCGGTGCCCGGCCCGTCTCGCCCGCGCCCGTGACGGGCACGGGCATTACACGGGCGGGCAGATTTTTTTTTTTTTGCCCGTGATGCCCGCCCGTGGTGCCCGTGTGCCCGTGACGCCCGTGCCCGTGCCCGCCCGTGCCCGTGCCCGCCCGTGACCCGCCCGTCCCCGCCCGCCCGTTTGTAATTCACTAATGGACACACTTACAGTCTTCTCTAAAAAAAAACCTTAACTGGATCGTTACACCGTATGTTGAAGATCATATCCTCTCTGTGCGCACCAAGGTTTGCAAATCATGCCAAGCTCCGGTGTCACTCTCTCCATTTTCGCGTGTGCTGTGTGAACTGCGGGTGGACCAGCGAGTTGAAGACATCATGTGAACTTCACCAAGACCACGCGTGAGGCATTGCGTGGTTGTAGAGCGTGCCAAGACCGGCGCTGAAGAATCTTCGCATGCTTAGATCACGCCAAGACCAGGGTTTCCCTCTTGCATGCTGCACATCGCGCCAACACCGCATCTCTCCATTTGGCGAGCGGGTGTGTGATTCATATAACTTAACTTGACCACGACATGGCACAATACAAATTTACATCCCTACTCATGTACATGGTCCTGGGCTCCAGGCTTTGGGCCTTGGGCCTGGGTGCAGTTTATGGGCTGCATTCGTATTAAGCAGGTTGTAAATCTATGCATGCCGATCTGTCTACAATTACTGATGGATAAAAATTGTAACCAAATCTATGCATGCCTCTGTCTACAATTAGGTTTGATTGAGGATCCTCTGAGATATCTAATATTTTGCTTGACCGACCTGTCCGGTGCCTATTCGGGAATAGCGCAGGGTACAGGGTTATTAGTACTTTGAGATTCGTGCAGAACCTACTTGAACGGTTGCGATTTTTCGAAAAAACACGCAAAAGTTGAGATATCTCATAGGATGAGAATTCCGAGCAAACTTGGTAGCTATAACTAAGTATATCAAAAGAAAATATTCAAGAACCCCTGCATGCAGTCCGATTATTTGGGGAAAAAAAACAAGAAGCTTGTATTGCAAAATGCTCAATTACAAAGGAAGATTTTGGAAATTTAATTAAAATGATATAACTTGTATTTATTAAATAATACCATATTTCTTCATTGGTGTACTAACTATTTTTATTTTTATCTTCTTGTGGCCTTGTTCTATTAGTCTAGCTATGAATAATCGGACCTGTAACTGTCTTTTATACTTAATTTTACACCAGAAATAGTGTTCTCGTTTAGGAGATTAGATAAATAATGTCCTTGTTTTATTAGTTTATTTCCTTTTACATTTATCACTACTACAGAAAAATACAATAGCCACGGTCAAAAATATAAATCAACCACGGATGTGCTACCGTGACTCATGCGGTCGTTTGTAAAAGTCAAGGATTTACAACCACGGTTCGGCAACCGTGACAAGATTTATACATCACCCACGGTTACTGGTTGCTCCAATCTGATTAGTGTTACTTTTCACCCACACCTTTTCACCCACGCCTCTCACTTTACCTTTTAGCCACACCAACAATCTAATTAGCGTGACTTTTCACCCACGCCTCTCACTTCACCCTTTTAGCCACACCCTTGCACCCACGGCTAAGACAACCATATTTCTTTGCAATTGAACCGTGTTGATGTTCTATTTATTAATAGATTGCTAACTATGCTGAATGAGAAATTGACCTACATCTCTAATAACAATTTTTACGTTAGCATTAGTAATTTATTTGTAAGTGGGATGGAGGTGTCCTAAATATTTAACCAAATTCTCAATTAATTAATTTCCTTATATGAAATGATAAATACAATTTGCGATTAGAGTCTAGTTAATTAATTTAAACCTAATTCATTATGAATGCGGTACCCTACCAGTACAATGAGATATGTATATCGTCCGTTTTAATCTGATACAAATCTCAAAGAAATCTAATGTAATCTAAATTGGAACCAAAATAATTTTGGTTCAGCTAAGAGTTATTATATCTTTGTGACACTTCAAGGGATGCTCACCCATAAAGAAGACAAGAAGAACGTGTGAATAAAGTATAAGATGTTCATACCTTTTTTATTCATTCAATCACTTTACCATTGTTTGTTCAATAACTTGTGAAAAATCATGTGCTATGTATGAATCAATTTATGTTTTAACCTATTAAACACTTATGGTAAACAATTTAAAAATCGTGTATATAGTTGACGTTAGAATTGAGAACTATACACATGTAGACATTAGAAATTGTTGGATGTTGTTAACTCAGTGAAATATAACTCATTTCTTAATTAGATATCGGAGAAAAACAAATTGGACAAAGATACTAAAAAATTTTAAAATATAGAGTAGGGTTAAAATTTCAATTATGTGCAAAAAGAAGATCGATATTATCACAGAGATCTTTTTATTTTGTAGGATTTTATTTTTATTATATAAATTAATTATTCCTATTTTAGTTTTTGAAACTAGATGTTTTCACATTTTGTATCATAACAACAATACATCTTAAATCTTACTTTTTCGAGTATTTAAATCATGAAAACAACCTGATATATCAAAAGTGCAGACAAAATTTTTTTTAAGGATTATACTGATTCGTGAATTGTGGATCAGGACAAAAAAGACACAAGTACAAAGGGAAGTTATGTATGGGATGTTGATAGAAAAATTTCGAAGACTAAATAGACCAAGAAGTAGTTTGGTTGTAATGCATTTTCATTGATACAAATATTTTAATTTCAATTTGTTTCTCAAAAAATTATATATGTCATTATTGAAATAATATATGTCAATTTAATCAAAACAAAATTAACTTAAAAGTCAAATAGGTTAATATAAAATCAAGTATGTTAGTATAAAATATATTGTTGTATAAATTTATTTATTTATTTTATGAGTAAAACTAATATGTGGTATGCTCATAAATTATATTCTCTATTTATTCAGATTTTTAAGGCTGTGTTTGATTTTACAAAATTTAGGTCATGTATGTCTCATTTAGTTCAACACTGTTATTGGGCCACTAAACTTGGCCCATTTTTTCCACATTTATGATGAATATAGAGAGTTTTATTTTTAAAAAAATATTTATATAAATTATTAAATTCATACATACGGAAATAAAAAGAGTGTCTTGTTTTCAATAAATTTAGAAAGACATGATTCATTGAGTCCGATTAAAATATTATAGATCAGACTCAATGATTCATTTCGAAATATTATACTTTTCTAGAATCATCTATGAACAAGGGCTTAATTCTCCTCTAATCGAACTGTCTGGATCCAAACAAAAAAAAAAAGCTTGAATTTGAATCATTTAGTCCGATCCATAATATTTGGATCGGACTCAATAAATCCGATCTTTCTATAGATAGAAAAAGGGTTTTTTGTGGAGCTCTGCCAATGACAATTATAAAGATATAAAATTTTCAAATGACTTAACAATTATTTTAAAAAAGCTGTTATACATATCGTAGTAAAAAATATTTGAATTAATACCTGCAAACAAAAAACATATGATCAATGAAAAGAAAAACCATATTATTCTTGCAAATTGATAGAAAATAGTTACAGAAAACAAGAATTACAAGAGAGCTTATATTAACTATTATGTCTTTTTCATGTTATCTATTAGAGAACTCTGGTACATTCTAGCATTTTTTAGAACTTAATAATAATTGAACCTCTTTGACCACCATTATTTTAAAGGGAAAATTTCTCCTATGCCCATAGAAAAATTTGAAATAGCCAATTTCTCCATCAAAACAACATAATATCCAATATCCCCATACAAACTTTATATTATTTCTTCTATCCCCTAATTTCTATTTAATTCTTTATTTATTTATTTTAAATATTAATTTGACAATTATACCCTTCCTTCTCCTCTCCTTGGTCTATCTTAGACTTTGCTGTACTATATTGTAGGACAAAAAATGAAATATGGCGCTCCTTTTATTTATTACTTTCTCCAGAGTAGAGGGTGTTAATCTTGTTTTCCTTTCTATTTCCTGTCTCCGTAGGACATGGTCTCATCTTATCAAGATAGCCGAAGCATAAAGTATCAAATCAAATAAGATCACAACAAATATTGGGAGCACTCCGGAAAGGGCATGCCGGTACAAATCTTCATAGATAAAATGAAATAAGTTTTTCAATTTTGACGATTGGTACATGCCTATATGGGTAGAAAAAATTACAAAGTCGCTACACCAGGTGATAAAGAAAATCTGTATGCAAGTTTCAAATATTTTCAGAAGTGATTCAAGTGATTATTTTAAAATTCTTGTAAGAAATAAATCCGGAAAAATTGAAACTTAGCGTCTACAACGATGATATATTAAATAACTAGTTTATGGAAGCTCGTTTTGTGTCATAGCTGGAACAGATCTATATCCAGGATGCTCGCTCGCCCTACCAAAATTTAAGGAGCAGTGAGGATGACCTCTATAACTGAGAAATGCAACTTGTTCTAGTGCCCCCTGAACCCTGACTGGGAAATGCAACCTCTCTAACTGCGAAATGCATCTAAATGGGAGGTGCTATTCTAAGAGCAAACATTTCAATAATGAGAGCTGAGAGAATATTTCTTATGTTAATACCCAATTTGTCCTTCTACTATATATGGATACGTAATCAATGTAATAACTAATATGGAAATTATATTAGATATCTTTCATCTTCTTTTATTTGTACATGGAAACAAATCCTTCCTAGTCGATATATATATGTCATGTCATTTACAACATTCACATACCCAATTCTATTGTTTGACTCATAATACAGTGTTATTTGAAAGGAAAGCCAAAGACATTTGAGTTGCAAAAAAAAAAAAAAAATTGGAAACCACTCAAATTAAAAGTTCATTTTAATTAACGACTTCATTATAAATATTTATAAACTTTATAATGTATTTTTAGTTCTTAATAATATATCATAAAGTTTATAAATATTTATAATGGGTTTTATGCATTAATTATAAAGCCTCTGAAGCGCTGCATAATGCATTCTTATATATTTCAAATATTAAAACCTTCTATTCTTTCTAGATAGATAGATCAGATACACAATCCCAACTCAAAATTATGTACAATTTGCATTTAATATAAAGATAAACTCAAAATAAAGGCATAAATAGTCTTAATTGACGGAGTTTGCAAAAACATGGTAGTGACTGATGTAAATGACATAGCAGATATATCGATTAGGAACGATTGATATTTTCATTCTATATGTACCAAAAAAAAAGATGAAAGATATTTGAGATAATTTCCTTGTTAGTTATCCATTGATTATATATTGATATATAGTATTAAGAGAGAAGGGTAAATTGGGTATTAGCATAAGAAATATTCTCTCTGTTCTCATTATTGAAATTATTGCTTTTAGAATAGCACCTCCCCATCTAAATGGTTTGCACGGCTCAAAAACCCCTGATATCTTAATTAAATTAATTCCTTCTGTTTTCAAGAGCAATAATGAACTGCTGTAGAATCTGGAAATAAAATGAGATAGAGAGATTTAGGTTTATTCCCATAATAGGTTTATTCTGCTATGGTATTTCGTTTGTATATGGTATTTCGTTTGTTTATTCTGAGATTTAGGTTTATTCCTATAAATCTGCTATGGTATTTCGTCTGTATATTATTATACCCATAATAGGTTTATTCTTCGATTTGTTTGTTACATGTATTAAACTTTAGAAAGTTCATTTATCGTGGCTCTTATCTTTGTCATTGGTAATGTATGTGTATTTATTATTATTTTTTTATTGAATCGCCTTACGCTAATGAGCGTGGCAGGTTGTCAGTCCTGTTGCCAGGATGTGACATACATGAAACAATAAAGTTTTTTATTTTATTAAATTGTTATAATACAAATTAGTTATATTCATTATTATTATTTTTATTCTTATTTTGAAAAATATTTTATCGAAAGCACAAATTGAGATGTCAATAACACTTTTTTTATCTGTTTATCAAATCCATACCGTATTCGAAAAAACAGATGAGAATAAAGATTTTTTTTCATTATCATAACACGTACGGATATAAAAATGTCTCTATCCGATCTCTATCATACCTGTTGACACACCTACTCATCCCCCCCAAACTTGGGGGTCCGGATCCTCTAAAAATAACACAAAAATTTGAGTTTGAATTCAGACCGTCCGTTCAGAATCTGAAACCGAACGATCTGGTCTGATCTAATGTAGAATTCACGAGTCAGTATCTAAGGGTTCCGGATCCCCTAAAGTAACTCAATTTTTGGGTTTTGGATCAAGACCGTCTGATTTGAATCCGTCACTCTGGGTCGTCTCGAGATTCAAATTCGTCTATTGAGATGTGTGCGCTCCACTTCGGATGGATGACCTCGAATTCGAATCGGACGATCCCAATTTAAAAGTCAATTTTTGGGTTACTTCACTGGATCTGAATTCATATCTGAGACGGGGCCACTGCTTTTCAGTTTTGAAAAAAAATAAAAATACAGGGAAGCTTCCTTTAATTCTTCTTCCCCTCTCTCTCTCATGCTGATTCTTGCCTTGCTCATTGTCAGTGTTCTTAATGAGCCCCTCTGTGTGCGCTCAGTACTAAAGTAATGCAATACTACCCCTCTTAACTCTCCTAGCTAGTGACACATAAAGTCATAAATGACCCCTCTTAACTCCCCTCTCACTCGCTACATGAAAAATTGCTGAATTTATAGTACGCATACCAAATTTTACACTAGTGATACATAAATGACGCTAGTTCCTCTTTGCATCTAAATTCAACCCATCCAAACCAAACGGCACGGATTTTTAAAATAGAATCATTAATTTACACTACTACAGAACTGTAGACTATTATCGGGTAAAAAATGGATCTGTTAACGGAATCCCTACTGCTAGAGATCAACACGATAGAATGCACCACATATAGTACTTGTATAAATTAAGAGAGTTGTGTTAATAATACCTTATATACAAGGTAGAAAAGGCGTTAATCTTTTGTGTTAAATTTCAATTTTTTTAGCATTAAATTATTTTAAAAAAATGAATTTTTCAAAACATTAAATTTAATTTTTTTTTAGCATTAAAATATTTTTAAAAGATGAATTTTTCTTGTTTGTTTTAATTAATCTGTTGTTGTAAAAATGTTAAATTAAACTCTATGTTATTGATGCCATATTGATCTCAGGGCTTAATTCAAGAGAAATCAGAAATTATGAGCTGTTAACCTAATTGACTGTTGTTTTGACATAATACCAGTTTGTTTAAGATCATAATTCCTTATTGATCAGGGTTTGGTAGAGTACTGGTACCACATTGGTACACTGGTACAGTGGTTTCAGGGATGGTCACCCATTCTAGTTAATTTTAACATTATTGTATTATAAATATATACTTTCTATTACTCAAGTACAAAACTATGTATTTCTTTCATCTACAATTCATGCAATATAATGTTATTTATCAGTGCATTAAGCAAGAGAAGATTAATTGTCATACATTTACAATGAAGAATCACTCATTTATTTTACTCCTTCACGCACTTTTTATTTCTTTGCTTCTCTCAATGCTTTTTATATAACTAGCTTATATACTAAAAATATCATTGGAGAAAAATTAATTACATTTGAGTTTAAAATATCATATATAATATTTGAATATTAGATATTAGAAGAAATCAATTATGTGTAAAAATGAGATATTATTACAGATATATGTTTATTTGGTAGAATTTGTTATTCTTATCTTAGTGTTTCAGACTAGATGTTTTCACATTTTGCATCATAACAACTCAATCTCAAATCTTGTTTTTTTGGGTATCCAAATCATGAAAACCTGATACATTAAAAATGTAGACAACAAAATATATCTTGATACAAATATTTTTATTTCAATTTGCTTCTCATAAAATTATTATGTCATTATTTTATAGGATTTTATTTTCATTATATAAATTAATTATTCCTATCTTAGTTTCTGAAACTAGATGCTTTCACATTTTATATCATAACAACAACACTATCTCTTATATTGCCTTTTCGAATATCCAAATCATTACAACAATCTGACAAATTAAAAGTGCAAACAACAAAATATACAGATTATACGGATTGGTGAATTATATATCAAGACAAAAAAGACATAAGCACGAATGAAATGACATATCAAATATGGATAGCAAAATTTTAAAGACTTGATAGCAAAAGAGCTAGTTTGATTGTAATAGATATCTGTTGTTACAAATACTTTAATTTCAATTAGGTTCTCATAAAATTATATATGTTATTATTGAAATAATATATGTTAATTTGATAAAAAAAATAGTTTAAAAATCAAGTAGCTTAATATAAAATCAAATATGTTAGTATAAAAAATATTGTTGTATAATTTTTTTTTTATATTTTATGGGTAAAGCAAATATGTGGTATGCTCATAAAATATATTCTCTATTTATTCATATTTTTATGCCCTGCATGCCTCATTTTGTTCAACACTGTTATTGGGCCACAAAACTCAGCCCATTTTTTAATTTCCACATTTATGATGAATGTAGAGATATTTTGCGGAGTTCTTCCGATGGCAATTATAAAGGTTAAATATATAAAATTTAAAAAAACTCAACAAAAAATTAACAAAATAGTTCGTAGTAAAAAAAAAAAAAATTTAATTAATACCGGCTAACAAAAAATATATATGACCGGCATTTTTTTTCGTAACCAAAAAATAAAATAATATTAATAACTACGATTTAAAAAAAATTTCAAAGATAACCAAACCGCCTCCCGGGGGACGGTTTATCCTTCATACCAAACCACCCCACGGTGGGGCGGTTTACCCTTCATACCAGACCGCCCCACGGTGGGGCGGTCTGCTACAGCAATTTTTTTTTTAAGGATTTGAATGTTACAATCTAAATAATGAGAAATATTCCTACTAAAGTTAGATCGTGGCTTAAAGTATTCCTTGTTTGGTTAGAGTTGATGGAGCACTAAAATTTTGGAAGCCTAAGTTGATTTCTTATTAATAATTAGATACTAATTATATAAATATATGATATAATAACTATAATGTGCCAAAATGTGGCAAGGTGTTTGCGGTACGTGGTGATTGGCGTACTCATGAGAAATGTGTTTTTCATATTTTTCATATTAAAATGTGTTTTTTTTTATATATCTTGGCAGAAGCTGCAAAGTAACATTAAAATGTGTTTGGAGACCAAGTTTTACATATTTTTCACTATTTATTCAGATTTTTTTAAAATCATTGCTTTGCTGAAATTTTTAATTAAAATTTTTGATTTAAAAAATTCTCAAAAAATAATACAAAATTCTCAAAAAAACATAAAATTTGATCTCCAAGCACAATTTAATATGAACAACATATTGGAAGGTTCGAATCTATTATTTGAACTTTAAAAAATAAAAATATGAGTGAGAAGTAAAATACCCTCTTTAATTCATAAAACAAGTTAGCCTTCTATAATTATCAGATATCATTTAGAAAATGCTCCCTTTATATTCATTCACGATAGATCAATATTAATAATTCCATTAAACCTTTTTTCCAGGAAACAACAAACCTATAAGAACAAATTCAAAATTCTCTTTTATGTATTGTATCTTTTAAATCCAAAGTTGTTTTGATTCTCTTATTTCTTCAAACTTAATTTCATTGGTTTAGATCTCTCAATTATCATCAATGTTGTATTTTGTTTCTTCAATTGCCAACCCTTTTAATTCTTAATTGCAATATGATGCCTACATATTGAGTAATCAGTAAAATGTTAGGATACTTATTACAATAACATAATTGATGTATACATGCTTGTACAGGCTCCACTAGGAACTCCAATTCTAGGAAAAGATCTAGTTATATGCAATTATCCTAAAGACCAAACTGTATTATTGGGAGCTTTTTCCGATCGTGATGCTACTCATATGTGTAGCTTCTAGCCATATGGCAATGCTCTCGCATTACAAGGGCAATGCTGTCAAGAGATACCTTCTTTTGAAATGCACCAAACTGAAAGTGTTCTTCACCATTGCTTGGTAAGCCCTCTTTTCTTTGTCCACATGACACTTGAAGACTTTGCATTACTCTCAACAACCTGAAATTTTCCTTCATATTTTTACAAAATAACAGTATCATGAGCTCCTTCAAAGCAATGAGCATTTCTCTTACATTATGCCCATCATTTATAAAAATGCCCAAACTTGCATTCAATTCTTTCTCATCTCAAAGAGGGTTAATTTGGTTTTTTTTTATTTTTTTTATGATGAATTAAGAAGGTTACACAACATAAAACATTCAACTATTGAAGTAATTGTTTATGGTACCTTATGATACCTCATTTTCTATGAATATACTAATTGTTTATGGTTCTATCAAATTGAAGTAATTTGATCATCATTATCATCAAGACCAATGTATGTTAACAAATATTTGTTTCAAGTATAGATTTACTAGAGTTTTCCACAATTTTTCTCATGAGTGCGCCAATTACCACGTACCGCAAACGCTTTGCCACATTTTGGCACATTATAGTTATTATATAATATATTTATATAATTAGTATCTAATTATTAATAAGTAATCAACTTAGGCTTCCAAAATTTTAGTGCTCCATCAACTCTAACCAAACAAGGAATACTTTAAGCCACGATCTAACTTTAGTACAAAAAATGAATATTTCTCATTATTTAGATTGTAACATTCAAATTCTAAAAAAAAAAAAAATGTAGCAGACAGCCCCCACCGTGGGGCGGTCTAGTATGAAGGGTAAACCGCCCCGGGGGGGGGGTTTGGTTATATTTGAAATTTTTTTAAATCGTGATTATTAATATTATTTTATTTTATTTTTTGGTTATGAAAAAAATGCCGGTATATATGATCAACGAAAAGACAAACCATATTATTTATTCAAATTGATAATAGTTACATTATAAAACAACAATTACAAGTGAGCTCATATTAACTATTATATATTTTTCCTGCTATTTTTTATAAAAGTACTCCGATACATTCTAACATTTTTAAAACTTAATTGAACCTCTTTGACCACCATTATTTTGAACTATAATTGGAGAGTCCAAAATAAGCCTGCATTATTTATTTTACATCAATAGTTCATATTTAATCTGACTTCTTAATTAATTTTCACATCAAAATTTTAGTAATCTAGAAAAGTAGTAATTGTTGCAACGTCAGGTCTAAATACACTGTTGAGATACTCTGCTCAAAACCAGAGAATATAGAATTAGGATTTTGAATTGCTTTCTAGTTTGCAAAAAAGTAGAGGTCAAGCCAGTACAACAAATGGAGAGGATTCTCTCTCTTATGTTCAGCTGTCAAATAACTCATCGCGAACTGGGTTAATTAATAAGTAGTAACCTAGCTATAAAAATAAAAGAAACATCGAGTAGTAAGAAATCAGTGCTTGTTGCATCGCATTTTAATCCAATCCAAAAAAAGAAATTTAAAAATCAATAGGGTTATCTTACTGATTGCCGGTTGTAGATTCTGATATCCGGCAAAGCTGACTAGGCTGAGATCGATGCTTTGAATTAACCTGATTATGGTAGCGCATGCAAATTCCAATCCGGCACTAAAACCATAACATAATATTTGTATAATTAACCTGTTTAGAACTTAACAAGTAAAAATTCTAAAAAAAAATGTATACAAGTACCATCCATCCATTTCTTTGATTTTGTTCCTCTTCCTCTTTTTTGAAGTCATGCTGGATTGCCACTGCTCGCTTCCAAATAGCATTTTTTTTTTAAGGAAAACTTCCATTTGTTCCTTCAGCAATAAATTTTCTTAGATAATTGAAACAAAATGGTACAAAGTGTTCAACAATGCTATGAGTAGGGCCGGGAGTGGTTCAGGATGAGGGCTTTTATATATATAACAATGGGTTTCACAGATCTCTGTGATCTTATGACTTATAGCGAGATCGACATCTCTATTATGCAAGTATGGATAATATGAGCATTTATTATTATAAACAGGTCTATTATTTTTACAATTAACTCATTTATTTTATTCTGACACTGACTATTTTCAGGTATTGCATGAAGCTAGTTCCTCAATGTGCCCAAATTAATGTTGACATTGGTTTCTTGGTCTGCACTCCGCTAAGCACCACAGCTGTTAAAGTTGCTGGTAAACAATCTCTTTCGTACTTGGCTGATACCTGCTAAAGTTTCAGGATAAGAGTCTTGTATTCTTACCATACCACCAAGGGGCCGATTCCGACTTTCTTTGCGTCAATTTGTGAAGAAAAAACGAAAAGAGCTGTGGAGAAGAAAAGAAAATGGATATTCTTAAAAAGACTTGGTCTACTAGTTTGTTAAGTATAGAAATTGAATAAACTTATGGTCCATAGTGAACCAGGAGCTGCAAAAAGCTCTCAGGGAGACACGGGGCCACTTGTAACATTATTGGACCCGTCCATTTAGGGTGTCAATGAAAACTATTTACCCGTTTACCCTACTCGTATCGTATTCGATAAGACGGATATGGATAAGGTTTTTTTTCGTATCCATTGGGTAATGAGTAATTATCAGAACTCCTATAATTGCATCTTGAATTTTAGGGGACTGAATGGTGTATCTGTCCAGAGACGATCTCAACCATCCATTTAACAGATCCAACCATTATAAACCATTGTATTGAATGTGAGATATTATGCATCTATTTTATGTATGTTTATGTATAGAAATCTGAAATTAGTTATAAGAACATTCGCCACACGATTAGTCACAGAAAAACTGTATTTTTCTTTTTCCTCTCTTACCCACGCCGCCACGCGTTATTCTTTTCACGTTTCTTTCCCCTCTTTGATTCCCGTCTCCTCCTTTCCTCTTTTTTTCCTCGCTTCGGATCCGATCTCCGCCTTTCCTGCTCCCCGTTCTCTTTCTCCTCCGTCTCTGACGCTCGTCTCCCAGATCGAATTTTTGGCGACTTCTAAGCGATCCGATACCTCCCTCCTCCTCCGCCACCGGCTACCCCATGGAGAAGCAGTTCGAGGAGTTCAAGCTCCAGCTCGAGGAATCCGGTGGGGTCCGTGAGAAGATTCGCAGTGCTCTCAGGTTTTTTCATCAATTGTCTCTTCTGTCAGCACCGCAGCACAAAGGGATAGAGAGGGAAAGAGGCGAGATGCAGATCTTGGTAAAAACTCTCACTGGGAAGACTATCACGCTCGAAGGCGAGAGCAGTGTTACGATCGACAATTTCAAAGCTAAGATTCAGGACAGAAGGTATTTTATTGCGATTTTCAAATATTATTTCGCATTTTTTTTGAATTTGAAAATTTGATATGTAGTTCCTGTGTTGGTGTTCTGATTTATTTTAATACTTATGGCTTTCAGGGAATCTTGCGAGTATATAGTAACGAGTTTGGTGGTTCTTGGCTTCCAGTGTTCAGGTAACCACAGGTTTAAACATAAACCATTCTACTCTACCAAGAGATGACATTTTACCTTAGTAAAAAGGAAGCTTAACTTTTTTAATGTGGAAGTGTACATTTGATCTATTTTATGTTTACCTATTGAAGGATTGTATATATTCATAGAACAATCCTGCATGCTAATGCAAGAATTTAGGGGCATGCAGCTTAGTATTGGTACAAGTGGTACAAATATGGTGTTGCCAGTAGGTGAGGGTGAAAGGGGGTGAGATGTTGATGATAGTTTCATTTAGCTGAAGGCATTGCTCATCTAGGTTTTTTTTGGGTTGTTTCTGTTTTGGGTCCTTGTATTGTTTCATTTTGCAATGATATTGGTAGCATAGAGCTTTTTTTTTTTTAAAAAGAGCAGGGGTATAATGATAGAAGTAATAAGGATTTGTATGCTACTTGTGCAGTGTTGATAAAGCTAGGAAATCAGAAGATGAGAATTATTGGATTGTTGTGTATGCAACAAAACTTTTTTGTGTAGTCTGCAAATCACCTGACTCCCATCCTTCTGTAAGTTTACTTACTGGTAAAAGCCATTGAGTAAGTTAATATATTATGGTCCCACCTGTCATGGTGTCAGTACTGGTTGATCAATTTAAAGCTTCTCTCTTTTTGTCTGCTTGTCACTTGTTGTCTGAAATGAATAATTTTGGATTACTTGAGCTTTGTTTAGACTGGTGATGGGACCTTTCAATGAAAAATAAAATTGAACTTGATACTGTTAGGGGAAACTCCTATTGGCAGAAACTTTGGGACCATACCATAATAATTTATATAGTGTGCATTTCCTTTGATCATGGTTCGTATTCCAATTCCATTTTTTTTGTCTAATGACGGGAACTTCTTTTCAATATAGTAATAACTTCTTGCTACTATCTTTAATCTAATAGAAAGAAGGAAGGCAGAGAGGAACATGGACTGGGAAGAAAGCTGGCAATGATTTTTCTAAGATGATTGTAAGTTGCCGAACTGTGATGATTAGGTTCAAATTTTATACTGTTTTGTTAATTTGAACTTTGTAAATTCCATTAATAGGTCGATGCATATGAAGTGAAGAAACAAGAGCTGATGCAAGAGAACTCTGACTTGCGAGCCTTGTTGTGCTCCATGTAGGTACAAATTTTCTACTTCTTGTTAGATTTGATACAATGTTATATGTACTCAAATAAGCGCTCGACATATCAGGTTCAGAAATTGAAGGCCATAATTTGTTGTCCATACATAAGCTTAAATGAATAATATATTTTGCTCGACGTCCTCCCTTACCCACTTAAAGATGCCCCAGTCTTGTTCATGGATACGAAAAAAAATGGTTAGCTTGATTTGAAAATTGTTGGATTATTAGGAGTTACTGATTTGGGTAGTATTTCCTATTCTTTACAGGGCATATGAAATAGATTTTTTCTGATATTTTGCTGGCAAGGGTAGCAAGTTATGAGTTCATGATATACAAGGAAAAACCTAAAATTGATGATACTTTTAAGCAAAATATTTTAATTCTCCATCTCTGTTTTTTTTTTCGACTATAGGGTGATATGTGTGAATTTTTAAATGCCTGAAAAGGACTTTCAGAATATGCCTCAGTCTCTCTCTCCTGACGAAACCTGGGACCAGTCTAGTCTGGCTGCGCAAGCCAAGCGCGGTCATACCAGAGGGCTACATGGACGGCTCAAATTCGTCCGACGGAGATCTGATGGCAGCATGGCGCGCGGCATGTGTTAGAGGGAGGTAAAAAAGATTCTTTTTGCAGGTCCATGCATGTGCCTCTGGACCGATGTTCGTTTTTTTTTTTTTTACAAAATTGAACTAGAGAAGTCACTTGGTTAACTTTTAAGAATTTAGGATAATTATTTCAATTTTAAGCTCCTGAACTGAAATCATTCCGAGTAGATGCATTAAAGATATTTTTTATCTACAATTATGTGAAGTTGGAAAGAAGAAAAGATATTTTTTATTAAAAAGGTAAAAAAATGGTTACACAAGTGCAGTAATTAAGAAATTAAGATAATTTTTATGAGACTCTCTCTTTCTATATTTGGTAGGGTTTAGGGTTAAGTACCATGAGATAATCGAATCAAATGATTACTATATAGCTTCCTGTTAATTGGGGTAGGGAACAAAACAATTTTTTTAAATAATGCTTCAGTTGGCAGGGCTTTGGGTTTGGTAAAAGTTAAGAATGTAAGCAGAGAGAGAGAGAGAGAGATAGTGTTTCATGGATGGGACAAGTGCCAGTAAATTTTAGGCTGAAAAAAATAGCATTTGGAGAAGTCAATATTTTAATGTATCTTTTTGTCCATCACTCTGATTGGGCGTTTTTTATATGATATGTTTTGAAAGAGTTAGGCAGTTGCAGACATGGGAAATTTCTTTCTTGAGTTGTGTTGACTAAAAACTTTAGGTGTTATCAGTAAAAGCTTATAAAGTATTTTTGAAGTTTATCTTTTTCAAAATTCCAGCACAAAACTCCAAACCGCCCCTTTACTAAACTGTATACTAAAACTAGCTCCTGATCTCCAAAAATTCTGAAATTTCATGAGAATTTAGAGCATGATTCAACAAGCATTTCCATATAAAGAAAAAAAAATTCTGGTTTAGCATATTTTGTTGGGAAAAAATTGAGATAACAGAAAAAACTCACAATAATTTCTTATTACTCAACTTAGACATATTACACATACAAGAGACATGGTATAAATACTAGAAAATAATCCTAATTTAGCATCCACTACCCTAAAATTATGGTGCTATAATTAGCTTACAGCTACACCCACTAACTCTATTACAGGGACTTACCAAAAATAGAAAAACGTGTTTACAGAGACAGTTATAACAGAAGACAAATTTAGCGCCAGTGACGCGGGCCGTGTCCCTAGCTACGCGGGCCGTGTCCCTGGCTACGCGGGCCGTGTGGGGACACCTGATGACTTGGATTACTTTCAACACTCCCCCTTAATCCAAAGTCATCTACATCCATCATTCTTCGACACCAAACAAACTTCTCTCTTGCAAGAGCCTTGGTCATGATATCAGCAATTTGTTCATTCGTATTCACATACTCCAATTCGATTTCGTTTTGCTCAACCAACTCTCTAATGAAGTGATGCTTTGTTTCAATATGCTTAGTACGACTATGAAACACCGGATTTTTGCTCATTGCTATTGTTGACTGGTTGTCGCATAGTATCTTTGTTGCTCCTGTTTGCTTGTGGTTTAACTCTTCTAAAATGCGTCTGAGCCAAACACCTTGACATGCCGCGATGTCACAGCATTGTACTCCGCTTCTGCTGTGGAAAGTGCAACAGTTGATTGCTTCTTCGAATTCCAGCAAATTGCATTGTCACCATAGAAGAACACTTGCCCGGATGTGCTCCTTCTATCGTCAAGAACACTTGCCCGAATTTCTTCTTTCATAGCTGTGACCCATTCTTTCTTGCCTGCGGCTTCTTCAAAGCACTCGGGATCTTTCACCATCAGCACTTGTGTTGATGAGTATAATTCTTGCAAGGTTTTGGTCTTTTGCTGTGACTGTGGGTTGATTCTTCTTGTATAAACTCGCAGTGGTGTTGGTATGTCTTCATTTTGCTGAGGCTGCTCACTGTTTGTTTCGAATTGAGGCTGCTCGGTGTTACTGCTGTCTGAATTGATTGGTACACGGGCCGTATCAGGGTCTACACGGACCGTGTCACCTTCATGCGGGCCGTATCGGATGATGATCCGGGTCGGATCAGGTTCTACATCTCCTCTGTCAGCTACTGGTATGTTGTTTTCTGCCATAGACCAACTCCAGTTAGCATCTTCATATTGATAGTCATCTTCTTCAAGATCCTTCTTCTCTGTGTCAACTGTGTTATGACCTCCATCATTACCGATTATCGGCATCAGGTCAGTTTCAATATGTGACGGATTTGTATGGTTTTTCTCCTCAGCAAGTTGATCACAGTCGCTTTGCCGGGCACTATGCTCCAATTTGTCATCTCTAGTCATGGAATCACGTTCCACTATATTGCCCCCCATCATGGTATCAATTCCTGCCTGATCATTACCCATCACATGCTTTGTTGATGAATCCTCGATTTTGCAAGTGCAGCCTTCGAATTTGATCGCATACCCGCTCTCCATCATTTGGCCGATGCTCAGGAGGTTTTGTGCAAGTTGCGGGATGAAGTATACATTGTGTAGATACCTTGTGTTGCTTGCGGTTTTGACAGCCACCTTGCCGATTCCTTCAACTTGAATTTGTTTGTCGTCGCCAAGTCTCACAGGCTTCTTGTATGACTCGTCCAATTCTTCGAAGCGATACTTGTAACCGGTCATGTGATTAGAGCACCCACTGTCTAGGAACCAAACTTGGCTTGCTTCTGTATCCTGTACGGTCCGTGTGTTTTGGACACAGGCCGTGTCAGGCATGGTACGGGCCGTGTCATGAATGGTACGGGTCGTGTCAGCAGTTTTCGTCATGAAGAGCCTGGTTTCAGTGTCTTCTTTGTTGCCTTTCTCCTCTGCAACGTTGGCTTGCTCTTCCTCACGTTTCTTCTTGTAACAATCAGCCTGCACATGGCCGAATTTGTGACAATAATAGCATTCAACACCTTGTTTGCCTTGTCCGTCTTCCCTCTTCTGCTTGTAGCAATCTGCCTTGACATGACCCAACTTGTGGCAATAGTAGCACTCGATATCCTTCTTTGTTGCTTGTTGTTGACGGTTGTCTCCACTGCTCGTGCCTCTTCCACGACCTCTACCGCTGCGACCTCCTCCTCTACTTGAGTTGCCTTTGGTGAGGAATGCCTTAGAGTCATCCTTCTCTTCAGATCTGAGAAGACGAACTTCATGGGCTTGCAGCGAACCCATCAACTCGTCGAAAGAGTATGTGGACAGATCCTTGGACTCTTCGATTGCTGCCACGACATGGTCGAATTTTGGCTGTAAGGCTGCAGAGCACCTTCATAACTACAATCTTTTCTGCAAGATCCTCGCCACAACTCTTGATTTGGTTGACGATGGATGTGACTCTTGTGAGAAACGCTTGAACAGATTCACCTTGATTCATGTTCAACGTCTCGAACTCTCTTCTCAATCCTTGTAGCCTTATCTCGAGAACTTTCGTATTTCCTCGGAAGGCGGTTTGCAAGGTTGTCCATGCCTCCTTTGCCGATGTCGCTGCTGCGATCTTTGTGAACACCGTGTCAGCAACGGCTTGTTGAATGAAAAACAGCGCCTTCGCATCGCGCTTTGCTGTTTCTGCTGTTGTGGGATCAGGGGCCGGTGCTCCCTTCTCTACCAATTCCCATAGGCCTTGTGACTTGAGCAAAGTTCGAATCTTGATGCTCCAGAACTCATAGTTGTCTCCCTTGAACAGCAGAATCGAGAGATTCGAGACATTCATGTTCTCTGCCATGGTCGGATCTGCCTTGATCTCTCACCTTTGGTCGGATCTGCCTTGATCTCTCACCTTCGGCTCTGATACCAGTTTTGTTGGGAAAAAATTGAGATAACAGAAAAAACTCACAATAATTTCTTATTACTCAACTTAGACATATTACACATACAAGAGACATGGTATAAATACTAGAAAATAATCCTAATTTAGCATCCACTACCCTAAAATTATGGTGCTATAATTAGCTTACAGCTACACCCACTAACTCTATTACAGGGACTTACCAAAAATAGAAAAACGTGTTTACGAGAGACAGTTATAACAGAAGACAAATTTAGCGCCAGTGACGCGGGCCGTGTCCCTAGCTACGCGGGCCGTGTCCCTAGCTACGCGGGCCGTGTGGGGACACCTGATGACTTGGATTACTTTCAACATATTTCTCATAAATAATTCTTGAAAACTGACTGTCAAACAGTGATATTGTGTATTTTTTAGCAAATAACAGAAGAAGATAAATTAAAATAACATTGAGAGAGAGAGCACTTAAGAAGATAACTAAAACCAGCTGTTCATATTAGCTGCTGAACCATGAAAATTCTGAAATTAATTAGGCATGGTAGAATTTTCTATATGAAGGTATAATATTGTGTCATAACATTGTTTTGAGGGTTTAAAGTTTTTGGTTTCTTACATAATTTTAGTAGTCATAAATTATTAAAGGTACGTACAACTCCAACCTCATCCTGATTTCATTTCAGGCTCTTCCTATTTTCCTTGGTAAGCTTGTGCCAGCATGGGGCGCAATTCTTATCTCTGTCACACTTATTCTCGTATTTGGTGAGGTACGTACAACTACCTACTCATTTCATTTCAAAACCCCTTATCTATCTCTTAGTTTTATTTCTCATTAATTAATACTATTCCTTCCTTGCTCCATCAGATTATTCCTCAAGCAGTATGTACCCGCTATGGCCTCAGGGTCGGAGCAAAGATGGCACCATTCGTCCGTGTTCTCGTCATTATCATTATTCCAATAGCTTATCCTATCAGTAAGGTACAATTTTTTAATAATCACCTTTCTAATTCTATTTTATGGGGATCACTTTTTACTTCAATTAAACTTTTGTGGATATATTACGTAAACTTGTCCCTGCCATACTTTTTGTTGATTACTTTGTAAATTAAATTGTAAAAATGAAAAGGCAATTCAAAATAGAAAACAAAATAAGCTCACAATTACTTAAATTATACAGTGGTTCATATTCTAATTTAGTATTCAAAAAGCTTTCTTCTTTAGGCTCTTCAATTTTGTACTCTTCTTAAATTCATTTTCATTATTGCCCAGTTACTGGATTTATTTTGGGTAAAGACCATGTTATGCTTATGAGAAGATCTGAGCTAAAGACTCTTATTGATATGCATGGAAATGAGGTTTGTTTCTATCTCTTCTCACCAAGACCAGACAAATTGTACAATCCAATTCTTCTTATCTGTAAACTTCTCCATCACAATATTCGAGGCATAAAATTTTCTAATTGACAACTTGCCAGTGAGATTTTATTTTCATAACATGAGAAAAATGGTATCTTTTCCTAATTTCCTGTTACATGTATATCAGATTTTTGGCCATTGATTTCAAGTGTCATAATAAATGTCTCCACATATGTTCTTCTTAAAGATGTATGTTGGTAAAATTGGGTTATAATTGTACACTGTGAAGGAGAAAAGAGAAAAAAATATCAAACATTAAGCTGCTGTTTTTTTGTTTTTTTCTGGAACGTTTTAGGCTGGGGGGTGGAGAATTGACCCATGATGAAACTACTATAATTTCAGGAGCTTTGGATTTGACCCAAAAGATAGCCAAAGATTCAATGACACCTATTGTGGAGACATTTTCTCTTGATATAAATGCTAAGCTAGACATGTATGTGCTCTTTCAAAATCAGTTTATTTCTAATGAAACAACATGGTGATTGTGAAGTTTTAATTTTTTTGTTTTTTCTTTTGCTAGGGAAGCCATGGGTTTAATAATGAGAAAGGGACACAGTCGTGTGCCTATCTATTCTGGCAGCCCAACAAATATAATTGGGCTTATCTTGGTAAGATTTTCCTTTATTTTTAAGTTATGATAAAATATCCAAATATTGTATAGATCTTAATATGTTAAATTCAAGGAGACTAAGGGCATATTGTATATATCTGCTTGATGTTTAAAATTTAGCTGTATAGTGAATCAGTGACTATGTACTAAGATTGCAATAGTATTGAAGGTAAAAAATTTGATCACTTGCCGAATGGAGGACGAGATCCCTATCAGAGAAATGAATGCTTTTAGAGGAAGGTAATTCTCAGAATATTTCTCTTTTTTGAAACACTTACACTAGGGATAGAACCTTTTTTACTTGGGCATTTTAGAAACACTTACACTGACTGCTTTTTAATCAATTTCTAGGTGTCCAATTTTGTAATTGGCCTGTACTTCTAGGTGTCCAATTTTGTGTCAGCTGATTCAGATTGATTACTTATCTTTTGGACTTACCTCTACTTGTCTTTTGGACAGGTATCCATTACTACTCTTCCAATCCTTCTACGTGGTCAAAATTGTTTGAAAGGATGAAATAAAACCTCCCAATCCTTCTGCCCTGGTCAGAACTTGTTTGCTTCTAGATTTCCTTCTTTGATATCTCCTCCAGCATGGATGAAAAAGGTAAAGGTTCCCTCCCATTCAAATTTCAAAAAATTTCAAATTTACACATAAAACAGACCATACTCTCTATATATAGTGGGATATCTCTATTTTTTCAAATTGCAGTTGCTTTTTTGTTTCCAGCTTTGGATCAGAGGAGAGAGAAGTCCCTTGGCCTCCTTACTCAGAACTTTGTCAAGCTTTTCATCACAACAGATGTAAGTTGTTAAACTCAGATTTTGCTTGTTTATATTTGGAAATTTTTTATTTTTCTGATAAATTTACTAATAAAAATGTATAAACAGATTTCATTTTATACTTGTAATACAAAGCTCCAATTTTTCTGTAGTGACTTGAAATAAAAAACATAATTCGTTAGATAAATTTCTAGATTTAAATTTCCAGATTTAGTTTTCTCAATTCCTATGGAAAGAGTCCTACCCGAAACAAAACACCAATTTCTTTACTTAGACCATTTTCATCCTTTCATTTTTACCGTACATAATTCCTGAAAATAGCTATATTTGAACGAAACACCACTTAAAATTTAGCAAAATGTTATCTAAAATGATTTGAGAATATTTGAAAAACAGCTTTGAAGAAGCTTTCACATTTTTGCTTTCGTTCCAATTATTTGCTTCTGTGCTTGCATGCTTTGCTGTTGGTTGGCTGTCTTGGGTTATGCTGATGAGTAATATGGAATTTTTTTTTTCTTGCAACTATCTAAGTTACATATTTCTGAAGTGCAAATTTATTAAGTTTTTTAAATAACTTAAATAACATATTCTACATGGCAGTCAAGGAATGGGTTATTTTACGGTGGAAAAATTTAGAATGGACGGTTAGGTCTTTTGTGGGGTTTTTATATGATGTATTATGTGACCTCCTCAATTTTATCAAATATTTCTTTGTTTTGTTATTATATCTTTCTTATCACTTACTTTCCACCTCCTCAAGTGCTTAGAATGGATTGAATGTTAAGACATGAATGAACTACAATATATGTTGTTCTCAAGACATTCATGTTCTTAATATAATGACATCTCAATGATTAGTTCAATATATAGATGACAAGATCATGACAAATATAATTTTTCAAAGGCCAGGGGTCTATATGCAAAGTTGCAGACTCTGGCAGCCTTCATGTATAACTATTCAATGATTTTTAAAACTCAAGTTCTTGATTTTGATTCTTCCTCTTTTCTGGTACCAAGACAGTGGCCCAATGCCCCTTGAAAACCTGTCAAGCACCAAACCAAGACATATGTCATGTCCAGTATACTATGAACCAGCACTTGGTATGGTACCAAGCATGAATTCAGTAGCCAAATACGTGTATAGTCCAACTGGTACAAAGCAAAGTGCAAAAATACGGTTAGGTCTTTTGTGGAGTTTTTATATGATGTATTATGTGACCTCCTCAATTTTATCAAATATTTCTTTGTTTTGTTATTATATCTTTCTTATCACTTACTTTCCACCTCCTCAAGTGCTTAGAATGGATTGAATGTTAAGACATGAATGAACTGCAATATATGTTGTTCTCAAGCCATTCATGTTCTTAATATAATGACATCTCAATGATTAGTTCAATATATAGATGACAAGATCATGACAAATCTAATTTTTCAAAGGCCAGGGGTCTATATGCAAAGTTGCAGACTCTGGCAGCCTTCATGTATAACTATTCAATGATTTTTAAAACTCAAATTCTTGATTTTGATTCTTCCTCTTTTCTGGTACCAAGACAGTGGCCCAATGCCCCTTGAAAACCTGTCAAGCACCAAACCAAGACATATGTCATGTCCAATATACTATGAACCAGCACTTGGTATGGTACCAAGCATGAATTCAGTAGCCAAATACGTGTATAGTCCAACTGGTACAAAGCAAAGTGCAAAAAGGCGCTATATGACCTGTTCTGGTAATTCTGGCAATACAGAAAAGCACAAGGACCAAATTGCAAATTGAACTTCATAGTCTTATAAAGAACTTTAAAACACACAGGATTCCAACAAATTTCATAATATTCCGATTTTATTTCGATTTTATATGAATTTCCAAAATTCGGTTTTCTGAAATTTTGAAGTATGCATATGCTGTCACCAATGGGAAATGGACCCCTGACAGCCGCATTGGCTTTTTCAAGCCACAAATGGCACTGAAATGATAAATAAAAAATATATTCATAAACCTTATTCTAAGATGATGAGAATGGACTCAAAGTTTGCTCCAATTGGATTTGTATAAAGCTTAGAATAAATTCTTTTAGTTATTCAAATATAATGCAAAATTATACCACTGTAAGGACAACCATGCCCCTCCTCATGAAATTAAAATATTAAAACCCAGAATAAATTTCATAAAAATATAAAATTCCACTTGATGACTTATAATACACCATACTTTGATATTATGCACAATGTGCCTATGTGTATTCTCAAAATTCTGAATATAAAAGCAAAAATCAGAAAATGGAAAAAGGTGAAGAATTCCATTGTATATACATATGACTTTGAATCCGAAATTAAAGGGTGGCTCATGTCCAGAACCCATTCTCAACCTATGTTATGTTCAATTGAAATTGATTTAACATCCCATTCAGCTCAGAGACCGTCTTCAAGCCGATCGGTACCCAGTCGGTACCGAATCAGAAGCTCAAAAGGGGTAATCTTGCTCAATCCGTCATTACACCTCAAATTAATGTTCTTATTAGTCTCAGGCATCCCGTGTGATGTGGAAAGACCCAATATACGAAGGAAATCATGTCTAATTCCCCCGTGTGATGTGGAAAGAAATGCGGCCCTTGAAGTTTGGCCCATAAAACATTTAAAAAAAAAAGAAAAAATAAATTGAAAAGTTGGCCCATGAAGTTTGACTAATTCCCCTTGTATGATTTATGTGAATTTTATTAAAATTAATTTTGTCACCCTTCAAATAAACGCGTTCAATAAAAAGTTATTTCTTAAAAAAATATTTTCATGAAATCTAATTCCAAGTTAAAACTTGTATAAAATTAATATTGTCAATTTTCACAGCAACGCGTGGGCACTTGACTAGTATAAAATAAATTATATATAGATATATAAATATTAGGAGTTGGCTAAGGTACTACGTGTAGCATAGAGGTCATTCATGCAACGGCTCAATATTTGAGTTTTCAAAATTCTAACAATAAATCCGAGCCGTTCAACATGATCTTCATATGAATATATACTTGCAAACCAAATTTTACATTTTTTAGATTTTTTTTTGTTATTTTTTTAGATAGGTAAAATATCACTTGATTTGAATGGTACATAATTTTCAGATCAAGTGATTTTCTACCTATCTAAAAAAATAGTAAAAATATTCTAAAAAATGTAAATTTTGGTTTGCAAGTACATATTCATATGGAGATCATGTTGAACAGTTCAGATCAATCGTTAGAATTTTAAAAACTCAAATGTTGAGTTGTTGCACGGAGGCCCTCTATGCTACGCGTAACATTTTAGCATTTTCCTAAATATTATATTCCATTTATTCAATTTTATTTTTATCATATCATTGTATCAACATTATTCCATGAGAAAATGTATGCATTTTGTTGTAAGATGAATATCATATTAAACATATTATTTTTTTATTTGAATGTTTTATTATTAATTAAGGAATTGAATTTTGAATTTGTAAGAAGAGATATTTGTATTTTTTGTTTTTTTTATTTATAAAAAAATTGTTAGTTAGAATTGATTGCATATTTGTATTTTGATTTTTATATTAGTAATTGTGATTGCATATGTATGACATGATGAGTTTTGATGGTATATTTGTAAAAATAATAAAACCATTATATTAGTATTATTCGTTATTCATCCACTACCGTTTCGTTACTCACTAATTTAAACGGGTACGGTTAGGGTAGGGTAAGGCAAATTCTTAACAGGTAAGGGTAGGGTATGGGCAAGGTCAATTCTTAGCGGGTATGGGTATGAAAATGCTTCCATCCTACCCGTATCGTACCCATTGACACCCCTACGTCCATTTCAATAGTTATTGGATCCGTCCATTTCATTATTTGACCTGTCGATTTCATTATTGGATCCGTCCATTTCAATAGTTTTTGCATTTTTGCATTTATTTTTGAACTAGTTTTTCATATTTTATACTTTTTTTGTTTCCTTTTCTTCCTTTATTTTTCTTGTATATAATTAGTTTATTTTGGAATCAAAAGTATTTTATTTACCAATATTTTATATATTTTTTTAGTATAAAACAAGGTTGTGGAAAAAAAATTTCTACTTTTTGATCCGATTCAAGCTGATTTTGACCAATTTATTCGTTTTTTCCTTCTATACTTGAGACTCCTTAATCCCCAAAGGATCCTTAAGGAACTTTAGTGAAAGGTAGCACTAGTAGAGAACCAGACAATAGGAACAGTAAAAAACACATATTAAGAACAGACCTAGAGGCGATACTGATAGTACTAGTAATCAGGATCAGACGTACAGCCGTTCCTAAATCTTACCATCAGGAACAGTCATTTAATAAACAACTGTTCCAAATTCTAACTATCAGGAACGGTCATTTAATAAACAACTATTCTTGATTCTTACTATCGGTGTATATATATACACCACACAAAATCCGTATATATGTACACCACACAAAATAATAAATCCGTATATATACACACCACACAAAATCCAGAACTCGCTTGACCGATCAAAGAAGCAAGTGAGGAAAGAAAAATGGCAATTCCACTTGAAAACTACGTACATTTGAAAATTGGCAATCTTGTATATATGGTTTATATTCCTCTATTGAAATATATTCTTACTTGAGCGCTTCTTCTCATGAGGGAAGGAAGCATAATAGCATAACACAAAATTGAAATGCCTCGGAATAAGCACCGTTGTGTAACGCACCCAGTGATGTTCTTATTAATCTTTCCAATCATGTTTATTTTTTATGCTCTCGCCCTTCTCATTGGAGTTGCAGCGTTTGCAGGGTAATCAAGCAAGACCAGTGCATATATGTGTAATTTGTTAATTTCTTGTAACTTTTTTTTTGGGGGAGAGTTTAGATTGAGATGATTAATTATTACATGATTTCAGGAGAGTTCTCTTATTCTGCTGCGGCGGCAAGTGTTTCATGAATGGACTATTGGTAGTTGCCGATGGTCTTGTCGAGGCCAATATCTGGTTGTTTGGAAGCTTGATGTGTTTAAATATAAATGGTAAAACCACTTGTTTTCCACTCTATAGATTTTATTTTAGCATTTTCTTCCTATTTAAGTTTGTCACTTTGAATTTTTTTGTTTATATTTCAAGAAAATTATATAGAACATAGAGGGTTTTATATCAAGTATTATAAATTGTAATGCAGATCAGCATGTCAGATCCCTTCCTGACCAATCAAGGAGCACCGACTTGCAAAATCAATTACCAATGCAGGTGCCCTCTGCACAAGTGCCAATCAGTCGATACGGCAACACAGCAAATCACCAAATGCCTTTGCAACGGCCAGTAGATTCACCGTCACCCGTCAACATTACCATCGACTTCCCCAAGGGTGGGTTCACATATGAGGAGTTGGTAAAAGCAACAAATGGCTTCTCTCCTCAGAATTTCCTTGGGGAAGGAGGGTTTGGTTGTGTGCACAGAGGTATCTTGTCTGATGGAAGGGAGGTGGCGATCAAGCAGCTAAAGTCTGACAACACGTGGGGCAAGCGTGAGTTTAAAGCAGAGGTAGATGTATTGAGTCGTGTTCATCACCGGCACCTTGTGCAATATTTTGGATGTTGCATGACACAAGATAATAAAAGGATGATTGTCTGTGAATACATGCCAAATAAAACTGTGGATTATCATTTGCACGGTAAATGAAACGTTTGTTTCTTCTAATGTAGTATGTAAATGTGTTTAATCCATGTTATATTCTTATTAACATTTTTGTGTATATATCATCAGGTAACCATGAAGGCACCATAGGTTGGCATACTAGGCTGAAGATTTCAATTGGAGCAGCAAAAGGACTAGCATATCTGCATGAAGAATGTGAGTTATTCCTATTAATTTTTTTTATACAACTTCCCAATATTACTACAGTTGCATGAACATGGTGATTTTTTTTTAAATATCATCATTCCAATTGCATTAATTTACTTTTGTGCCAGGCCAACCTAGGATTATTCATCGAGATATTAAGGCAGCTAATATTATTCTAGATCCTTCATTTGAAGCAAAGGTACGTACTTAGTTTGATGCTTAACCAACCAATCCTTATTTGTATCTATAATCCTTGTTTTGTATGTAATTATAACGATTCAACTCCTTCGTATGTAGGTAGCAGATTTTGGTATGGCCAAAATGTTTCCTGATGGCATTTCTCTGATTGTTGCAACCAGCCTCATGGGTACCCGTGGGTAAGATGTGAAGTTTTACTATAATCTCTTTCTTTTCTTTTTTTCAATTTACCATGTAGACAATATTATTAAATTATCAGCTTTATTGTACATTTACCAGCAAATATCTGAGCAAAAACAGTTTAGTTAGACTTGTCATTTCCTTGAGTAATAACAATATTTTGGTTCCACCAGAGACTAGAGAGAGTTTCTCATCCTTAAATGATTGCTGATCATACGAGGATAATACTTAGGTATTTGGCACCAGAGTTTTCTATGGGAGAGATAAGAGAAAAGTCTGATACCTTTGCATTTGGGGTTGTGCTTCTTGAGCTGATTACTGGCAAAAGGCCGATAATAACTCGTTCTGTTTTCTCAGAAGATCCGAATCAACAGGAAACCCTAGCAAATTGGGTAGGATTTTTGTTTCCTAATCATCTAAAGCTTTACGAAGTTATTTAATTAACTGGAGTAACAAAACATGTATACATCGATCATTTTTCAGGCGAGGCCGTTGCTTACAGAAGCATTACAAAATGGTAATTTTGATTCTCTGGTAGATTCACGGTTAAGTAAAATATATAACAATGATGAGATGAAGCGAATGATAGCTTGCGCAGCTGCTTGTGTACGACTATCACCACATAATCGGCCGTTGATGAGTAAGGTACAACACTTATTTTCCTTTTTCCAATATTTCAAATCTCAACAACCCAAGCAGGCATAGAATTTTGACAGAGGCAATATATCAAACAGCTAATGCTAAAACAATTATTGACAGAGAAAATAAGTGTTGATTTTGTTTCTAAAAACTGCCTTGACTTGAGAAACAGTGACTAGTGAATTTGTGAAATATCTGAAAACTGTAGTATCAAATCTCACTTTCAATTTATGTACCTTTATTTTGAACAGGTGGTATTAGTCTTAGCAGGGCAGGCATCTCCTGATGATCTTTTTATTGGATTGAAATGAACTGAAATTCACTCTTATTTTTTTACACCAAAGGAGGGCTATATATGCTCCTTATAATTGAAAGTTTGTAATTTTGTCCATTAAATTTTATAATTTTCGTATGTGTTAATACTTTTCAATCCTTATTATAAAATAGATTTATTCTGTATGTATTAATACATCGTGTTTCTAGTTCCTCTATGTGCACAAAAAGTCATATGTTAGAGATAGAAATTAATCCGAACACCTCAAACATAGCTTCATTCGTTTGAAAAGATAAAACCAAGAGAAGTAATAATTATACTAATAGCTATTTCAAGTATTCCAACTACCCCCACATAACACTTTGAGAACAGAGCATTATTTTTTTACACCAGAAATAAAACAGGATGTTCTGAAATCATTAAATATATATATAAATATATTCTATTAGTCCATCTACGAATCAGGGACCTTGTACAATCTTTTACACTTAATTTTACACCAGAAATAATGCTCTGTTTTAGAGAGATAAATAATGCCCTTGTGGTGTTCTACTAGTTTATTTTTACATTTAATTGGATATATTCCTCCTATGATCCATGCCATCCGATAAAATATTGGGCATTTGGTATTATAATTATAGACCTAATTATCTGTTGTATTAATAACCAAGAGACATATCTATTCTTGGTAGCCACTACCAAAAGCTGACACTGCCTCAGGGGACAAGAAAATAGTTCTGGATTTTTGGCATGGTACAAAAAAATAGTGAATCAGATTTAAATAGCTAATCAGAATCAAATTAAAAACAATACTCTAACTTATAATTTGCATTGTTCAGACTTCTAATTTTAATTGCCAATTGAAATTCAAAGAATTTATCAAAATTTTAACTCTAATTACAAATCAAAATTCTATATGGGATAAAAAAAATCTTATTATATTAGAAATTTTTTTTTTAAACCTTCGTAGAGGCTACGAAGTCGTGAGGGGGAATCGAACTCTCGACCTTTGGGTACAACAATCCTAGAACTTTTTTTCCTAGCCAACTGTGCTACCTCCCCTTTTTATTATATTAGAAATTTTAATTAAGTTTTATATCCATGTAATTGTCAATTGCAAATAAATTATCTAGTTGATGTTCTGTTTATTAATAGATTGCTAATTATGCTGAATTAGAAATTGATCTACGTCTCTAATAACAATTTTTACGTCATAATTAGTAATTTATTTGTAAGTGGGATGGAGGTGTCCTAAATATTTAACCAAATTCTCAACTAATTAATTTCTTTAAATGAAATGGTAAATACAATTTGGGAATAGAGTCTAGTTAATTTATTTAAACCTAATTCATATCCAATGCTGTACCCTACCAGTACAATGAGATATGTATATCATCCGTTTTAATCTGATACAAATCTCAAAGAAATATACTGTAATCTAAATTGGCACCAAAATTATTTTGGCTCACCTAAGAGTTATTATATCTTTGTGACACCGCAAGGATACTCACCCATAAAGAAGACAAAAAGAACGTGTGAATAATGTATAAGATGTTCATACATTTTTTTTATTTATTCAATCACTTTATCATTGTTTGTTCAATACTCATTGCAAACAATTTAAATTCGCGTATATAGTTCACGTTAGAATTGACAACTATACACATGTAGACATTAGAAATTGTTGGAAGTTGTTAACTCAATGAAATATAACTCATTTCTTAATTAGATATTGAAAAAAAAAATTAAAATATATGTAACTAGAAATTATTAAATTAGATCAGTTTCTTTTTGTTATTTTAAATTAATATTGGTGTTTCGGTTTCTACTGAGATTTTATTTAAGCTCAATAGTCTTTTCTTCAAAACCAAAATCAAGTTAAATTCATCATAAATTAATATTCAAAGAAAAAAGGAGGGGTTCTCGCTAATATTCCTCAGCTGTGCTCATCGAAATATACAAATCATTTTACATTTGTCATTTTATCTATTCATTTTTTATTATTAAAAAATAGAAAATTATAAATGTATGAATTGCTTTATTTTTAAATAAGTTTGATCACATAATCTTTATTCGTTCTTTTATGTTAAAATGTAAATAATGAAAATAACAAATATGTACGGAGTACTACGATAATTAAGAGACACTACAGCAGATTTGATTTTCAGCGACCACTATCAGCGACCGGGCGTCACGCCGGTCTCTGAAATTCAATTTTTTAAAAAAAATAAATAAAACAAATAAGAATCGGAGTCGAATGGTTTTCAGCGACCACTTTCTGCGACCGGCGACTCCTCCGGTCGCTGAAAACCATTAAAAAAAAATTTCGACACTATCAGAGACCGGCAAAAAACAGTTTCAGCGACCGGCGAAAAGCCCGGTCGCTGAAAATCATCTCCAAAAACTCTCGCGCCAGGTCTCTTCCTTTCGCGCGTTTAGGTTTTGATTTTGCTGCTGCTGTGCGCGACAGATCGGAGAAAACCCGCCGTCGCCTGTGCCCGCCACTCCCCGCCTCCATTTTGCAGGTTCTTTTCACTTTTATATTTTTTTTTTCTGATTTTTTTATTTTACTCTCTTTTCTCCTAACACCAAATCAGTGGCCATAATGCCTTTTAAATGTGTTAAAACCTTGAACCAGATTCATACCAATGCCCAAATCATGTCAAGCAGACCTCTGGTATTGTACCAAGTCCAAACTCAGTAACCAAGCATGGTTCAATACCCACTGGTACAGTGCAATGCACTGAAATGCACCAAATAGACCCCTGTGCACAAATCTGTCATTTCTAGATAGTACAGGGACCAAATTGAAAATATATAAACACAGTTCAATAAAGGACTCAGAGACAAGCATGTTCATGACAAATTTTCCATTTATTGGATTTTTCTGCTATTTTTAATGATTTTTCAAAGTTCATATTTCTAAAAATTATAAAACTGCATATGCACAGTTCTGGAAATTTGATATCAGTTTACTGTTCTGACCTTTTCATAAAACAAATAATCTTGAAATATTAGATAAAAAATATATTTGGAATCTACACTCTCTGACAATGATTTTAGACTCAAATTTTACTCAAATCTAAGTCCTGTAGCATTCAAAATAAATTCATGAATTAAATACAAGTTTTCTGTCACTGATGGACAATTATACCCCTGACAGTTTCACAAAAAATCCTTAAAAATATAAATAAATTCTCAAAAATGATAAAAATGGTTCTGGATACTCCTGATACATTGTATTCCATGTTTATGACCTTGTACAATGTGATCCTTCATCAAAAACCTGATTTTAAATGAAGATTCAGATTTGTAAATAAGGTGTTAGGAGAAAAGAGAAGAGAAATGGCGCCAAGTAGAAAGGGAAAGGGAAAGGCGACGGCGGGATCTGGAGAAGAGAGTAGCGGTAGTCAGAGAAATGTACGGGGTAAGAATGCATATATTCCGCCACCATCAGATCCGAATTTGCGACTCGTTATTCGGGTGACGGGACACAGGTAATTCTCATTTTTTCCCTTGTGTTGTAATTATACATTAATTGTATTGATTGTAATAATTATTTTTGTTTGTAGAACTTTTGATGCAGGAGTGGAAGGAGCATTCGGCGCCTAGCCCGCACGATTGGATCAAGTTGGATCATTGGTCCGGAGTCGTGGATCATTGGTGCAGCGACTCTTTTGCTAGTCGGAGCGAGCGAAATAAGGCCAATAGGGCAGCTATAGAAGGGTCTGGTGCCACGACGGGCTCTGTGAGCATGCTTGTTCACAAACAGCGCTTCGTAAGTTGTTTTTTTATTAAGTTAATTAATTTTCATTTTAATTGAATCAAATCGAACTAACGTTGATAATTTTTTTTGTAATTGAAATTGTCTTTCAAACTATTAACAGGAGAAGGAAAATCAGCGTGAACCCAGATGGTCTGATGAGCTGTTCGCGCCGACCCATAAAAGCAAGAAGACGGGGCAATTTGTTTCCGCCAAGGCTCAAAAGGCATATGTACGTAATACAACATTACAACTGCTTTATAAAATTCAATTTAAACTGGTCAAAATATTATTGTTATATCTATAAAATTTGCAGGACAATTATGAGAATGCGATGAGGCTTAACCATGGAGAGAACAAAAATGACTGGCCTGCATTTGACATAAATGTCTGGTACACTTCGGCTGTCGATGATCGTAATGCTCATGGCGACAATTATGGCCTCGGTGCTCTAGGTAAAAAAACTTTTCTTGAAACCTATAATTTTTTTTTTTTTAATTTGTAAGATAGTACTAACTGTCTATTCTTTAATGTTCTAGGCCAGACGAGAGCCATGTATCGTGTTGGTGGATCTAGCAGTACTACTTCACATTCTTCAGGATCATATTCTTCTGCACCACCGGCTTCACGCCTTACACAAGAGGATATTGAAGCGATATCTTCTCATGTGATGACATCGATCATGCCTAGGCTCACCGACACGATCACCGACCAGATCAGCAGAGCCTTCAGATCTACTCAGGTACGAAATTCAATTTATCAGTATGTTTTAATTGTCAATCATATATCCGAAATCCTAATTATTTAAACAACTTATAGGGAGGTTCGACCTCAAACCATACCTCGATGCCGGATACTCGGGATGACGACGATGATGGCGAGGATCTCGGCAGAGATGATACTTCTTAGATTTTCTTGAGTTGGTATATTTATCTATGTTATAGTTTAGGTTCAAATATTTATGTTAGCATACTTACATACTTGTGTGGATTGGATATTTAGCGTTTTTATATTTTTGTTCTATGTGATTGTTTATGTGTTTTTAATATTTATTATATATGGGAATATCGATGCAATTGTACGTCTGATAACAATTTCGAAATGACAAAATATCAATAATAAATAAAACCAATAGAATCAGAATCAATAAAAAAAAAACAGAAACAAATTAATTTTAAAAAAAAATTGACTATCAGCGACCATTTACAATTATCAGCGACCAAAACGTTTGGACGCTGTTAACTAAACATGACGTCAGCATACACTTTCAGAGACCAACACAAAGTGGTCTCTGAAAGCTTATCAGCAACCGGGATGACGACTTTCAGAGACCGGTGACGTCATCCGACAGTATCAGCGACAACACTTTCAGAGACCGGTGTATCAGCGACCAAAACCAGAATCAGCGACCGGCGCCATATACTATCAGCGACCGGAGTACCGGTCGCTGATAAGTCATTCTGCTGTAGTGAGAATATAAAAAATTAAATACAACAAATACATATACATGTCAAATTAATATTTAGTATAGAATAACTAAATCATATGGCTATGTTAACCATTAATTTTCTTAGATTAATAGTTAATGAAGTCTGTAAAAAAAATAAGCAATCAATATGTTTTGATAATTTTTTTTATGATGGTTTATAAAAAAAAATTTAGAGAATCTGAATTCGTAGACGGGTTCTACTTTTTTGTTTTGAAAAAAAGGGAAATTTCATGTATACTCCTGAAAAACTTTTGAATTATGTATTTTAATCTCCCAATAGTTCATAATATGATAATCATCCTTTCTAACTTTAAAAAAACTGACAAATGCACCAATTTTATTGTCTCTTCTACTAAAACTCATGTTAAACTCACAAAATTCTTATTTTACCCTTTATTAAAAAATAAAAAATGCAGTGTTACAGAAAAATGTCAGTCTTCTAATTGGTAGATTTTTTTTATGATAAATGAGTAATTTCTCTAATTATTACACTTAGATAATCATATACCTAGATGTCATGTTGTGTAAGTGTCGGAGGTAGAGAAATTATTCATTTGCCTTCGGAAACCGTCAAAGGCTAGAGTTACCATTATGAGTGGTATTTTGAGGGTAAAGGGTCAATAGACAAATTTATAGACTTAATTCATATGTCAATAGTCACAACATTGGCATATTCACTGTGTTCTAATTGGTAGATTTTTAGGGTACATGGTAATTTCTCTAATTGTTACACTTATATAATCATATACCTAAATGTCATATTTTGTAAGTGTCGGAGGTAGAGAAATTATTCATTTGCCTTCGGAAACCGTCAAAGGCTACGGTGATCGGAAAAATAAAAATATCAGAATTATGCCAATTATTTGAATCTAGTATACACAAAAACTTGGATTGATTCATATACTACTTTCTTATTCTATCCAAATCAAATGGAGAATTTGATTTGGATAGAAGGAGATAGATCTCTTCAATCACTCTTTTACCTGCATTTGTAATATTTCATCTACATATTCTCTTATATCAGGTATGGTACTATATTGATGAAAAGATTTTTCTTGTTTTTCTTTTAATTGAAATGTAGCATGTGTATTTTTGATAATTCATTCGGTTTATCTTAAAAGTTTCTTCATAATATATATCGTTACTTCAATAAGAAATTTAATAATAAATTTCATTATTTCTATCGTCATATTGAGGATAGAAATAATGAACTTAATTATCGAAAAAATGCTATTTAAGATAAAGAGTATGATAGAAACTATCCATTTTAAGATAAAGCGGATGAAAGAAACTATCAATTGAATTATCGAAAATACTGGTTTCAATCTAGGAATAATATTATTAATTATCTTTATTATGAGTGGTATTTTGAGAGTAAAGGGCCAAATAGACAAACTTATAGACTTAATTCATATGTCAAATAGTCACAACATTGGCATATTTACTATCTTCTCTTTATTTATCAATTATCCACAAATAAAACATCTAATTAATGAATTATAATCGAGACAATCAATTTAACTCTCTCAGGTTATCCTAAGATATAAATTCATATGCTTTAGATTGAAGGTTGTCATTTTGAGTATTTTGTCAATAAACTCAACTCGAACAATCTATATACAATTAAAATACTCAAAGGAACAAAAGAAATTACTAATCATTCAATTCATAAACTAAACTTAGAATACAATCATCAAATAATTAGTTTCTAGATCAATATACTAACAGTCTCCACCACTTGTGGTAATGTCAATTCCATATAAATCTTCATGCATAATAAACTGTTCTTTGAGTACGTAAATTCGTTACATTTTCTCCATGCACCGTGATTGGCAAGTATTTGTCAAGCATTAAATAGTCTTTGAAATTAAATTGTAATGCAACTTCCTGTAGAACTGAAAGGGCTCAATTACAACTCTTTCCCCTGAGACTACGAGTTCATTTGACCTAAGGTTACAAAATGTTTGAGTTTGGATCGATCGATCCAGATTGTTCGATCTGTTTTCACACGAACATTAAAGAATTTCGTACATTTCACCTCAGACTGGATTATGATCGGACAGTCTAGATCTAAACCCAAATATTCTATTACCTCAAAAAATATATATATATATAGGAGCATTGTGACTAGTCCCTACTTTTCTATTTTGAATAGTCTTCTCGTGCATTTTCCTATTCTTCTTCCTTCTTCTGAGGATATGCATTTATTTCCTTACTCCTCTCCTATAAACATAACACCATCCATCCATGTTTTCACCTCAAATACCACAATTCAATTCCCATAATCCATACAAAACATATAAATATTTACGTCTTTCAAACGCACAAAAGCCAACACAATCTTTCATAAGCAAATCCATTATGGGCAATCTAGATGACTTGATACTTATGGGCCACCTTATATGTGCTGCCATATTCTTTCTCCTTTTCATTATTTATAGTTTTTTGCATCATTGTCACAGAAGATGACTACCGGATTGCTGGCGGCAACCTCAATTGTTTTTCTCCAATCATTCCAAAACTAGCCACCACCACCTTGACGAAAACATTATTGACACGATTCCGGTAATCAAACTTTCTTTTCATAGAGACGACAGTGTTCCCGAGTTGTGCGCAGTGTGTATCAGCGAATTTACAGATGGTGATAAGTTGAGAGCTTTGCCGCAATGTGGTCATAGGTTTCATTTGGAATGCATCAACATGTGGTTCACCTCTCATTCTACTTGTCCTTTGTGTCGTGTGGATGTCAATTCTTCATCTCTCAATTCAGATCAACATGGTGTAATTTGGGGAGACCAAGAATAAGAAATTGTGCAGCGTGTTTGCAGTTTTTGCTGTAATTAAATATCTGGCACATATATTTATATTATAGTGGCCTTGGCTAATTAGTATTTAGTTTCTAATAATCCATCATAATACAACAAGTCATTCATGCATGTCGGTCATGTTGCAAACTGATTTAATCACACAACATGATTAAATATGACTAAAACAAACATAAAATTTATGTCATTATTTATGCTTAATGACAATTCAAATTTTGAACAATAAATTTAGTTTTTACAAATAAAGTTTTTCAACATTGTTTCTTTTTTTATTTTTTTTTTTTTTTTACTTTTTTATGATTTTTTCTTTTTATACAAATTTTCAAATTTATAAAATAATTAAACATAATCAAACGTAACTAAAATGGTCAAATATTATCAAATATCACGTTTGAAGACGAGGTGACTAACATATGACATGATCATCTATTAAGATTTTTATTACGACATGACACATATAAACTTGACTTGATCGCCACATGACAAATACAAATTTACATCTATACTCATTTACATGGTTCTGGGCTCCAGGCTTTGGGCCTTGGGCCTGGGTGCAGTTTATGGGCTGCAGTCGTATTAGGCAATTAAGTAGTCTCAATCTATGCCTCTGTCTACAATAAACTGCTTAATTGCCTAATACGACTGCAGCCTGGAGTAAACTTGGTAATATTAAAAAAAAATTTAAGAAACCCTGCAGCAAGTCCAATTATTTGGGGAAAAAAATAAACAAGAAGCTGGTATTGCAAAATGCTCAATTACAAAGGAAGATTTTGGAAATTTAATTAAAACGATATAATTAACTTGTATTTTTAAAAATAATACCATATTTCTTCATTGGTGTACTAACTATATTATTTTTTTAAATCTTCTCGTGGAGTTGTTCTATTAGTCTAGCTATGAATAATCTGTAGGGACCTTTAACTATCTTTTACACGCAATTCTACACTAGAAATAATGCTCTCAAAATTGGACTATAGCGACCGGTATCAGCGACCGGCGCTGTCGCCAGTCGCTGATTCCCATTTTCTTCCAAAAAAAAAAAAAATAACCCCAAAAATCAGGCGACCAACCTTTCAGCAACCGGCATCAGCGACCGGTTGGGATTCCGGTCGTAGAAGATCAATTTTAAAAAATAAAAAAAATAATAGAAAAAACATTTGGGCATCAGAGACCGGCGAAAATACTTTCAGCAACCAATTTGGACCGGTCGCTAAAAGTTTTTGATAGAAAACTCTCCGCGCGCACAACCTTCTTTTTTCCTGCTGTCTCACGCGTTTTAGGTTTAGAATTTCAAAATCGACGGTGCCGCCCGCCGATCTACTCCACCCGATCTCTTCTTTCGCCCGATTTGCTCCACCTCCGCCCGATGTCTCTAACTCTCTCTCGGTACTATCTCTCTGCTTCTCTCCCTCTCTATTTTTTTGTTAATTTATTTTTTAGTATAATGATTGTAGAAACGTCAAATATTTGTATAAAACACCTCTCTTTGTTTTTTTTCAAGTTTTTTGTTTTAATTTTTGCATTTTTGTTTCTTTTTTTCTGTTTTGTTGTTTTTTTTTCTGTTTTTTGTTGTTTTTTCTTTATTTTTCTGTTTTTTTGTTGTTTTTTTTTTGTTTTTTTCTTTATTTTCCTGTTTTTTTGTTGTTTTTTTCTTTATTTTTCTGTTTTTCGCTTTTTTTTCTTTCTTCTTTTTTTCCCTATTTTTATTTCGGTTTTTACTTTTTTTTCCTTTCTTCTTTATTTTTCTGTTTTTACTTTTTGTTGTTTTTTTGTTGTTTTTTTTTCTGTTTTTTTGGTTGTTTTTTTCTTTATTTTTCTGTTTTTCGCTTTTTTTTCTTTCTTATTTTTTTTCCCTTTTTTATTTCTGTTTTTACTTTTTTTCCTGTTTTTTTAAGGTTTTTTATTTCTGTTTTTCAGAAATTTTGATCTAATTACTGAAATTCAATTTTTTAGGTTAATTAATTTGAATTATTCAGAGAAGTAGCAAATCAGGAGGAGATTGATGTGAGTACGATTCGAAGGTGTTTTCTATCTTTATTTTTATAGTTTTGCTTTAATTCTCAAATTTACAAGTTATCAGACTATCAAGTTGGTATACCTAATAATGAATTGTGAATTGTAAAATTTTGTAAGATTTTATGTAATGGATGCACTTGTATTATTGATCTTGTGTAATTTATTTTGTTTTAATTGATTATGAATTGATCTTGTGTGAATTGTTTGGTACAATTCGTTTCGATTGGGTTGGGGAGAAATATATGAACATAATGGGTATATCAATTTGTTTGGTACATTTCGTACCAATTGGTGAAAAGAAAAGAAAAAACAAATTATTTTTTAAAAAAAAAAATTACCCTTCTGCGACCGGTATTGATTATTAGCGACCAATTTTTTGGTCTCTGATAACTTTACATGACGTCACCAAAATTCAGCAGCGACAAAAAAAAAAAATTGGTCACTCATTAGGTATCTGTGACCGGAATGACGTCATTCAGTGACCGGTGAAGTCATCAAGGTAGGCATCAGCGACCACCTTTTCAGCGACCAGAATTTGGCATCAGCGACCAAATCGACTATCAGAGACCGGCAACATACTTATCAGCGACCGGTTTCACCGGTGAAGCTGATGGCTCTTTCTACTGTAGTGTTTAGAGATTAGATAAATAATGCCCTTGTATAGATACCTCCTTTGATCTATTAGTTGGATAGATTCCTCCTATGATGCATGAGTTCATATCTCTTGAAGAAACCCTTTTTAGTTCAAATCTAGACCATCAGATTCGAATCGGTACATCATATTAAATGACCCCATGTGCTCCACCTCGGACTGGATTGATCCTGATTCAAATCGGATAGTCTGGATGTAAACTAAAATATTGAGTTACTTTAGTAATCCGGACCCATGATCCATCCCATCTGATAAAATATTGGACCTAATTATTTGTTGGGTTAAAAAAATATCCAAGAGACATGCATACAAAGATCACATGTGATTTTTTGGACTATTTAATCTCAATTAGATATAGAGAATATATGTGTTGTCATAGATATGGAGTTGTGAAATTAAACAAAATGAATGATTTATTTTATTTTATTTTTTTTTAAAAAGGTCACAAGACCCATTCGATTAAGAAAAATTAATTACAGGAACAGTTATTGTTAGAGATCACTCCTTGGCAAGCTAGAGCAAAAAACCTCTAAAGTATATAAATCAGTATAGCAACATAACATTTCATACTAATGATGAATCTAACAGCCAAAAGTATAAGTAGAAAATTATAGTTAGTCCATTTGTCAAAAGTAAAGTAGTAATTCTAGATACTAAAGAAGAACATCAGGGGGAGAATTTATTCATCTGTTTCTAATCCTCCTCTGTACAGCACCAGCTCCTTGTTTGGTGGGATGACATCCAAGGGAATAGCATCATCAATGATAGGCAGCCAGCCAGCAGCTGCTTGTCTCACCCTCTTCTTTGCTGGGTTTGTCCAGTACAGTACAAAAGATTTAATGTTAAGAATTAATTGTCTAGCTGATTTAATATGTGATCCATTAAAACAAACTTCATTTCTATGTTTTCATAATGTCCAGCAAACTAAACTAAGTACTATTAACAATCCTAACTTATGACATTGGGGTGATGTCAATGCATATTGATATATATCATCCCAAGAATGCCAAGTAAAGAGAAAGATGTGACTTTGGCCTAACTAGAACTAGATTTGTTGTGCTAATGTACATTGCAAGAACATATGATCTCTGGATTTTCACAGGTATTGCAAAATTGACATTTGGTGTTACCAGTCCACCCTTTTCTGGTAAGAGTATCTTTGGTTAAGATTTTCTGATGCATTGTCAACCACATAAAAATCCTAATTTTAGAGGGACCAGGTAGAGACCACCATGTCAAGGGGTGACTAGCTAAGACACATCTAGAATTTAAAAATTGATATATTGATCTGGTAGTGAATTTTCCTGAGGACTCCTATCTACAGATGAGATTATCAGTAGGGCTAGTAAAAGAGGTGGTGCTGATTACAGTCAAAAGTTCATACGAGTCTTGGAGGTTCATACCTACTAGCACCCTTCTGAAATGTAAACATTGGCCTTCAGAGTTAATCACCTCAGTGACTAGTATATGTTTAGTTCTACACAGTTTGTATAACTGGGGTTATCTTATAGCTAAGGAACAATTTTGATACCAAACATCTTCACAGAACCTAACCTGAGATTGTTGACCAGGTTCATAACTAGTACTAGTGCAACCTAGTGTTTCTAATTTTGTGATAGAGGATTTTGTGAGTAACATGACCTTAGTAGTATTTTATCAGAAGTAAAGATTTCCAAGTACTAGTGTAATTGGGGTTCTTAAGTTTCCACCACCAAAATGATTCACTTTTTATCATTTCAAAATTTAAAATTGAATTATTAAACAACAAAGGGTATATATTTTGAAAAGCGATAAAATAATGTATTGCTATAAATTTATTGTTAGCTATTTCCCATGCTTTCATGGGTCCCGGGACACTAACAGAAGTAATTGAAAATATTTAAATAGAAATTGTTTAATTAATAGTCAAATTACTTGTAATGCAAATGAAGATACTGTCATGGGCCCCAGGATACAGATAGAAACAATTGAAAATAGAAATTGTATGATCAATGGTCAAAGTACCTATAACAACAATTTTTTTAAAAGATAAGAGAATGTTCCGGTATGGTATGACTGAAAACTTATTAGAAAAAAGGTTCTTTGGATATTAAATTTAGAACATACAGTAGAGTTAAGTTCATTATATTTGGAAATATATTAAAAAAAAAAAATTCTTTGGGAATATAAAAAATTTAATACCACTATTAGAAAGCAAATATAATGAAAACTTAATTATTAACAAAAAAAAAATATTATTTGGACATAGATTAAATTTAGAACATAAAGTACAGTTAAGTTTATTATATTTGCTTTCTAATAGTGGTATAAAGCAGATTCCAAATTTCAAAAGCAAAGAAAAGAGGCACATTCTTCCACTGTTCTAACATAATCAGATTGGATTGGATTGAACTAACTAGTGCATGATGACTGTACTAATAGAAAAATAATTTGGATCAGTGGAATTTTACATCATTAAAAACAGTAATGAGATTCTTATTTTGTAAAGTTAGCAAAATTATATATATCTAAAAAGAGTGAAAAGTGGATGTAGATGAACACGTGTGTATGGAGTGAGGCTATGGTAATATGCATATTATAGACAAGCTTTTGTTATGAATTCATATTTTTAAATTCAAATGGTCAATCTCAATATATTAGATACCAAATTTATATTTTTTTTAGAATTCTTTTACTATTTTTTTAGCTGGTTGAAAATTGCTATTTTAGATGATCCGATATCTTTAAATTAAATGATTTTCTATGTCAAAAATAAATAAAAAAAGTTTAACAAATAAAGTTAAATTCTATGTTCAAGTATATATTATTTTTAACTGTTTTTAGATCGATAGTTTAGACTTTCAAAATGGATATATAAATCTACAGGAGGGATCCACTTACACCATTTTATGGTGACACATCTTGACACCATATTTTATAAGTCATTTTTGTGATTTTAGACAATTTTGGACCATTGAAAAATAGTGATTTTCAAATATTCTAAATAAATAGTAAAATTTTCCCAAAAAAATGTAAAATTTGGTCTTCGAGCACATCTTAACATGAAGATCATGTTGAACAGTTAAAAATCAGTTGTTTAAATTTTAAATTTTAAAATAAAAAATAATTTATAAAAATATAGTGTCAAGATGTGTCACCATAAAATGGTGTAATTGGATCCCTCTCATAAATCTATAATACAATACAGCTCTGTAATGTGTATTATCCAATGTTGTAAATAACGGTATGTGCTCGTCGGATGGACAGGGTGCCGCCAAGCGATTAATCGGTATGCGGCCGATTAATCAGAATTATGCAGACAATTTAACGTTTTTATTAAATTTATGTGTATATATATATATCGTAATTTATTAAAGATAATTTATTTAACTCATTAAACTTATCAAATAAACTTAATTTAAGTTAGTTTTATTATTATAACATGACACTATGCTTATTTTTTCATAACACATAAGCATTTTGCATATGTAAGTAACACATTTATTTAATGAAAAATAAATTTGAAAATTAAGCCTTTTCAAATACTAATAACATATTATTTAAAAGATAGAAAATATTTTGACATAAAATCACTAAATTTAATTTATGATAATAACATAATTTCATATATAAACATGTCGTACTAATTGAAAAAATTACATCAGTTAGTAAAAAAATATATATGGTATATAAATAATAGAAGAATTAATCAATTTCAAAATAAGTAAGAAGAAAAAAAAAATATTGGATGTATATCCAAGCACAAATAAAACTACAATACATGATTTATAAACATGATTAATGTGAAAAATAAATTTTCACTGAAATAAACAGAAAAAACGGGAATAAACGAAAATAAATGGCCGATTAAACGTTCAAAACTGCAAACAGCCATCCGTTAACAGTGTGCGTAACGGTGTGACCACCGTTTCCATTTAAACGGCCGTTTAAACGGCTGTTAAGGACGTTTTTTACAACACTGGTATTATCTATATGTATTAATTTATGTACAAATAATAGGTGACCGATGATAAAACAATTTAAGAAAACAGAGATTGTTTCCAAATGAGCCAATTTTGAGGTATAAAATAAATAATTTCCATTTGCCTCAGTCTTCAAGAAGTTTTTATATATATATAATTTGAGGTCAACTCCGTGCACAAATTTTTACAATTGTTTGTCCATATACCAAGATAGCATATTTCTATTGGCTCTTCAATAGAAATATTTGTTATTTTATTTATAATATTGCAAAATATTTGACCTTCTGTCATTAATTTATTACAATTGCGTCTCTATATTATAATTTAATAAATAAAATGGTTTCTTTCAATCCGGTAAAACACAGTCACCAAAAAGAGCACACAAATATAATATATGTTTAAACAAATCAGTGGATATATATGTTTTAGCAATTAATATGCACACACAAATATTATATTTAGGTAATATAAATATTTGTTGACTTCATCCTCCGCCTTTAAAACTTGGGTCAATGCCTAAAAAAAAGCACTAAGCAATTTTATTGTTTTTTGATAAATCTGGAAAGGAATATCCTTAACCTGGTTTCCACTACAAAAAGTTACCCATATCATTGGAATTTAAAATATGAATTTTTTACATTATTCTTAGACACTAACTTAATTTCTTTTGGTAAAGCCCAAATTGATCCATAATTATATTTTGCTGATCACATTATAAGACTTGCAAGAGTCCGGTTTGTATGACATCGGTGTCATATGATATTAACTCAACTTATATGATAGAATTTGACGAATCCAAACTGTCCAAAATATGAATCCAAACTGATTTAATGTATGAGTGATGAGTTTACATGTAAAATTTATATATTTTTTTGAGTTATTTTAGTACCAAGTCAAGTGATAAAAAATGTTAAAAAAATAAATGCATTATAATTGTCTTAAAAACTTTGACATTTGACTGCTTGATTTGATTATAAATAAATTTGAAAAATTATAAATAAATTGATCATGAGAGTAGTTTAGATTAATGAGAACAAAAGAGTTTAGATTTAGGAATTAGAAATTAGAGTCATTTGACTTGTTGTAAATATATTTTTTATTAATAAAATTATTAATTGCATTTAAACAAATAACGTGGATATGTGTGTGTGTGTGTGTTTTAGCAATTAATATGCACACAAATATAATATTTACTTAATATAAATATTTGTTGACTTCATCCTCCGCCTTTAAAACTTGGGTCAACGCCTAAAAAAAGCACTAAACAATTTTTTTCTTTTTTAAAAAATTTGCAAAGGAATATCTTTGACCTGGCTTCCACTAACAAAAAGTTACCCATATCATTGGAATTTAAAATATGAATTTTTTACATTATTCTTAGACACTAACTTTTTTTTTTTTTTTTTGAAAAAGCCATTGATCCATAATTATATTTTTCTGATCACATTATAAGTTTTGCGGGAGTCTTGCTTGTGTGACTTCGATGTCATATGACATTAATTCTAAATTCATAGGATATATTTCAAACTGCGAATTCAAACCGTCCAAAAAAAATCCATCTCAACTGATTTAGTGTATGAGTGATGAGTTTAGATGCACAAATTATATTTTTTTAGAGTTATTTTTAGTACCAAATCAAGCATTCAAAATGTTAAAAAAAATAAATGTATTAAAATTGACTTAAAAACTTTGATGTTTGACTGTTTGACTTGATACTAAATAATTTAAAAAATTATAAATAATTGATCATGAGAGTAGTTTACATTAATGAGAACAAAGGAGTTTAGATTTCGGAATTAGAGTTATTTAACTCATTGTAAATATTTTTTTATCAATATATTTTTTAGCATTTAAATAAATCATGTGGATATATATGTTTTAGCAATTAATATACACACACAAATATAATATTTAGTTAATATAAATATTTGTTGACTTGATCCCCCCGCCTTTAAAACTTAGGTCAACGCCTAAAAAGAGCACCAAACATTTTTTTTTTTTTTTTTTGAAAAATATGGAAAGGTATATCTTTGACCTGGCTTCCACTACAAAATGTTACCCATAGGCCATATCATTGGAATTTTCTACATTATTCTTAGATACTAACTTAATTTTTTTTGGAAAAGCCATTTATCTGTAATTATATTTTGCTGATCACATTATAAGATATGCAGCAGTCCAACTTGCATTATATGACATTAACTCCAAACTTATATAATAGATTTCAAATGACGAATTCAAACCGTTCAAACCAATTTAATTTATGAGTGATAAGTTTAAATGCATGCAAAATTTATATATTTTTTAAAGTTATTTTAATACCAATTCAAGAGATAAAAAATGTTAAAAAAAAATACATTAAAATTAACTTAAAAATTCTCACTTTTGACCACTTGACTTGATACTAAATAAATTTGAAAAATTATAAATTTTACATGTATACGCACAACTAATGAAATAGATTGTTTTGAACGATTTGGATTCATCGTTTAATGTCGATTTGATAAATTTTAAAATTTGTGATATATAATCTAAAATAAAATTAATGTTATACTAGTCAGATTCTATTTGCAGAATGTAACAAGTGTAAATTAAGAGCATAAATTCTGTGTTGCAACAAATTTCCAGTCCTGGCCTTGGGAGCTGATATTAAAATAATATTTTTTATATTAACACAACTTTATCCAAAGTTTATAATTATTAGACAATTTTAAACCTATAAATTATTGCTTTAAAAACGTGCTTCTTTCTTAAATTAAATGAGATCATTGTTCTAATCCATTTCCAAACAATTCAATTATATAATTTAATGTTGGTGCACACTTTTCCAAAAGAGACCTTGCTTTTTTGAAATAAAAAAATAAGTCAAGGACTGCATGTTTCCATAAATCAAATGATTTTCTATCTCAAAAAATAATAAAAAAGTTTAATAAATAAGGTAAAATTATGTGTTCAAGTATATATCATTTAATTGTTTTCAAATTGATAGTATAGACTTTCAAAATCAATATATAAATTTAGAGGAGGGATCCAATTACACCATTTTATGGTGACACATTTTGACCCTATATTTTGATAAGTCATTTTTGCAATTTCAAAATCTAAACAATTGATCTCATCAGTTCAACATGATCTCTATATTAAAATGTACTTGGAGACCAAAGTTTATATTTTTTTCGAATATTTTTAGTACAAATAATGAGTGACCGATAATAAAACAATTTAAGAAATCAGAGATAGTTCTCAAATGAGCCAATTTATTTTAGGTATAAATTAAATAATTTCCATTTGCCTCAGTCTTCAAGTAGTTTTTAATATATAAAATAAATAATTTGAGGTCAACTCCCTGCACAGATTTTTACAATTGTTTGTCCATATGCCAAGGTGGCATATTTCTATTGGCTCTTCAATATAAATGTTTGTTATTCTATTATAATATTGCAAAATATTTTACTTCTGTCATTAATTTATTACAATTGCGTATGTATAGTATAATTTAATTAATAAAATTGTTTCTTTCAATCCGGTAAAACACAGTCACCAAAAAGCTGTACCTTGACATAGTTCGTGATTTGATTCGAGTTTGATTTGAAAAAGTTCGTAAAAAATTAGATTTGAAATAGTTCGAAATTAATTCAAACTAAACTCAAATTGGACTTGGTTCGTTCAAAATAGGTTCGCGAACTAATCTAGTTCGAATCTCAATGTAACGTGAACCGTTAGTTTCCACTGATGACTTATATTCGCTGGTGACTTAAAAGTTAAAATATAAGACCACCTAGCCATAAATCATAACTCTCGCTCTCAATTCTGAAACTATAGACAACTTTCACCTCTTGATCTCAGCGACTACGTTCACTCTTCTTTGTCGTAAAAAAATTCATAAAAAAATTGAAATTGAGTTTGTAAAAAATTAGATCAGAAATAATTCAAACCAAACCTAATCTGCAGTAAGTTCGATTCGGTTCGATTCATTTTTAGCCCTACCTTGACATGCAAGTTGATTCATGAATATAGTTATATATATGTTTAAACAAATCATGTGGATATATATGTTTTAGCAATTAATATACACACACAAATATAGCATTTAGTTAATATAAATATTTGCTGACTTGATCCGACGCCTTTAAAACTTGGATCAATGCCTAAAAAAAGCACTAAATAATTTTATTCTTTTTTGAATAATCTGGAAAGGAATATCTTTAACCTGGCTTCCACTACAAAAAGATATCCACATCATTGGAATTCAAAATATGAATTTTTTACATTATTCTTAGACACCAACTTAATTTTTTTTGGAAAAACCATTGATCCATAATTATAGTTTGCTGATCACATTATATGATTATAAGATTTGTAGGAGCCCGGCTTGTATGACATTGATATTATATGACATTAACTTCAAACTTATATGATAGATTTCAAAAGATGAATCCAGATCGTTCAAATCAATTTAATAAATGAGTGATGAGTTTACATGCAAAATTTATATTTTTTTTTCGAGTTATTTTAACCGTTTGAACCGATCTAATTCGGTTGGGTCCAAAACCGATAAAACCGAGACCAATGAGCACTCCTACTCCTGACCTTGGGAGCTAATATTAAATTTTTTTTTATATTAACACAATTCATCCAAAGTTTAAAATTATTAGACAATTTGAACCATTATAATTTTTTGCTTTAAAAAACGTGCTTCTTTCTTACATTAAATGAGATCATTGTCCTAATCCATTTGCAACCAATTCAATTAGATAATTTAAGGCAAATTCTTCCATGGACCCAAGGACCTATTTGTAAAGTGAACATATCTTTATTTTCAAAGTTCAAACAGTCGATCCGAACAGTTCATCTTGTTCTCCATATTAATATGTGCTTGGAGACCAAATTTTACATTTTTTTGAATTTTTTTACTATTTATTAAGATGGGTACAAAAAATATCAAATTCAGACCATTGAATTTTGTACCATCTTAATAAATAGTAAAAAAATTCAGAAAAATGTAAAATTTGGTCTCCAAGCACATATTAATATGGAGAACAAGATGAACGGTTCGGATTGACTGTTTGATCTTTGAAAAAAAGATATGTTCATTTTACAAATAGGTCCTTGGGTCCATGGAAGCATCACTCATTCAATTATATAATTTAATGTTGGTGCACACTTTTGCAAAAGGGACCTTATTTTTTTTTAAATAAAAAAAATAAAGCAAGGACTGCAGGTTTTCATAAAGAATGAGCCCATCATTATCCGTACTGACTGTATGTTTTTTTCTTCTATTTTAAACCTCAAATAATTTGTTATTTTATTTGAAGTTAGGTCAGGGAGACCAACAAAATGTTTGCACTTCCAAAAGTATTTGCAGAATTTTTTTTATGACATTTTGTACAAATAACAGTTGAATTAAGTTGTGGGGGTAAGGAAAATAAAACCATTTCCTATTCCGAGGCAAAATATTTAGGGAGAATTGTTGGTATATACGTATTCAAACATTTTATTTTCTCATTTTAAATTAAAATACTTTCTTATTTTCCAGTCATCAAGACAGAAATCTCTTATTTTAATAGAAAAGTATTTTACTTTAAATATAGAGATATAAATAATTTAAGGGTTTTTGATGGCAAATAAGCAATTTAACATATTTAAGAAATATAACAATATTTTTTTTTTTGCAAATATTAATTTTACCCACAACTTTAAGGTATTTAGAAGTGATAAAAGAAACATCCTGTCAAAAATAGAAATGAAAATGCATAAGAGTCTCATTGAGATATAGCATGTTAAAATATAGCTTTGCAAAATTACAAGTGAAGCTCCATTCAAAAAATAAAAAATTGCAAGCAAAGCAACTTGGCCAAGTTGACAACAAAAATAAACACACTTGTCATTTCAATTACCCCAAAAGTCGTTTCTTCTTTCTTCTTTCTTATTCTCAGTCTCTCTCTCTCTCTCTCAATCATGTGATTGATTAAAATTCCTTTTTCAAGAAATTATTTGTTTGACCCTTTGTTGGTCTCTCTCTCTACTTAAAAATCACCAACACTTGTCTCCACTTCTCCTTCCTCAAAAGTCAAAACCTCCATTGATCCACATTTTGAGAACAAGATGCAAAACAACACCACTACACCTATAGAAACTAACCAATATAGCACGGCACCGCATTCGCACAACCGGTTTCTCACCGGCCTCCTCATCGCACTCAACATCCTTCTCATCCTCCTCCTCTACTTGTGCTTCTACAAATACTTCTTCCGTAAACAACCTTCATCTACTGCTACAAACGATACACCCGATTCAACACCTCCTTCTTCGCCCCGTAACACCCGTGCTGTCGATTTGAATATCATCAATTCTATACCTATTGTTGAGTTCAAGATTACTGGTGGAGACAAGGCCGAGTGCGCGGTTTGTCTCAACGAGTTTAAGGACGGAGAAAAGATGAGGGTTTTACCGCGGTGTGATCACCGGTTCCATGTTGAGTGCGTCGACACGTGGTTCCAATCTCATGCGAACTGCCCGTTGTGCCGTACTCCGATCGACGAGAATTCGAAGGCCGGTGTCGAGTTAGAGTCCATGGTATGATTGGTTAATTGTTCATACATCTGTATAGTTAGAGAAAAAAAAATTAGAGATTGATTAATGATTGTTGAGTTAATTTGGTGATGAATTTGGGATCTTAATTTTGTTTGTCATTTAGTTGGTATCGCTGATCATTTGTGCTAATTAAGTATAATTAAAGGATCAATTTGAGATTTCTGGTTGGTAAGAAAAAGATGTTATCATGAAAAGGAAATTGGGTCAATGAGTGACCAACAAATAGTGATTTGGGTTAAAAAGAATATTTAATTTAAAAAGTAACGGCACATATTTGCTGCATTATTGCTAATGTTTTACAGGTGGATAAGACATGAGGAGTAAGGGGGTTTACATAAGAGAAATATAATTTGTAAATCACATTTTCTATGTACATAATTAACGTAGTATCTTTAATTTTTTTCCTTGTCATTTTTTCTTTCTTTCAATGTGATGTGCTTGAATTAGTACTTTCACTGTTTCCTTGTATTCGTTATCTTACAAGATAATTAATAAATATAAAATTATATAGGATAATTGTTTGTCAGTATGTATAGTTCTATATATTTTTGTTGATTTATTTAACATTTTATATTATTTTTATTAACTTGTGAAAAAAATGAAATCCAACATTTTATATAGTTTCTTAATTAATAATTTTAGACAAGATTTATATAATAACTTCCAACATTTTATTTAATTAATAATTTATATTTAAAAAATAATGCGATAAAATTATAATTTTTTATTTTATGATATTACATAGATAATGTGTTATATATATATATATATATATTTATTTGTGTGTTAAATTATCTAAGCTATCGTTTTATTTCATAATTGTTCATTATTCATTCATTATATGTTAATTTAATTAATAGATAAGGATAGAATACGGAAAAGACTAATAATTAATAGATAGAATTACAATATGATTAAGACGAATTTTAAATGTAAGTGGGTTCAAATGCCTTCATTTTTTAATTTAAAACTTGAATATAAAAATAAAGCCGTTAGATATGATCTATATCATTTTCTCTATATACATGAAGTAATATGACATTTTGATTTTGTTTTGATTAATATCAATAGCTTGTAAAAATACATCACTATGGATAAATTCCAAGATGTTGATTTTTCAACTTATTGATTCATATAAAACCAAAATTGAAAAGTAATAATTTTTTATGTGCATGTAGAGAAAATAATGGATTCGAATATGCTATAATTCTAAACCAGTGAATAGTAACCTTGAAATCCATACAATCCGAATCCAGCCATCAAATTGTTTCGAGATGCGTGTAAAAAAAACCCATCTGTTTTGAGATGCATTTAAAAAAAAAATTAATAGCTAGATTCAAATTGAATGGATTTCAGCTTTACTGTTAATTGGTTTAAAAGAATATTTATTTAAAAAGTAACGGCACATATATGCTAATGTTTTACAGCTGGATAAGACTTGAAGTGTAAGGGGGTTTACATAAAGAGTTAGAAATTTAATTTGTAAAACACTTTTTCTATGTATAACAAATGTATTTTAGATTCGATGGCTCTTGGCTCTAGGACCGTCCTATCTTCTTTAAAAATCGTGCGCTCTATTTTAATATTCAGGCGCATTTGAATCAATTTTTGTATGCACATATGCCCGATTTTTTTATTAATCGAAGTAAAATAAAAAAAAATATCGAAAAAGGAGTTAGATGTTGAGTTTTTGAAAACTAATAAGGACGTTAAATTTTTAGTGTCAATTAATTAAATTGACGCGTAATACAATCCCTCAACCAATCTAAACGGAAAAAATAAATTTAGGACGTTGATTTTTCTTCGCCGTGAACGTGACCATAAATTCTAGAAAAAAATTATGTTTGATTTGGTTAAATAAAAAAAACTTAGAAAAGTTTATATTTCAACGGTATAAAAACAATAATTTATTTTTCAACTAAAAAACAATAATTTAGTTTAGTAATATTTTTAAAAATAAAATTTATATTTAAAATTTAACATTATAATAATTTATATTTTAGTGTATTAGGTCTATCAATATGATGAGATTTGATTTATGTTTAGCTAAATCAAATGACTTGAGAACTCCATTATTAATTTATTTAGAACTCCATTATTAACAATAGTTAATGTAGTTCTAAAAAAAAAAAAAATATTTGGTAAAAAACATAATTTAGTCATTTGATGTAAAGGAGTTCTTAATAAATTAATAATGGATTTCTCAATAAATTAAATTAAATATAAATCTAGGTTTTATGTTGGTACATTATTAATCAATAATTATTTACATTAAATTTGAATTTAATTGATAATTTTTATGTGTCCAAAAAAATTTTCAAGTAAATTGATTTAGCTAAACAAAATTTAAATCTCATCATATTGATAAAATAATATCAAAAATAAATATGTCTATAATGTTAAATTTTAAATATAAATTTTATTTTTAAAAATATTACTAAACTAAATTATTGTTTTTAGTTGAAAAATAAATTATTGTTTTTATAGTTGAAATATAATTTTCTAGTTTTTTATTTAACCAAAATCAAACATAATTTTTTTTCTAAATGTTTTTACTGTGCGTGACGTTGAAAAATTCAACGTCCATCATTTTAGTTTTTTCGTCACGTTTGAAAATGGGGGTTGTGATTAAAACGGAATTAATTGATCATTGTCCCTACGGACCTAAAAATACGTCCCTACGTGACCAAAAAATTTAACGTCCTTATTAGTTTGTCAAAAATTCAGATCTAACCCCTTTTTCGATATTTTTTAAATTTTATTTCGATTAATAAAAAAATCGGCACATATGCACATATATTTTAAAGCAGATGATTCCATCACATATATTTTTCAAATGAGAAACAAAAATAATGACATATAAGTCATCCGGTTAAAATGATTGAAGAGAGAAAACAAATATAATGATTGAAAGAAAAGATGATGTAACATGCTTAAAATTTTTAAATGTTAAAGTTTTCTTATATATTATTATAAACATGCATTTTAGTTCGTTTAATTAAAAATCCCACTTGGATGCTGATTCTCTTAAGTTTGACCAACTGACTTTAATTAAAACAATGTACTCATCCTCCAATTGTCAACCAGGTTTTTTTAATAACCAAAAAAATAAAAAGTATTAATAATAACCGAATTTAAAAAATTTTCAAACTTAACCAAACCACCCCACTGGGAGGTAGTTTACTGTCCAAGACAGACCGCCCCACGGTGGGGCAGTTTGCTACATTAACTTTTTTTTTTTAGAATTTAAATGTTTCGATCTAAAAAATAAGAAATGTTCAACTTTTGTTTTCTCAAATTTTTTTAAGATCTTAATATTTTCATCTTATTATTAATAATTATCATTACTAAATAATTATATAATAATATGTTATATTGTTAATATGTAAAATAATTATTCTAATAATATTATAATATATTATAGTTATTATTAATATATTAATATTATATAATTAGTATCTTATTATCAATAATTATTATTAATATATAATTAGATAATAATATCTTATATTTTTAATATATTAAATAATAATTATAATAATATTATAAAATAGTATAGTTCTTAATATATTAATATTATACAATTATTATCTTATTATCATTATTATTAATATATAATTGTATAATTAATGTCTTATAATGTTAATATATTAAATAATTATTATAATATTATATATAATTAGTATCTAATTATTAATAAGTAATCAACTTAGGTATATTAACATTATATATAATATTATACTAATTATATATAATATTATACTAATTATTTAATATATTAACATTATAAGACATTAATTATACAATTATATATTAATAATAATGATAATAAGATAATAATTATATAATATTAATATATTAAGAACTATACTATTCTATAATATTATTATAATAATTATTTAATATATTAAAAATATAAGATATTATTATGTAATTATAAATTAATAATAATGATTGATAATAAGATACTAATTATATAATATTACTATATTAATAATAACTATAATATATTATAATATTATTAGAATAATTATTTTACATATTAACAATATAACATATTATTATATAATTATTTAGTAATGATAATTATTAATAATAAAATGAAAATATTAAGATCTTAAAAAAAATGAGAAAACAAAAGTTGAACATTTCTCATTTTTTAGATTGAAACATTCAAATTCTAAAAAAAAAAAAGTTATTGTAGCAAACCGCCCCACCGTGGGGCGGTTTTCCCTAGAACGTAAACCACACCCCAGTAGGGCGGTTTAGTTAGATTTAAATTTTTTTTTGAAATTTGATTATTATTAATACTTTTTATTTTTATTTGGTTATTAAAAAAAAAAACGGTCCAATTGTGGAGAGATTTCTACATTTGACCCCAATTTCTTATTAAATTGTTGATAGAAAGAGAAAGCGGGTGTATATATGATATTTTTCACATTTCCCAAAGTTTTAATATGATATTTTCAGTTTTTGAAGGTTCTTCATGAAATTATTTGAACCTGAAATAGTTAATTAATTCGCTTCCACAGTGGAGTGCCAGTGCTGCCTGAACAAAGCACGCTACCTATTCCAGTCCCCAAAGTTTTTGTGGCATGACCCATATGACTCTTTCGAGGTACTTACCTGATCAGAATAAATTCCCAGTTGAAGATACGAAAAAGACAAAGGGGTCTATTGTCATTATACCACAGCACAGATTGACTATTTATCTGCCACAGAATATCTTACACCACCGCCGCGGGTAAAGATATTAACAGAGTATTTTCCTCTTGATGCAGTGCATAAATCATTATTATTTTTTTTTTGAGTGAAACATAAATCATTATTATTCTGTAGTTTGTGCGCTGCATGAAGCGAAAACTGCTTTTTAAAAGGTGTTACCCTACCACCGCTAAGAGCAGCCCGGGAAAAGTAGAGACGATGCTATCACCTATAGTAACTAAAATTTTATGTCTAGATCTAGACCGTGCGATCTATTGTACCAACGAATATTTAAGGAGAGGGTTTAACCAGGATTGTGATCGAACGGTCCAGATCTAAACTCAAAGTTTGAGTTATTTCAGGTTGTATGGATTCGAGCCGACGCCTCATCAATCATCACCCCCTTTTCTAGGCTTCTCTCTTTCTCTTTCTCTTCTCTCTATCTGTCTCGCATTTCGACTAGTTTTCTATTGAATCGGAGTTGATAATTATACATTTCGTACTTACCTTTTCATTCTAATATCGCGAGGTTTTTCTCTTGATTTCTCTAATGGAAGAGAAAGGAGAAGGAGAAGCCAAGAAGGCCTACTCCTCTCCACTTCGCACAACTGCTTTACACTCTCAGGTACATACAAATCACCGATTTCAGTTCATTTACTAAATGCAATGATTAAAATTACTTGCCTGAATCAAACAGAAACATTTATTACATGAAGTCATGCCACATTCTATCCCAACCGGATTGTGCTTTCTGATTTTGCTAGCATTTGTAAGCCAACAAATGAAAAAAAGATTAAATCTGGAATAAGATGACATGTACTGTTTGGCTGTTAAATTATGTTAAATTCAAATATTTAGTGTTTTTGTTTTTGGTTGAATTTTCTTTCTATTATGTATTAATTTGGACTTTCAGCTTTAAGAAATTCAAATTGCTTAAAATTCAAGCATCAATTCGGTCTTAAGTCGTTACTTAATGAGTTACGAGTCAACTCGAGTTGAGTTGTCAACTCGGTTTTGTCTTCCCAACTTGAGTTGCTTTCTCATGAACTTAATGAATCGAGCACGAGCATACCCCAACTCGCTCAAACTTGGTTCATTAATAGCCCTAGTTTAGATGATAGCAGGTACCAGAATTAAAGCAAATGTAACAAAGCCTGAATGACAGATTCAATTTTTGTAAATTTTGATTTGAATTATATATGGTCTCACTTCAGGAATCTTTGGAAGAGAGAGAATTCAGCCTCTCATCCCATGTAAGTCTTTGTACCATCACCACTGCTTGGTACCAGGCATGAACCATTGATATCAATATCGTAAACTGGTACCAATTTTTTTTTGAGAAAAACAAGTACAATTAACTAATGAGACAAACACTATGGTACTATTTTGTGCTTGAAGGTGGTGTCATTGCTCTTGGGAGAACTGAGTCCGGGACATGCATTTGAGAAATGGGTTACTTTGGTACGTAAAAGAAGCAGTAAAATTAAGCCGTCGGGCTTTCCGGGGAGACAGTTACGAACTGAATCTATGCCTAGTAGATGCACTCCCTCTTTTCTTTGCCGGGAAACCAGGTACGTGATAACAGTATACTTCTTTGCATGTTATAGTTAGTAAAAATGAGAAAAATGTACTGTTAGCAACTAGTCAATTCACATACCCAAGCTAGTTGAGTACCATTATGTCTTATTTTTTGGACCGTACTACAAATTAATATTTTTATTTTCAAAGTCCAAATAGTTGATCTGGACTGTTCAATGTAATTTCCATATGAAAATGTACTCGCAGACAAAATTAAAATTTTTTAAGAATATTTTTAGTAATTTTTTAGATAGGTTTGAATGGTCTAGAATTTTTAGATCAAGTGATTTCTACATATCTAAAAAAATCAGTAAAAATGTAAAATTTGATCGACTAGTACAATTTCATATGTAGATCGTGTTGATCTGTTCAGATTGATTGTTTAGACTTTGAAAATGGAGATATTGATCCATAGTGTGGACCAATATGAGCTATGCATATTACCGTGCTAATGAGCTGTTGTTTCTCTATTAGTGGTGAAACGGAGAGGATACATCCAGTTAAAGAAAAGACAGTGGTGGTTGATAAAGAAGTCTGTGAAGAGCAGATTCAAGAGACGAGTTTATGGGAAAGGCTGGGAAATGCAGCAAGGCTGGACATTGACTCGAGTGACTTCTCGTGGGACCGCCTCCAGTCTCTGCACCACTCTGAGCACACCAGCAGCACTGACCAATCAGAGGATGAATGCAACAAGGTTTTGGAGGTATGTGACTAATCAATCAAATAATTAATTATTGGTAGCTTAATATCTAGGGGCAATTTCTTCAAATTGATTTACTGATAACTGTCTTGTACTGACCGCCATTTGTAATTTTGTATCGATATGTCCCTGCCAGTATATCATGTTACATGGTACCAGCATATAATAATTTGGAAGTTTCCACCGAATCAAATTTTGGTACTCTCAACCTGAAGTAGAGCTTACATAGCCTGATTTTGACTAATTGCATATGCAGCTGACAGTGAACTCAGGTGGAGTTGTATTTTTTGCTTTGTTCGGTGCTCTTAGCAATGATGATACCACAAAAAATGAAGCAGCTGCAGTGATAAAGTTCTCATCTTCTTCTAGAATGGCAACACAATCTGAACGTCTTGGCTATGAGTTTGCTAAGCATCTCGGGGTTCACACTCCTCAGGTATTATTACTTTTGTAATTATGTTGCATTATATTTGAATAAGGTGCCATAAATAATGATACCATTTGGTATATACTGGCACTAGGGGTATCGTGAGGAGTACAAAGGTCTAGAACTCTAGATAGTTTTTTTTTATATTAATGTATTGTGCCCTTTTGAAGAATCTATTACAAGGATAGAAGGAATGGTGCAATGTAAAGAAAATGAAAGAAGAGAGAAACAAATTCTACATATTATGACTTCAAATATGCAGTTGTTTGGGACTGAAGACTTTGTTGTTGTTGTTGTTTTTTAATTTGACATTGTGTACCTCAACTGCTAATCAGGCTAGGGTTATACACAATTCAAATGCTGAGTGGCAAAGGATAACAGAAGCTGCTGAGATGGCACGTGAGTCAGCTGCCTCAAACGGAGACGAAGTAGGTGAAATTACATGCTCGGATTTACTAGAAGCTCTTCAACTTAGCAGATGTCTTTTCCTCATGAAGTACTCCCATCAACTCTTTTGTCAATTATTTTCAGTTTTGTAGAACCTGTAGATACTATGTTCGGTGCCATCTTTTTTTTTGTTCATGATTTGAATCAAGTACTAAGAGCATCTACATTGGAATTTCTTTCGAATTTCTAAAGCACTTCATGGCATTTCCTATTATAATTTTTGGGATGTAACATAGTTTCTAATTTAGAAAGTTTTCCTTGAAAAAAATCACTTTCTAATTGTTTCTTTTGGCTCTCGTTCTCTCTCCCATAGTACTAATTGCTGAAATAGCCACTAAAATAAATTAAAATTAACTTAATTTCTATGTAGTGCTTGACAGCTGTTTCTTAATTTCTTCTTAATTTTACTGATGTAGATGCTCTACAGTTTGAAAGATGGTTTTGTAATTTTCTTCATTTGTTTCTCTTTAATCCATAAGATCTGTCCTTATATATTATCTAATTTTTTCTTGTTCTATGTCAGTTATGTACATGGATCTCCTCTCCTCGAAGCATCAAAAGCATTCAATACACAGGAAGCCGCAGGAAATACTGCGGCATCTCTCGGTCGTGTCCTGTTGCTAGATCTCATATTACGCAATGAAGATCGGCTTCCTTGCCATGAACTCGGTTGGCGCGGCAACCATGAAAACCTCATGATATCTGACTCGCCAACTCTCAGTAGAATTCCAAAAGTACCTAAGAAACCTTTTGTCAACTCGGTTTTACAAAAGGAGCAGCGATCTAGCTCGGCTGATGGCCGGCTTGACTCGCACCAACCACAGCATAAAATTCAAGATGAAAGAGATGGGTGTTTTTGTAATTTCACTGTTGTGGCGATTGACTCGGGGGTCCCGCGCCGGCCACCAGCTGGAAAGAGAGCGAAGGATTATGAGCGTTACCCGAAAGTAGTTGAGCTTATATTAAATAGTTCAGATTTCTCGGCAAATATTTTGTACGAGATTTCAGGTGGGAAGTTAGGGTTTACTGAAAATGGTATGGGTGAATTGAGTAATGATGTTGACATGGCAGTGGCTGTGCATGAATTCCGAGGCGGATTCCGTGCAGCTTTGAGGGATTTGGAGGGTTTCCATCTTTTTCTCCTTGCACTTTACCAGAAACTGGAAGGGCTTCTAAGGGTATTTTCGTCAATAATTGGGAAAAGTACAGGTGAGAGTGAGATGAGTGATTTGGGAGTGCAAGAATCAGGTTCCCAAATGGATAGTGAGAGTAATAGAAGTACCCCCAAGAGCTCTTCTTCTGGATCGCGTGGGACCCACGACTCATCGTCTCCAGTTGGTCGATTCTCGAAAGCAAGTGGAGAGAAAGAGATGTTTCGTGGTATTAGGTTGACTATGAAATTGCGTGATTTTCACAAGACACCAAAGGTTTGTGTATACATTTTTTTTTATCACAGGAACCGATATTTTGAGCTAGGCTTTATTAAATTTTTTTATTGTTTCTATAGGATGATACTGAGGTGGCAAAAGAGATAGAAAATTGGAATGAACGTCTCAAGACTGAAGTTGTTAAATTTTGCGAGGAAAATAAATTCAACACGGGTTTTTTTGATGGGCTTGACAGTAACCTTGCAGTTGATGCCTATGAACTTAAGGTATACTATCATAATTTTAAATATATAAGAATGTATCACTCTCATGCATATACCCCAGGAAACTTGAAAATAAAAATCCTTTTCTCGCCAACTATGAAATATGTCATATGTGCCAAGTGAAGGACTGATTTGTTTTTTCTTTGTTTTATTTTAATAGATATTTGCTGAAGGGTAGGTACTAGTTTCAATTTTGTGGTTGTATATTTGATATTTTCAACTTTTAATGGCACATGCAAAATATTTGGAATGATGCGTGCATATAATTCTGTAACAATGAAATACTAGATAAACTTTAATTTTTTTTTTTTTTCAATTTTAAGGTTCGTCTTGAACATATTTTGGAGAGAATTACCTTGATTTCTGAAGCGGCAAGCACAGAGCGACCATCTCCAGTTACAAGCAACTTGTTTATCGGTGGTGCACTTGCTGCCAAGTCAACTTACACGCTCCAACACTTAGGCATTACTCATATACTCTGCTTGTGTTCTAATGAGATTGGGCAATCAGATTCTCAGTTCCCTGAACTATTTCAATACAAAAACTTTTCAGTACGAACTTGAATTTTTTCCTTTTTTTCTTTTTGCATGATTAATTTGCAATGTTCAACCAATTAGTTGCCATCTGTGTCTAAGTTTGAACAGTTAAAGGTAGATCAATGACTTCGTCAGGTCAAACTCAATAGTAAATTGAATTTAAAAAGCATATGGTACTGTATAAAGACCTGACTAGTGTACATCTTTTTTCTTAGTTTAAATATTTTCCTTGACTTTAATGGTCTCTGATACATGAATTTTTTTCCATTTTTTATGGGGTTTTCTGTAGATATTTGATGATGAGGATGCTGACATCAGCAGCTTATTTGAGGAGGCAGCAGACTACATAGAAAATGTTGAAAATTCCGGTGGAAAGATTCTTGTGCATTGTTTTGAAGGAAAAAGCCGAAGCGCCACTGTAGTGCTTGCATATTTAATTTTAAGAAAGTAAGATCAATTAAATCCCATTTCGTGCTTGCATATTTAATTTTAAGAAAGTAAGATCAATTAAATCCCATTTCAGCAAGGTACCGATATATAACATATCAATTGAGCTCTCAAAATTAGAATTTTTCAATTTTGTCCTTCAAAATTTTTTATTTTTACAAAAAAAAAATATTATTAGCCCCCTCATAAAATGAAAATTATCTCCCCTTATCTCATTTTTCTAGTTCCGCCCCTAAATAAATGAGCTAAAATTTTTTTGTCCCAAGGGGGCAACCAACATTGAACTGAAATGCTTGAATCTTTTTCCATTTCTCTCCCTTCCAAATGATGTACTTCTTATTTGGTAGATAGCTGGACAAGAAAGAAATAACGAGGCTATGGTACTATGCATTGTGTGGATTGGTCCGTACTATAGATCAATATCTTTGTTTTCAAAGTTCAAATAGTTGATTTGAACCATTCAACATAAATCTCCATATGAAAATGTATTTGCAAACTAAATTTTACATTTTTTAGAAATTTTTTTAGATATTGATTCATAGTACGGACCTTAACCTTAACCGCTCCATGCATAGTAGCATAGACTCAGAAAAAATACTAAATCATGTATAGTAATTTTTCATCAAAATTTGTAGGGGGCATACGCTTTCAAAGGCATGGTTCATACTAAAGAAGGCGCACCGCAGAGCACAACCCAACGATGGTTTCGCTAAAGCTCTCCTAAACCTAGATAAGCGTGTACACGGGAAGGTCTCGATGGACTGGCAGCAAAAGCGTCCGGAAATGAAAATTTGCCCGATTTGCAGTAAAAACGTAGGACTCAGCACCAGTTCATTGAAACTGCATTTGCAGAAGTCACATAAGAGGTTTTCATCGGGATCCGTGGATAGTGCGATGAAGGTGGAGATTCAAAAGGCAATGGATGGGCTCCGGATTTCACGTACCGGAAGTATCAGCCCCACTGGTCAGACTACTTCCTTTTTACTGTGAACCACAGCCGTTTTTCTCTTTTTTAGTGTTGAGTAAAGATCTGAACTTGAATATATTTATGATTCATATTAGGGCATTATAGTTTCATAAATTTAGTAATAAGTTATTAAAATCTTAGTTTGCCCAATCAAAGTTGCGATTATGAACATTTATTTCATTTTTTTGTGAATTTTCTCTAAGTTCACTATTCAATATGATATCCATATTAAAATGTACTTGGAGATCAAATTTTATATTTTTTAGAATTTTTTTACTAAAATTTTAGATAGGTACAAAATCACTAATTTAGGATGGTCTAGAATCTTCTGATTTTGTACCTATTTAAAAAAATAGTAAATTTTTTTCAAAAAACATAAAATTTAGTCTCCAGCCACATTTTAATATGAATATTATATAGAAGATAATATACTTTGACAATGAAGATAAGAAATGTGAGGTATGAAGGAGGCATGAAAACAATGGGGTATTTTTTTACTATTTTAACCCTACTCATTAAATAATGCTTTTACTCTATTTATGATACATTTTTTGAGCATTCATGTGTTCTTATATTTAGTAACAACTAACAAGTGATTTCTTTTTATACAATTCATAAATTTCTTGTTCATTTTACATTTCTGAAAATGTGCTCAATATTTTAATTATAGGTGCCCAATTTATTAATGGTGTGATTAGGAACATCTATTTCCCAAAAAGTGTCGAGTAATGTTAGGCATAGAGTCAAACTTTTGGTTAATGAAATATTCCGTTTTGTTTTTAATATTCTATGAATTTACCAAAAGTTTAAATAGCGTTTATTACGTCATAGCGGAATGGCCAAAAAAAACAGTGCCGATATAGTGTGAAATAGCACGCTATAGCGCCAATAGCGCCATAGCTTTTATGGTCCGAAAATGCTATAGTGCGCTATTTAGAACCTTGGAATTTATCGAGCAAGTCAGTGACTAGGCATGCAAAAAGTTACGCTGGCGATTGTATTTTAAAAGAGAATTCTTTGTCTATATAAAATATTAAAAAAAGATAGAGAAACAGAGAATAGTATTAATATATTTTTTTGAAATAGAGAATTCTTTGTCTATATAAAATATTAAAAAAAGATAGAGAAACAGAAATAGTATTAATATATTTTTTTGTGTAGAAAGATCAGAGGATGATTTTATTTATTAAAATATAACAAAAATTAAGAAAAAAGATAAAATATCTTAGAGTTTAAATATAATAGAAAGACTATATTTTCTTATAAACTTTTTATATTTTTTTCTAAACTAATTTGAACTTTGGATCGGTAGAATTTCTACCAATTTTTTCACCGTGAAAAATTATTGGTACTATTTATGTTTAGTTTTTTTTTTTATAGATAAAAAATTCACGGCTGAATGCGTCACAGCATGGAACGGTGCATCATGTTCATGTGCTGGTCATTTATTGTGACTCTTGTTCCATGATAATTTGCATGATGTGATTATCTTTTTGAAATATTGACATGACATGACATGCAAATTGGTTGGGTCATAACATGGCATGTGGTCACACGTGATCATAACAGTTATATCTTTATCTAATGGTGAATTTTAAATAAAATAACTTAATTTTTGAAAAAAAAATGATTAAATGTGATAAAATATGACAAATGTAACCACTAACATGACTCCGTTCTAATTTGATCTCGTGATGACACAACACATATGTACCTCTCTAGTCTGTTGTGTTATAGTGGATGGGTAATTATCTTCACAATCATATTATAACTGAATCCAACAACTAGACAAATGCACCTTTTGTTGACCACATGTTGACCACCATGTACGCTCTAAATTGGGCAAATAAAAAACAAACAGTCAACTCCTCAATTCCCTCCACAGAATTGAAACTTTTGTTGACCACCATGTGCATGTTTGTCTCAACTCAGTTTTGTCAAACTTTGCATGCATGCTAAAAATAGCAAACCAAAACATCTATAAAACAAAATTTTATACCATTGTCATGAAATCCTCCAAGGCCTCAAAACTTGCTGTCTCTCTCTCTCCCAGACAAGAAAGATGGCCTTCTCCCTCCGTACCGTTGTCTTTCTCTCTCTAGGCCTCTCTCTTTTCTTTACCACTGCCTTGGCTGGAGCAGGGCTCATCAAGGAGACGTGCAAGTTCGCGCATGTGCATCGTAATATGTGCTTCCAAGTCTTGGCATCCAAGGTAAAGGTTTATGTCATGAATGGTTTTGCACTTAAAGCAATTCAACCTCACAAGATGCATGTAGTTTGTCAAATAAATGGATTTAGAACCTATAATAATAGCATGTTCAGTTGTCACGGAATTATATATGCAAGATGAGATTTTTCGGATATGGTAACTCATGTCCATGTATATGAAGAGAAATTATCATGAGAATATTGCTGAAATGAATGTTCTGTGGGAATAGTGGGCAATTCTAATTTGAGAAATATATTCATTAAAAAAAATTGCTTTTCGAAAGACTTGTTATCATTACTAATTTTGTTATAATAGGTATAAAAGTTCGTGATCAATTCTAATAATATAGGGTCTAATAATTAACATATATAAAATTTAGAAAAAAAAATTATATAATTATAACAAATAAAATTTTCTCCTTAATGAACATTTCAGACATCATAAGCTTTCATGAAATTAATATGTATTTTTTTATCAGCAATGAAATGAAATAATGTAAAAGGTGCGTGGGTTTGACGAGTTTTTGTATATGTGTGCAGCGCTTAAGATTAAAAAATATTTTTTTCTTCTCTCATTTATTTGAGTTAACTATAAAAAGAATAAACACAAATATTCAAATATCCATCAAAAGTTCTCCTTTGATTGAATATATTTTTTGGACTCAAAAGACATATGTATATTTTAACTTATGACATCTTAATTTTCCGGTTTCTTTTCTTCTCGGACGAATAGCGTGAGAGCCGAAACGCCAATGCATATGGCCTTGCAAAAATCGCACTGCAGATCGTGCACAAGAACGCCTCAAAGATGGCGAACGAGCTAGTGGAACTCCATGACAAAGCTGAGGACATGTCGGATCTCCAGCAATGTCTCGAGGAGTGCTTGCGCCAGTATGAGGATGCCATGGAACAACTAGACGATGCTACTACAGCACTCGATGCGAAGAAATATAGGGAGGCTGCTCAATGGGTCAGTGTGGCCCAAGGGGACGTCAGACTATGCCAGGTCGGCTGCAAGCCCGTGCCAGAGTACAAAAACATGCTCACCAAGCAAAATGGCAATGTGGGTCGTCTCTGCAGTATCTCAGCCTCCATTCTCAGATCTCTTGCCGCGAGAAAACACTAGATCAGTTGGCTGATTAATCGATCAATTGATCGGATTGCTGGTGGTGGTGGTTTCTTTTGTTGGGATGATAATATTTTTTGCAGGGATTTATTGATGCACAGTCAAGTACTTGATTTGTCATGTATAAGAGAGATGGCAGTTTAATTTATATACTTGTAATTAAAAACGTTCATTGTTAGGGTTTTATGCCTTACAGATACAAATATAATACAAAAAAATTTCAAAAACTAATTCTGTACTTATTTATATATATTCATGTACTTTTAGTTTTGTTCAAGAAACCCTTCAATTCTCCATGCCGATTTTGTTGTGCAAGTTTGTTACAAGTGGAAACCTATATAGTATTAACTATTCATTAGTGGACATAAATAAACCCAATATATATGAGTAGAACTAGGGTCCTCCTAAGTTCACCAAGCCCTTTGTGAAGTCAACTCTAGAATTTATCGGATTGACTTCAAATAACAAATTTAAATTGTTAAAATCTTTCTACTTTACGAGTGAAGCGTCTACATATGAAAATTTAAAGTTTCGAATTAATTTAATATAAAATTAAGTGGTTAAAATTATAAGGTTTATAAATTAATTTTAATGAATTCATTTTTTTGAAGCCTTTTGACCATTGGACTCTATACTAAATTTAATTCTAAACTTTAAATTTTTTCACATATACACATCACTCGTAAAGTAGAAAGATTTCAACAGTTTGAATTTGTCGTTTGAAGTCAATCCGATAAGTTTTAGAGTTGAGTTCACAAATAAGCTTGGTGGACTTAGGAGCACCCAGTATTACTCTATATATGTATCTAATGTTTTTATAATTGATGAGAGCAAGGTTCTCATTATAAAAGTTAAAAACTTTCTAATGAAATGGATATGGATCGTAGGGAACAACAGCAGTAGCATCTGGGCGGAGGCCTTGTCACTGCTATACGAGATCGATAGCATATCACAACTGGGAAACGACGCGGATCATTCATTCTTTCCGAAGGACATGAGAGAACTAGTACTTTTCGTTAAAGTGTCAACGGTTACACGACATCTGAATGAGGGACATATATGGAAATGGGCCTACAGAGTCTTGCACAACAGGGGCATCGACTGTCCCTTCGCCCGCGGCCTGTGGAAGTTTAAAACCCCACCAAAGGTCAGAGTGTTTATTTGGATACGGACAAGTTACATACGAGAGAGATCCTCATGAGATAGAAGAGGCTGCGATCCGATCAATGGATGCCTGCTGTGTGGCCAGAACGTACTAGAGTCGAGTGCACACCTATTCTTGGGTTGTACATATTCTACAATACTATGGTCTATGTTAATGCACTTGTTGCGACATCCACAACCCGCCATGACAGTTGATTCGCATATTGCATTTTGGGTTACACACTCAATAACAATGGACAAGACGCAAAAGAGACAATGGGATGTCATCTGGGCAGCAACGCTTTGGGCTCTCTGGCGAGAAAGAAACACTAGGTTTTTCTCTCAAAAAACCAAAACGATTAGAATCCTATTGGGAGAGATGATGAGAGATATTCAACAGTGGTGGTCTTACTGTTGAGAGGGAGTAGTTCTTGTAAATTATCTTTAAGTTGATTAGAGACATGAGGTTGTGTACTATTGTAAATATTTTTTTTTATCAATGAAAAACCGTAGGTTGGCTGTTGCCAACTTGCACTCAAAAGAAAAAGTTCAAAACAGAGCTGGCTACTCCGTTGGCATATTTTACAATAAATGGAAAAAAAAAAATTGTACAAGAAAAGAACAAAGTAATAACAAGCAAAACAAATGTTTCATAAATACAACTTATATCCATTAAATTATTTCAATAATGGTGATTTTCTTCCAACTCTACTATAGGAGGCCACTATTATATGGAACCCCCGTTTGCCCTAACCAATTATCTCCAGTAATAAATGCACTAACTGTGAAATTACGAGCTTCATTGCTACCAATTAGATGATATCCAGGCCAAGTCACTCTCTTATCCAACCATGACCCCGGCCCCGAATTGCTGAACTCGGCATAGTACAACGGTAACGTGGTCAAACCATAAGTTCCGGGCCAAATCGACCATCCCATGGGACTAATCAAACTATCCAAGAACGATTGCATAACCACCACTCTAGAATACGGCCTCCATGGTCGCCCGAGATATGTCGGTATGACATTTTTAATACCGGCCAAATCGGGTGCGGCCTTGAATTGACACCCTTGGAGACTGAACCCGGTGTTTTGGTTGGGATCTGATCTAGACTGTGCTGTAATGGTGTTACCTTGGCCTGGCAATGGCACACGTGCATAGATGTTACAATTCTGGAACACTGCAGCTGCATTTCCTAATATGAAATCGACTGTCCCGTAGATGTCGCATTCACGGTAAAATTGTCGCATGGAGTGAGCGTATAAGGTGTCTTGGTTTCCCTCAATGCTGCAGTCATAGAAGGAAGAGAGGTCGGCAGTGTTCCTCAAGGCAACCGCTTGCCCGTTGATTGTCCCAGCTGTATTCTGAATTGTGAGGCCGATTCCAACAAATCCTCGGCCACCAACAGCTTAAAAAATGATATTCAGTTAAGCAAATCGAAGATGAACAATCTTTACTTTATGGAAGAAATATTTTTAATATAATGTAAGTATGAATTAACGTACCAAAAGTAGCCGAGCTAAATGTACTCCAAATGGGACCCGCATTTCGGTTTCCAGTGATCACCGTCCTTCCAATCCCACCTCCTACAATCATTAGATAACTTTGACTCGGAGCGATGGAGATATACTCATTGTAGACACCGGGCATCACATAAATTAAAAAGTACCCCTTTGTCCCGTCCAAGAACTTAGGTGCTGCCGCGACTGCATCACCTATCGTGTTATATTTTGTTCCCCCGTTCTTGCTAACCACTACTATGTCGTATGCCAAGACCGCTTCTAGGAGCCGACGACCACTGGGCCTTATTGACTTTACATTTGGGTTCTTTAGAACCTTTCGAGTGGTGAACCCGTTGCGGAAGTGGTGTCTTGTGCCATTAGGATTCCAAGCATTGGTGTATAATGCGAGAGAGACGGTATAGAGCTTAGAACAGTTGGCGATGGAAGGGATAGCAATGTCATTTGCTACAAGGCCATCAGCGCATGTTTGATGATTCGTAAGCAACGCAGAAAGTAGGGTTTGTAAGGTATCTACATTTGGGTCTAATAGGGTATTTGAATTGTTAAGGGTTTTGATTGCGGAGTTAAGGTACTCTATGTTGAGTCCTGACAGCATAAGACAGTCTTTTATGGATGATGTTGCAGCCGGCGAAAGACTTGCATTGTTAGTATGATCATTTAGGTAATCTTGTAATTTTGTGTACCACCTTTTAGCATTGGAAAGGGATTTCAAGAGGGAGAAACGGCTGTAGTAGTAGAGAGAATTTGAGGTATTTTGCATTGTTGGAAGGACTGATTTGCAAAATTGCGGGTCAGGAGTCGAGCGGCAAGCGACGGAGGGAGGTACAGGAGATGATGGATCAGCAAAAGAGACTTTTGCTGTCAAAAGGAAGAAGAGAAGAGACACAATTAGATTTAGGGTTCTAGCCATCTTGCTTGTTTAATTCAACATGATTTCATTTCATTTCATTTGGGAATTTGTGAGGAGATGCCTCTCCTTTTAAATATAACACCCTTCTTCTAGTTAACATCTTCTCCAATCTTGCATTAACAGTTTCTGTGCAACAGAATTGATTTTTGAGCAACATGCACGTAGTCCATTTATCAGGATTATATTCATATAATATTATAGTAGTAATTTCATGTATACCCTTTAAAAACATTGAATTTACATATTTTTCCCTCTAAATATCACTGTCCATGTGTCACTAGAAAATAATTAAATGAACCATTTGATCTCAGAAACCAACTTATTAGACGATTGAACAGTTTAAAACTTTATAAATTGCATAAACTATAGGGTAAAATGAGTTTAATTTATTAGAAAAGACAATAAATTGGGCAAATTTTATATGTTTCCCAAATTTAGAATGGCACATGTGATATTACGAATTTTAGAGGGGACTATACGTAATTTCAAAGTTTTTGAAGGGTATATTGAAATTTATCATATATTATATATCTGGTGGACTGTCTCTTGAGTCCTCCTCACTGTACATATTCTATTTGGTTAGCAATGGACCTGTCCAGTACTACATTGAAAATGGAGATATGTGACAATGGTCCTTGCAATTTCATTAATCAGTTTAGTTTGTTTCAAGTTTTGTGAAGTGTGCAATTAACAAAGAAAAAGGAAAACAAGTTGTTTGAAGTTTGAACTTGACAAAACAGAAAAGTCATTATTGTTTTGTTACGGCCGGTTTCAAAAATAATTTACAAAGAGTAAGGTTAGAAACTCTAATTTTATATATATATTTTTTCTTTACCATCTAATTAAAAAACAATGTTTTGTAATTTTTTAAAAATGAAGTAATTGTTTTTTCAAATAAACTAAAATTTAGTCTCGGAGTATATTTTAATATATGAAGATCATGTTGAGTGATTCGAATAAGCTGCTTGAACTTTTATAACAATATAAGAATACATACGCAGGCATGATGAGACACAAAAATAATACAACATTTGTTACTCATTTATAAAAATTGAATTCTACAAACTTTCTATAAATTACGATAGTCTTAAAAAAAAATTAATGTGTACGAATTTACTCGTCCTTTTGGAAACCTTATTTTAATGGTTTGCTTTGGTTGCCAAAGTTTAAAAAAAAATAAGGGAGAGAGAGAGGGGGGGAGGGATGGCTTAGAAGAAGAAAAGAGAAGGTTTTGCCTGAAGCTAACGGCTCTTGTAAAAGACGTCATGTAATCAATCAACCTCGTAATACTAAAAATAAATCACAAATCTGGTGAGGTTCTTCTCTTTTGTGAAACTTTTTGTATTTTTACGACATATCACAACCTTAAATCATGGAACTTCACGTTAAAGTCAATAAGGTTGTGCTAGCTAGCAATAGCCAATAGGTGATGGGATGGGCCGATTTTTTTATTAATCGAAATAAAATAAAAAAATATCGAAGAAGAGGATAGGATCTGATTTTTTTCGAAAAGTAATAAGGACGGAGTTATTATCCACGTCCCTAGAGACGGAGTTATTATTCACGTCCGTCTTAATGATAATCTCTCCCCGTATTACGCCTTAACCCAAAAAAAAAAAATTTCAGGGACGGATTTATTATCCCCATCCGTGAACAGTGTTTATAAAAAAAAAAAAAAAAAACTTAGGTTTGATTTTAAATAAATAAAAAAAAACTTAGAAAAATTATATTTACTAAATTATGTTTCAAGTATAAAACCAATAATTTATTTTTCAAATGACTAGATTAGTGGTTAGATTAGTGTCATTTTTTAATGGAGTTCTTAAAAAAAAACTTAAGTTTTTCGAAAAAACATAATTTAGTCATTTGATGTAATGGAGTTTTCAATAAATTAAATTAAAAAATATGTCTATGTTATCAGATACATAGATAGTCTACCAATTAAATTTAAATTTAATGCAATTAATTATTGATTAATAATGTATCAATATCAGCGATATAGAATTTTAAGTCATTTGATATAACTAAAACATAAATCAAATGATGGGATTTTATTTATGTCTATAATATGATGGGATTTGATTTCAAGTCATTTGATTTATGTTTTAGCTACATCAAATGACTTGAAATTCTATATCGCTGATTTTGATATATTATTAATCAATAGTTAATTGAATTAAATTTGAACAAGTGTAAATTATGTTGCTAAGCACAAGAACAAGGGCAAAAGATGTTAAGAAGCATATGAACAACGACGATTGAGGTTGTTAAGCACACAAACAAGGTCAAATTAGGTTTCTAAGCACAAGAACAAATGCAACTGAGGTTCATTAGCACAAGATCAAGGGCAAAAGAGGTTGGTAAGCACACGAACAATGCCAATTGAGGTTGTGAAGCACACAATCAATGGAAATGAGGTTCCTAAGCACAAGAACAATTGCAAATGAGGTTCATAAGCATAAGATCAAGGGCAAATTATGTTCCAAAGCACAAGAACAACGACAAATTAGGTTGTTAAGCAAAAGAACAAGTGCAAAAGATGTTGCTAAGCACAAGAACAATGACAAAAAAGGTTAAGAAGCATATAAACAATGACAATTGAGGTTCTTAAACACACGAACAAGGGCAAATGATGTTCCATAGCACAAGAACAAGTGCAAATGAGGTTCATAAGCACAAGATCAAGGGCAAATTATGTTGCAAAGCGCCAAAACAACGAAAAATGAGGTTGTTAAGCACAAGAACAAGTGTAAAAGATGTTGCTAACCACAAGAACAAGGGCAAAAGATGTTAAGAATTATAGGAACAACGACAATTGAGGTTGTTAAGTACACGAAAAGGGCAAAAGAGATTGTTAAGCACACGAACAATTATAAATGAGGTTCGTAAGTACAATATCAGGGGCAAAAAAGGTTGTTAAACACACAAACAACGTCAATTGAGGTTGCTCAGCACACAAGCAAGTGCAAATGAGGTTCCTAAGCACAAGAACCAATGCAAATGAGGTTCATAAGTACAATATCAAGGGCAAAAGTGGTTGTTAAACACATGAAAAATGCCAACTAAGGTTGTTAAGCACACAAACAAGGGCAAATGAGGTTCCTAAGCACAAGAACAATTGCAAATGAGGTTCATAAGCATAAGATCAAGGGCAAATTATGTTCCAAAGCACAAGAACAACGACAAATTAGGTTGTTAAGCAAAAGAACAAGTGCAAAAGATGTTGCTAAGCACAAGAACAATGACAAAAAAAGTTAAGAAGCATATAAACAATGACAATTGAGGTTCTTAAACACACGAATAAGGGAAAATGAGGTTCCATAGCACAAGAACAAGTGCAAATGAGGTTCATAAGCACAAGATCAAGGGCAAATTATGTTGCAAAGCGCCAAAACAACGAAAAATGAGGTTGTTAAGCACAAGAACAAGTGTAAAAGATGTTGCTAAGCACAAGAATAAGGGCAAAAGATGTTTAGAATCATAGGAACAACGACAATTGAGGTTGTTAAGTACACGAAAAGGGCAAAAGAGATTGTTAAGCACACGAACAAATGTAAATGAGGTTCATAAGTACAATATCAGGGGCAAAAGAGGTTGTTAAATACACAAACAACGTCAATTGAGGTTGCTCAGCACACAAACAAGTGCAAATGAGGTTCCTAAGCACAAGAATCAATGCAAATGAGGTTCATAAGCACAATATCAAGGGCAAAAGTGGTTGTTAAACACATGAAAAATGGCAACTAAGGTTGTTAAGCACACAAAAAAGGGCAAATGAGGTTCCTAAGTACAAGAACAATTGCAAATGAGGTTCATAAGCAAAAGTTCAAAGGCAAATTATGTTGCAAAGTGCAAGAACAACAACAAATGAGGTTGTTAAGCACAATAACAAGTGTAAAAGATATTGCTAAGCAGGAGAACAAGGGCAAAAGAGGTTAACAAGCATATGAACAACAACAATTGAGGTGGTTCAGCACACGAACAATGTCAAATGAGGTTTTTAAGCATAACAACAAATGAAAATGAGGTTCATAAACACAAGATCAAGGGCAAAAGAGGTGGTTAAGCACACGAACAACGCCAATTGAGGTTATTGAGTACACAAACAATGGCAAATGAGGTTCCTAAGTACAAGAACAAATGCAAATGAGGTTCACAAACACAACATCCAAGGCAAATTATGTTGCAAAGCGCAAGAACAACGACAAATGAGGTTGTTAAGCACAAGAACAAGTGTAAATTATGTTGCTAAGCACAAAAACAAGGGCAAAGGAGGTTAAGAAGCATATAAACACTGACAATTGAGGTTGTTAAGAACACGAACAAGGCCAAATGAGATTTCGAAGCACAAGATCAAGGGCTAAAGAGGTTGGTAAGCACACGAACAACGCCAATTGATGTTGTGAAGCACACAATCAAGGGAAAATGAGGTTCCTAAGTATAAGAACAAATGTAAATGAGGTTCATAAGCATAAGATCAATGGCAAATTATGTTGCAAAGTGCAAGAACAACGACAAATTAGGTTTTTAAGCACAAGAATAAGTGCAAAAGATGTTGCTAAGCACAAGAACAAGGGCAAAAGAGGTTAAGAAGCATACGAACAATGACAATTGAGATTCTTAAGCACACGAACAAGGGCAAATAAGGTTCCTTAGCACAAGAACAAGTGCAAATGAGATTCATAAGCACAAGATCAAGGACAAATTATGTTGTAAAGCGCCAGAACAATGAAAAATGAGGTTGTTAAGCACAAGAACAAGCGTAAAAGATGTTGCTAAGCACAAAAACAAGGGCAAAAGAGGTTAAGAAGCATATGAACAACGACTTTTGAGTTTGTTAAGGATACGAACAAGGGTAAATGAGGTTTCTAAGTACAAGAACAAATCCAAATGAGGTTCATAAGCACAAGATCAAGGGCAAAAGATGTCGTTAAGCACACAAAAAACGACAATTCAGGTTGTTAAGCACACAAACAAGAGCAAATGAGGTTCCTAAGCTCAAGAACAAATGCAAATGATGTTCATAAGCACAAGATCAAGGGGAAATTATGTTGCAAATCACAAGAACAACGACAAATGAGGTTATTTAGCACAACTAGAAGTGAAGAAGATGTTGCTAAGAATAAGAACAAGGGTAAAAGAGGTTAATAATCATATGAACAACGATAATTGAGGTTGTTAAGCACACGGAAAGGGTAAATGAGTTTCCTAAGCCCAAGAACAAATGCTAATGAGGTTCATCAGCACAATATCAGGGGTAAAAGAGGTTGTTAAACACACGAACAACGCCAATTGAGGTTATTCAGCACACAAACATGTGCAAATGAGAATCCTAAGCACAAGAACCAATTAAAAGTGGTTCATAAGTACAATATCAAGGGCAAAAGTGGTTGCTAAATACATGAACAACGCCAACTAAGGTTGTTAAGCACACAAATAAGGTCAAATGAGGTTCCTAAGCACAAGAACAAATGTAAATGAGGTTCATAAGTATAAGATTAAGGGCAAATTATGTTGCAAAGTGCAAGAACAGCGACAAATTAGGTTCTTAAGCACAAGAACAAGTGCAAAAGATGTTGCTAAGCACAATAACAAGGGCAAAAGTGGTTAAGAAGCATATGAACAACGACAATTGAGGTTCATCAGCACACGAACAAGGGCAATTGAGGTTCCTTAGCACAAGAACAAGTGCAAATGAGGTTCATAAGTATAAGATCAAGGGCAAATTATGTTACAAAGCGCAAGAACAACGAAAAATTAGGTTGTTAAGCACAAGAACAAGTGCAAAAGTTGTTGTTAAGCATAAAAACGAGGGCAAAAGTGGTTAAGAAACATATGAACAATTACAATTGAGGTTCATAAGTACACAATCAAGGGAAAATGAGGTTCCTAAGCACAAGAACAAATGTAAATGAGGTTCATAAGCATAAAATCAAGGGCAAATTATGTTGCAGAACGCAAGAACAACGACAAATTAGGTTGTTAAGCACAAGAACAAGTGCAAAAGATGTTGCTAAGCACAAGAACAAGGGCAAAAGTGGTTAAGAAGCATATGAACAATGACAATTGAGGTTCATAAGCACACGAACAAGGGCAAATGATGTTCCATAGCACAAGAACAAGTGCAAATGAGGTTCATAAGCACAAGATCAAGGGCAAATTATGTTGCAAAGCGCCAAAACAACGAAAAATGAGGTTGTTAAGCACAACACAAGTGTAAAAGATGTTGCTAAGCACAAGAACAAGGGCAAAAGATGTTAAGAATCATAGGAACAACGACAATTGAGGTTGTTAAGTACACGAAAAGGGCAAAAGAGATTGTTAAGCACACGAACAATTGTTAATGAGGTTCATAAGTACAATATCAGGGGCAAAAGAGGTTGTTAAATACACAAACAACGTCAATTGAGGTTGCTCAGCACACAAGCAAGTGCAAATGAGGTTCCTAAGCACAAGAACCAATGCAAATGAGGTTCATAAGCACAATATCAAAGGCAAAAGTGGTTGTTAAACACATGAAAAATGCCAACTAAGGTTGTTAAGCACACAAACAAGGGCAAATGAGGTTCCTAAGCACAAGAACAATTGCAAATGAGGTTCATAAGCAAAAGTTCAAAGGCAAATTATGTTGTAAAGTGCAAGAACAACAACAAATGAGGTTGTTAAGCACAAGAACAAGTGTAAAAGATATTGCTAAGCAGGAGAACAAGGGCAAAAGAGGTTAACAAGCATATGAACAACAACAATTGAGGTGGTTCAGCACACGAACAATGTCAAATGAGGTTTTTAAGCATAACAACAAATGAAAATGAGGTTCATAAGCACAAGATCAAGGGCAAAAGAGGTGGTTAAGCACAAGAACAAGTGCAAAAGATGTTGTTAAGCATAAAAACGAGGGCAAAAGTGGTTAAGAAACATATGAACAATGACAATTGAGGTTCATAAGTACACAATCAAGGGAAAATGAGGTTCCTAAGCACAAGAACAAATGTAAATGAGGTTCATAAGCATAAAATCAAGGACAAATTATGTTGCAAAACGCAAGAACAACGACAAATTAGGTTGTTAAGCACAAGAACAAGTGCAAAAGATGTTGCTAAGCACAAGAACAAGGGCAAAAGTGGTTAAGAAGTATATGAACAATGACAATTGAGGTTCATAAGCATACGAACAAGGGCAAATGAGGTTCCTTAGCACAAGAACAAGTGCTAATGAGGTTCATAAGCACAAGAACCAATGCAAATGAGGTTCATAAGCACAATATCAAGCGCAAAAGTGGTTGTTAAACACATGAACAACGCCAACTGAGGTTGTTAAGCACATAAACAAGCTCAAATGAAGTTTCTAAGCACAACAACAAATGCAAATAAGGTTTACAAGCAAAAGAACAAGGGCAAAAGAGGTGGTTAAGTACACGAACAACGCGAATTGAGTTTATTAAGCACACAAACAAGGGTAAATGAGGTTCCTAAGTACAAGAACAAATGCAAATGAGGTTCACAAGCACAACATCCAAGGCAAATTATGTTGCAAAGCGTAAGAACAACGACAAATGAGGTTGTGAAGCACAAGAATAAGTGTAAAAGATGTTGCTAAGCACAAGAACAAGGACAAAAGTGGTTAACAAGCATATGAAAAACTAGTGTTTTGAAATTCGGTTCTTATTCAGTATTCGGAAGGCCACCGAACAACAACAATATAGGTTGTTAAGCACACAAACAAGGCAAAAGATTTTTATTCGGATTTATATATGCGGATTTTAAATGAGAATTCACATATATAAGCAAGCATACGGTAATATGTGGTATGACACACTGTTAATATACTATAAACCGGTATTTTTATCACTTTTAATATACTCCAAACCGGTAATAGGTGGTATAAATCGCTTTTAATATACTTTAAACCTGTATTTTATCACTATTAATATACTCTAAACCGGTAATATACTCTAAAATTCATATTTGGTCCGAATATAGATTTTCTATTTGGATTGTTAACACAATAAGAAATATTCGCTAAGCAAAAGAACACGCAAATATTAAAACACTGTGAAAAACAACAATTGAGGTTGTTGAGCACACGAACAAGATCAAATGAGGTTTCTAAGCACAACAACAAATGCAAATGATGTTCATAAGCACAAGATCAAGGGCAAAAGAGGTTGTTAAGCACACGAATAACGCCAATTGAGGTTGTTAAGCATACAAACAAGGGCAAATGAGGTTCATAAGCAAAAGAACAAATGCTAATGAGGTTCATAAGCACAAGATTAAGAGCAAATTATGTTGCAAAGCGCAAGAACAACGACAAATGAGGTTATTAAGCACAACTAGAAGTGTAAAAGATGTTGCTAAGCACAAGAGCAAGGGCAAAAGAGGTTAACAAGCATATGAAAAACAACAATTGAGGTTGTTGAGCACACGAACAAGGTCAAATGAGTTATCTAAGCACAACAACAAATGCACATGAGGTTCATGAGCACAAGATCAAGGGCATAAGAGGTTGTTATGCACTCGAAGAACGCCAATTGAGGTTGTTAAGCATACAAACAAGGGCAAATGAGGTTCATAAGCAAAAGAACAAATGCAAATGAGGTTCAGAAGCACAACATCCAGGGCAAATTATGTTGCAAAGCGCAAGAACAACGACAAATGAGATTGTTAAGCACAAGAACAAGTGTAAAAGATGTTGCTAAGCACAAGAACAAGTGTAAAAGATGTTGCTAAGCACAAGAACAAGAGCAAAAGAGGTTAAGAAGCATATGAACAATGACAATTGAGATTCTTAGCACACGAACAAGAGCAAATGAGGTTCCTTAGCACAACAACAAGGCAAATGAGGTTCATAAGCACAAGATCAAGGGCAAATTATGTTGCAAAGCACCAGAACAATGAAAGTTGAGGTTGTTAAGCACAAGAACAAGTGTAAAAGTTGTTGCTAAGCACATGAACAATGATTATTGAGGTTGTTAAGCATACGAACAAGGGCAAATGATGATCCTAAGAACAAGAACAAATGCAAATGAGGTTCATAAGCACAAGATCAATGGCAAAAGATGTCATTAAACACACGAACAACGCCAATTGAGGTTCCTAAGCACAAGAACAAATGCAAATGAGGTTCATAAGCACAAGATCAAGGGCAAATTATGTTGCAAAGCGCAAGAACAACGACAAATGACGTTATTAAGCACAACTAAAAGTGTAGAAGATGTTGCTAAGTACAAGAAGAAGAGAAAAATAAGTTAAGATTATATGAACAACGGCAATTGAGGTTGTTAAGCACACGAAAAAGGGCAAATGAGGTATCTAACCACAAGAATAAATGCAAATGAGGTTGATAAGCACAATATCAGGGGCAAAAGAGGTTGTTAAACACACGAACAATGCCAATTGATTTTTTTAAGCACACAAACAAGGGCAAGTGAGGTTCCTCAGCATAAGAATAAATGCAAATGAGGTTGATAAGCACAATATCTAGGGCAAAAGAGGTTGTTAAACACACGAACAACGCCAATTGAGGTTGTTAAGTGCACAAACAAGGGCAAATGAGGTTCAGAAGCACAAGATCAAGGGCAAATTATGTTGCAAAGCGCAAAAACAACGACAAATTATGTTGTTAAGCACAATAACAAGAGCAAAAGAGGTTAAGAAGTTTATTAACAACAATAATTGAGGTTGTTAAGTACACGAACAAGGTCAATTGAGGTTTCTAAGCACAACAACAAATGCAAATTTGGTACATAAGAACAATATCCAGGGCAAAAGATGTTGTTCAGCACACCAACAACGCCAATTGAGGTTGTTAAGCACACGAACAAGGGCAAATGAGTTTCCTATGCACAAAAACAATTGTAAATGAGGTTCATAAGCACAAGATCAAGGGCAAAAAGGTTGTTAAGCGCACGAACAACGCTAATTGAGGTTGTTAAGCGCACCAACAAGGGCAAAAGAGGTTGATAAGCACAAGAAGAAATGCAAATGAGGTTCATAAGCACAAGATCGAGGGGAAATTATGTTGCAAAGCGCAAGAACAACGACAAATGAGGTTATTAAGCACAACTAGAAGTGTAAAAAATGTTGCTAAGCACAAGAACAAGGGTAAAAGAGGTTAAGAAGCATATGAACAACGGCAATTGAGGTTGTTAAGCACACAAACAAGGTCAAATGAGGTTTCTAAGCACAACAACAAATGCAAATGAGGTTCATAAGCACAAAATCAAGTGCAAAAGAGGTTGTTAATCACACCAACAACGCCAATTGTGGTTGTTAAGCATACAAACAAGGGCAAATGAGGTTCCTAAGTACAAGAACAAATGCAAATGAGGTTCTTAAGCACAAGATCATTGGGAAATTATGTTGCAAAACGCAAGAACAACAACAAATGAGGTTGTTAAACATAACTAGAAGTGTAGAAGATGTTGCTAACCACAAGAATAAGGGAAAAAGGGTTTAAGAATCATATGAATTGAGGTTGTTAAGCATACGAAAAGGGCAAATGTGGTTCCTCACCACAAGAACAAATGGAAATGACATTGATAAGCACAATATCAGGGGTAAAAGAGGTTGTTAAACACACGAACAACGCCAATTGAGTATGTCAAGCTCACAAACAAGGGCAAATGAGGTTCCTAAGCACAAGAACAAATGCAAATGAGGTTCATAAGCACAACATCGAGGGGAAATTATGTTGCAAAGCGCAAGAACAACAACAAATGAGGTTATTAAGCACAACTAGAAGTGTAGAAGACGTTGCTAAGCACAAAAACAACGGCAAAAGAGGTTAAGAATCATATGAACAATGACAATTGAGGTTGTTAAGCACACAAAAAGGGCAAATGAGGTTCCTAAGGACAAGAATAAATACAAATGAGTTTGATAAGAGCAATATCAGGGGTAAAAGAGGCTGTTAAACACACGAACAACACCAATTAAATTTCTTAAGCAAACAAACAAGGGCAAATGAGGTTCCTCAGCACAATAATAAATGCAAATGAGGTTGATAAGCACAATATCAGGGGCAAAAGAGGTTGTTAAACAGACGAACCACGCCACTTGAGGTAGTTCAACACACAAACAACTTCAAATGAGGTTCCTAAGCACAAGAACCAATGCAAATGAGGTTCGTAAGCACAATATCAAGGGCAAAAGTGCTTGTTAAACACATGAATAACGCTAACTGAGGTTGTTAAGCACACAAACAAGGGCAAATGAGGTTGCTAAGCACAAGCACAAGATCAAGGACAAAAGTGGTTAAGAACAATTGCAATTTTTGTTGCAAAGCGCAAGAACAACAACAAATGAGGTTGTTAAGCACAAGAACAAGTGTAAAAGATGTTGCTATGCAAAAGAACAAGGGAAAAGTGGTTAAGAAGCATATGAACAACAAAAATTGAGGTTATTAAGCACATGAACAAGATCAAATGAGGTTTCTAAGCACAACCACAAATGCAAATTAGGTACATGAGCACAACATGCCTTCAAAAGATGTTGTTAAGCACACGAACAACGCCAATTGAGGTTGTTAAGCACACGAACAAGGGCAAATTAGGTTCCTATCCACAAGAACAAATGTAAATGAGATTCATAAGCACAAAAGCAAGGGCAAAAGACGTTGTTAAGCGCATGGACAACGCCAATTGAGGTTTCTAAGCACAAGAACAAATGTCAATGAGGGTCATAAGCACAAGATCAAAGGAAAATTATGTTGCAAAGTGCAAGAACAATGATGAATGAGGTTATTAAGCACAACTAGAAGTGTGGAAGATGTTGCTAAGCACGACAACAAGGGCCAAAGAGGTTAAGAATCATATGAACAAGAACAATTGAGGTTGTTAAGCACACGAAAAGGGCAAATGAGGTTCCTAAGCACAAGAACAAATGCAAGTGAGGTTGATAAGCATAATATCAGGGGCAAAAGAGGTTGTTAAACACACGAACAACGCCAATTGAGTTTGCTAAGCACACAAAAAAAGACAAATAAGGCTCCTCAGCACAAGAATAAATGCAAATGAGGTTGATCAGCACAAGATCAATGGCCAATTATGTTGCAAAGTGCAAAAACAACGACAAATGAGGTTGTTAAGCACAATAACAAGTGTAAAAGATGTTGCTAAGCAAAAGAACAAGGGAAAAAGAGGTTAAGAAACATATGAACAACAACAATTGAGGTTGTTAAGCACACGAAAAGGGCAAATGAGGTTCTTATGCACAAGAACAAATGTAAATGAGGTTCATAAGCACAAGATCAAGGGCAAAAGACGTTGTTAAGCGCACGAACAACGCCAATTAAGGTTCTTAAGCACACAAACAAGGGCAAAACAGGTTCTTAAGCACAAGAACAAATGTAAATGAGGGTCATAAGCAGAAGATCAAACGAAAATTATGTTGCAAAGCGCAAGAACAATAACAAATGAGGTTATTAAGCACAACTAGAAGTGTAGAAGATGTTGCTAAGCACAAGAACAAGGACAAAAGAGGTTAAGAATCATATGAACAACGACAGTTGAGGTTGTTAAGCACACAAAAAGGGCAAATGTGGTTCCTAAGCACAAGAACAAATGCAAATGAAGTTGATAAGCATAATATCATGGGCGAAAGAGGTTGTTAAACACACGAACAACGCCAATTGAGATTGTTAAGCACACAAACAAGGACAAATGAGGTTCCTCAGCACAGGAATAAATGCGAATGAGGTTGATAAGCACAAGATCAAGGGCAAATTATGTGGCAAACCGCAAAAACAACGACAAATGAGGTTGTTAAGCACAATAACAAGTGTAAGAGATGTTGCTAAGCAAAAGAACAAGGGCAAAAGAGGTTAAGAAGCATATGAACAAGAACAATTGAGGTTGTGAAGCACACGAACAATGGCAAATGAGGTTCTTATGCACAAGAACAAATGTAAATAAGGTTCATAAGTACAAGATCAGGGGCAAAAGACGTTGTTAAGCGCACGGACAACGCCAATTGAGGTTGTTAAGCACACAAACAAGGGCAAAAGAGGTTCCTAAGTACAAGAACAAATGTAAAAGAGAGTCATAAGCACAAGATCAAACGGAAATTACGTTGTAAAGCACAAGAACAACGACAAATGAGGTTATTAAACACAACTAGAAGTGTAGAAGACGTAGCTAAGCACAAGAACAAGGGCGAAAGAGGTTAAGAATCATATGAACAACGCCAATTGAGTTTGTTAAGCACACCAACTAGGGCCAAAGAGGTTCCTAAGCACAAGAACAAATGCAAATGAGGTTCATAAGTAGAAGATCGAGGGGAAATTATTTTGCAATGCGCCAGATCAACGACAAATGAGGTTATTAAGCACAACTAGAAGTATAGAAGATGTTGCGAAGCACAAGAACAAGGCCAAAAAAGGTTAAGAATCATATGAACAACGACAATTGAGGTTATTAAGCACACGAAAAGAGGTTGTTAAGCGCACAATCAACAACAACAAAGGTTGTTAAGCGTACGAACAACAACAATTGAGGTTGTTAAGCACACAAACAAGAGCAAAAGAGGTTCCTAAGCACAAGAACAAGTGCAAATGAGTTTGATAAGCACAATATCAAGGGCAAAAAAGGTTGTTAAACACACGAACAACGCCAATTGAGGTTGTTAAGCGCACAAAAAAGGGCAAATGAGGTTCCTAAGCACAAGATAAAATGCAAATGAGGTTCAGAAGCACAGGCTGAAGGGCAAATTATGTTGCAAAGCGCAAGAACAACGACAAATGAGGTTGAAAAGCACAATAACAAGTGTAAAAGATGTTGCTAAGCAAAAGAACACGTGCAAAAGAGGTTAAGAAGCATATGAATAACAACAATTGAGGTTGTTAAGCACACGAACAAGGTCAAATAAGGTTTCTAAGCACAACAACAAATGCAAGCTAGGTACATAAGCACAATATGAAGGGCAAAAGATGTTGTTAAGCACACCAGCAACGCCAATTGAGGTTGTTAAGCACACGAACAAGGGCAAATGAGGTTCCAATGCACATGAACAAATGTAAATGAGGTTCATAAGCACAAGATCAAGGGCAAAAGAGGTTGTTAAGCGCACGAACAACGCCAATTGAGATTGTTAAGCACACCAACAAGGGCTAAAGTGGTTCCTAAGCACAAGAACAAATGCAAATGAGGTTCGTAAGCACAAGATCAAGGAGAAATTATGTTGCAAAGCGCAAGAACAACGACAAATGAGGTTATTAAGCACAACTTGAAGTGTAGAAGATGTTCCTAAGCACAGGAACAAGAGAAAAAGAGGTTAAGAATCATATGAACAACGAAAATTGAGGTTGTTAAGCACACGAAAAGGACAAATGAGGTTCCTAAGCACAAGAACAAATGCAAATGAGGTTGATAAGCACAATATCAGGGGCAAAAGAGGTTGTTAAACACAACTAGAAGTGTAGAAGATGTTGCTAAGCACAAGAAGTGTAGAAAAAAAGGTTAAGAATCATATGAATAACGACAATTGAGTTTATTAAGCACAAGAAAAGAGGTTGTTAAGCGCACGAACAACAACAACAAAGGTTGTTAAGCGCACGAACAACAACAATTGAGGTTATTAAGCACACAAACAAGGGCAAAAGAGGTTCCTAAGCACAAGAACAAATGCAAATGAGTTTGATAAACACAATATCAAGGGCAAAAGAGGTTGTTAAACACACGAACAACGCCAATTGAGGTTGTTAAGCGCACAAAAAAGGGCTAATGAGGTTCCTAAGCACAAGATAAAATGCAAATGAGGTTCAGAAGCACACGCTCAAGGGCAAATTATGTTGCAAAGCGCAAGAACATCGACAAATGAGGTTGTTAAGCACAATAACAAGTGTAAAAGATGTTGCTAAGCAAAAGAACACGGGCAAAAAGAGGTTAAGAAGCATATGAATAACAACAATTGAGGTTGTTAAGCACACGAACAAGGTCAAATGAGGTTTCTAAGCACAACAACAAATGCAAGCTAGGTACATAAGCACAATATGAAGGGCAAAAGATGTTGTTAAGCACACCAACAACGCCAATTGAGGTTGTTAAGCACACGAACAAGGGCAAATGAGGTTCCAATGCACATGAACAAATGTAAATGAGTTTCATAAGCACAAGATCAAGGGCAAAAGAGGTTGTTAAGCGCACGAACAACGCGCAATTGAGGTTGTTAAGCACACCAACAAGGGCTAAAGTGGTTCCTAAGCACAAGAACAAATACAAATGACGTTCGGAAGCGCAAGATCAAGGGGAAATTATGTTCCAAACCGCAAGAACAACGACAAATGAGGTTATTAAGCACAAGATCAAGTGTAGAAGATGTTACTAAGCACAAGAACAAGGACAAAAGAGGTTAAGAATCATATGAACAACGAGAATTGAGGTTGTTAAGCACACGGACAACGTCAAATGCAGGTTTTTAAGCACAACAACAAATGCAAATAAGGTTGATAAGCATAATATTAGGGGCAAAAGAGGTTGTTAAACACACGAACAATGCCAATTGAGTTTGTTAAGCACACAAACAAAGGCAAATGAGGTTCCTCAACACAAGAATAAATGCAAATGTGGTTGATAAGCACAATATCAAGGGCAAATGAGGTTGTTGAAAACACGAACGACGCCAATTGAGGTTGTTAAGCGAACAAACAAGGGCAAATGAGGTTCCTAGGCACAAGATAAAATGCAAATGAGGTTCAGAAGCACATGATCAAGGGCAAATTATGTTGCAAAGCGCAAGAACAACAACAAATAAGGTTGTTAAGCACAACAATAACAAGTGTAAAAGATGTTGCTAAGGAAAAGAACAAGGGTAAAAGAGGTTGTTAAGCACACGAACAAGGACAATTGAGGTTGTTAAGCACACGAACAACGTCAAATGAGGTTCTTATGCACAAGAACAAATGTTAATGATGTTCATAAGCACAAGATCAAGGGCAAAAGACGTTGTTAAGCGCACGAACAACGCCAATAGAGGTTCTTAGGCACACAAACAAGGGCAAAAGAGGTTCCTAAGCACAAGAACAAAGGCAAATGAAGTTCATTAGCGCAAGAACAACGACAAATGAGGTTATTAAGCACAACTAGAAGTGTAGAAGATGTTGCTAAGCACAAGAACAAGGGAAAAAGGGGTTAAGAATCATATGAACAACGCCAACTGAGGTTTCTAAGCATAAGAACAAATTCAAATGAGGTTAATAAGCACAATATTAGGGGCAAAAGAGGTTGTTAAACACACGAACAACACCAATTGAGTTTATTAAGCACACAAACAAGGGCAAATGAGGTTCCTCAGCACAAGAAAAAATGCAAATGAGGTTGATAAGCACAATATCAAGGGCAAAAGAGGTTGTTAAACACACAAACAACGCCAATTGAGGTTGTTAAGCGCACAAACAAGAGTAAATGAGGTTCCTACGCACAAGATAAAATGCAAATGAGGTTCAAAGGCAAAAGATCAAGGGCAAATTATGTTGCAAAGCGCAAGAACAACGACAAATGAGGTTGTTAAGCACAATAACAAGTGTAAAAAATGTTGCTAAGCAAAAGAACAGGGGCACAAGAAGTTGAGAAGCATATGAACAACAACAATTGAGGTTGTTAAGCACACGAACAAAGTCAAATGAGGTTTCTAAGCACAACAACAAATGCAAATTTGGTACATAAGAACAATATCCAGGGCAAAATCTGTTGTTAAGCACACCAACAACGCCAATTGAGGTTGTTAAGCACACGAATAAGGGCAAATGAGGTTATTAAGCACAACTAGAAGTGTAAAAGATGTTGCTAAGTACAATAACAAGGGCAAAAGATGTTAAGGAGCATATGAACAATGACAATTGAGGTTGTTAAGCACCCGACAAGGGCAAATGAGGTTCCTAAGAACAAGAACAAATGCAAATAAGGTTGATAAGCACAATATCAGGGGCAAAAGAGGTTGTTAAACGTACGAACAACGCCAATTGAGATTGTTAAGCACACAAACAAGGGCAGAAGAAGTTCCTAAGCTCAAGAACTAATGCATATGATGTTCATAAGCACTAGTTCAAGGGCAAATTATGTTGCAAAGCGCAAGAACAAAAAAAATGAGGTTGTTTAGCACAAGAACTGGTGTAAAAGATGTTGCTAAGCACAAGAACAAGGGCAAAAGAGCTTAAGATGCATATGAATAACTACAATTGAGGTTGTTAAGCACACGAAAAGGGCAAATGAGGTTCCTCAGCACAAGAACAAATGCAAATGAGGTTGATAAGCACAATATCAGGGGCAAAAGAGGTTGTTAAACACATGAACAACGCCAATTGAGGTTGTTAAGCGCACAAACAAGGACAAATTAGGTTCCTAAGCACAAGAACAAATGCAAATGAGGTTCATAAGTACAAGATCAAGGGCAAAATATGTTGCAAAGCGCAAGAAAAACGACAAATGAGGTTGTTAAGCACAATAACAAGTGTAAAAGATGTTGGTAAGCAATAGAACAAGGGCAAAAGAGGTTAAGAAGCATATGAATAACAACAGTTGAGGTTGTTAAGCACACGAAAAGGGCAAATGAGGTTCCTAAGCACAAGAACAAATGCAAATGAGGTTGATAAGCACAATATCAGGGGCGAAAGAGGTTGCTAAACACACAAACAACGCCAATTGAGTTTGTTAAGCACACAAACAAGGGCAAATGAGGTTCCTAAGCACAAGAATTAATGAAAATGAGGTTCATAAGCACAAGATTCAGGGGAAATTATGTTGCAAAGCGCAAGAACAACGAAAAATGAGGTTACTAAGCACAGCTAGAAGTGTAGAAGATGTTGTACAACAACAAGGGAAAAAGAGGTTTAGAATCGTATGAACAGCGACAATTGAAGTTGTTAAGACAAGGGCAAATGAGGTTCCTCAGCACAAGAAAAAATGCAAATGAGGTTGATAAGCACAATAAAAGAGGTTCTTAAACACACGAACAACGCAAATTGAGGTTGTTAAGCGCACAAACAAGGGCAAAGGAGGTTCCCAAGCACAAGAACAATTGCAAATGAGTTTCATAAGCACAAGATCAAGGGTAAATTATGTTGCAAAGTGCAAGAACAACGACAAATGAGGTTGTTAAGCACAAATAGAAGTGTAAAAGATGTTGCTAAGCAAAACAACATGGGCAAAAAAGGTTAAGAAGCATATAAACAACAACAATTGAGGTTGTTAAGCACACGAACAAGGTCAAATGAGGTTTCTAAGCACAACAACAAATGCAAATTATGTACATAAGCTCAATATCAAGGGCAAAAGATGCTTTTAAGCACACGAACAATGCCAATATAGGTTGTTAAGCACACGAACAAGGGTAAATGAGGTTCGTATGCACAAGAACAAATGTAAATGAGGTTCATAAGCACAAGATCAAAGGCAAAAGAGGTTGTTAAGCGCACGAACAACGCCAATTGATGTTGTTAAGCACACATACAAGGGCAAAAGAGGTTCCTAAGCACAAGAACAAATGCAAATGATGTTCATAAGCACTAGTTCAAGGGCAAATTATGTTGCAAAGCGCAAGAACAAAGAAAAATGAGGTTGTTTAGCACAAGAACAGGTGTAGAAGATGTTGCTAAGCACAAGAACAAGGGCAAAAGAGGTTAAGAATCATATGAACAACGACAATTGAAGTTGTTAAGCACACGAAAAGGGCAAATGAGGTTCCTAAGCACAAGAACAAATGCAAATAAGGTGGATAAGCACAATATTAGGGGCAAAAGGGATTGTTAAACACACGAACAACGCCAATTGAGTTTGTTAAGCACACAAACAAGGGCAAATGAGGTTCCTCAGCACAAGAATAAATTCAAATGACGATGATAAGCACAATATCAAGGGCAAAAGTGTTTGTTAAACACACGAACAACGCCAATTGAGGTTGTTAAGTGCACAAACAAGGGCAAATTAGGTTCCTAAGCACAAGAACAAATGCAAATGAGGGTCATCAGCATAAGATCAAGGGCAAATTATGTTGAAAAAGTGCAAGAAAAACGACAAATGAGGTTGTTAAGCACAATAACAAGTGTAAAAGATGTTGCTAAGCAATAGAACAAGGGCAAAAGAGGTTAAGAAGCATAAGAATAACAACAATTGAGGTTGTTAAGCACACGAACATGGTCAAATGAGGTTTCTAACCGCAACAACAAATGCAAATTAGGTACATAAGCACAATATAAAGGGCAAAAGATGTTGTTAACTAGATGAACAACGCAATTTGAGGTTGTTAAGCACACGAACAAGGGAAAATGAGGTTCCTATGCACAAGAACAAATGCAAATGAGGTTCATAAGCACAAGATCAAGGGCAAATTATGTTGAAAATCGCAAGAACAACGACAAATGAGGTTGTTAAGCACAATAACAAGTGCAAAAGATGTTGCTACGCAAAAGAACAACGGCAAAAGAGGTTAAGAAGCATATGAACAACAACAATTGAGGTTGTTCAGCACACGAACAAGGTCAAATGAGGTTTCTAAGCACAACAACAAATGCAAATTAGGTACATAAGCACAATATCAAGGGCAAAAGATGTTTTTGAGCACACGAACAACGCAATTTGAGGTTGTTAAGCACACGAACAAGGGCAAATGAGGTTCCTATGCACAAGAGCAAATGTAACTGAGATTCATAAGCACAAGATTAAGGGCAAAAGAGGTTGTTAAGCGCACGAACACCGACAAATGAGGTTATTAAGCACAACTAGAAGTGTAGAAGATGTTGCTAAGCAAAAGAACATGGGCAAAAGACGTTAAGAATCATATGAACAACGACAATTGAAGTTGTTAAGCACACGAAAAGGGCAAATGAGGTTGATAAGCACAATATCAGGGGCAAAAGAGGTTGTTAAACACACGAACTACGCCAATTGAGTTTGTTAAGCAAACAAACAAGGGCAAATGAGGTTCCTCAGCACAAGAATAAATGCAAATGTGGTTGAGAAGCACAATATCAAGGGCAAAAGAGTTTGTTAAACACACGAACAACGCCAATTGAGGTTGTTGAGCGCACAAACAAGGGCAAATTAGGTTCCTAAGCACAAGAACAAATGCAAATGAGGTTCATAAGCATAAGATCAAGGGCAAATTATCTTGAAAAGCGCAAGAAAAATGACAAATGAGGTTGTTAAGCACAATAACAAGTGTAAAAGATGTTGCTAAGCAATAGAACAAGGGCAAAAGAGGTTCAGAAGCATAGGAATAACAAAAATTGAGGTTGTTAAGCACACGAACATGGTCAAATGAGGTTTCTAACCACAACAACAAATGCAAATTAGGTACATAAGCACAATATCAAGGGCAAAAGATGTTGTTAAGCACACGAACAACGCCAATTGAGGTTGTTAAGCGCACGAACAAGGGCAAATGAGGTTCATATGCACAAGAACAAATGTAAATGAGGTTCATAAGCACAAGATGAAGGGCAAAATAGGTTGTTAAGCGCACGAACAACGCCAATTGAGGTTGTTAAGCACACAAACAAGAGCAAAAGAGGTTCCTAAGCACAAGAACAAATGGAAAAGAGGTTCATAAGCACAAGATCGAGGGGAAATTATGTTCAAAAGTGCAAGAACAACGACAAATGAGGTAATTAAGTACAACTTGAAGTGTAGAAGATGTTGCTAAGCATAAGAACAAGGGAAAAAAAGTTCAAGAATGATATGAACAACGACAATTGATGTTGTTAAGCACACGAAAAGGGCAAATGAGGTTCCTAAGCACATGAACAAATGCAAATGAGGTTGATAAGCACACTATCTGGGGCAAAAGAGGTTGATAAACACAGGAACAACGCCAATTGTGGTTGTTAAGCACACAAATAAGGGCAAAAGAGGTTTCTAAGCACAAGAACAAATGCAAATGAGGTTCATAAGCACAAGATCGAGGGGAACTTATGTTGCAAAGCGCAAGAACAACGACAAATGAGGTTATTAAGCACAACTAGAAGTGTAGAAGATGTTGCTAAGCACAAGAACATGGGCAAAAGAGGTTAAGAATCATATGAACAACGACAATTGAGGTTGTTAAGCACACGAAACGGGCAAATGAGGTTCCTAAGCACCAGAACAAATGGAAATGTGGTTGATAAGCACAATATCAAATGCAAAAGAGGTTGTTAAACACACGAACAACGCCAATTGAGGTTGTTAAGCGCACAAACATGGGCAAATGAGGTTCCTAAGCACAAGAAGAAATGCAAATGAGGTTCATACACAAGATCAAGGGTAAATTATGTTGAAAAGCACAAGAACAATGACAAATGAGGTTGTTAAGCACAACTAGAAGTGTAAAAGATGTTGCTAAGCAAAACAACAATGGCAAAAGAGGTTAAGAAGCATATGAACAACAACAATTGAGGTTGTTGAGCACACGAACAAGGTCAAATGAGGTTTGTAAGCACAACAACAAATGCAAATTAGGTACATAAGCACAATATCAAGGGCAAAAGATGTTGTTAAGCACATGAACAATGCCAATTGAGGTTGTTAAGCACACGAACAAGGGCAAATGAGTTTCCTATGCACAAGAACAAATGCAAATGAGGTTCATAAGCACAAGATCAAGGGGAAATTATGTTGCAAAGCGCAAGAACAACGAGAAATGAGTTTATTAAGCACAACTAGAAGTGTACAAGATGTTGCTAAGCAAAAAAACAAGGGTAAAACAGATTAAGAAGCATACGAACAACGGCAATTGAGGTTGTTAACCACATGAAAAAGGGAAAATGAGGTTGCTAAGCACAAGAACAGCAAATGAGGTTGATAAGCACAATATCAAGGGAAAAAGAGGTTCTTAAACACACGAACAACGTCTATTGAGGTTGTTAAGCACACAAACAAGGGCAAATGAGGTTCCTCAGCACAAGAACAAATTCAAATGAGGTTGATAAGCACAATATCAAGTGCAAAAGAGGTTGTTAGAGACACGAACAACGCCAATTGAGATTGTTAAGCACACATATATGGGCAAATGAGGTTCCTAAGCACAAGAAGAATTGCAAATGAGTTCATAAGCACAAGATCAAGGGCAAATGAGGTTAAGAAGCATATGAATAACAATAGTTGAGGTTGTTAAGCACACGAAAAGGGCAAATGAGGTTCGTACTTGTGCTTGATAACCTCATTTATCGTTGTTCTTGCGCTTTGCAACATAATTTACCCTCGATCTTATACTTAGGAACCTCATTTGCATTGATTATGTTCTTAACAGCCTCAATTAGTGTTGTTCGTGTGTTTAACAACCTCTTTTGCCCTTGATCTTTTGCTTATGAACCTCAATTGCATTTGTTCTTCTGATTAGAAACCTCATTTGTCCTTGTTCGTATGCATAACCACCTCAATTGTCGTTGTTCATATGTTTTTTAACCTCTTTTTGCCCTTGTTCTTGTGCTTAGCAACATTATTTAAACTTGTTCTTGTGCTTTGCATCATAATTTCCGCTTGATCTTGTGCTTATGAACCTCATTTGCATTTGTTCTTGTGCTTATGAACCTCATTTGCCCTTGTTTGTTTGCTTAACAACCTCAATTGGCGTTGTTCGTGTGCTTAACAACCTCATTTGACCTTGTTCATATGCTTAACCACCCCAATTGTCGTTGTTCATATGCTTCTTAACCTCCTTTGCCCTTGTTCTTGCGCTTAGAAACATCTTTTGCACATGTTCTTGCGCTTAACAATTTAATTTGTCGTTGTTCTTGCGCTTTGCAACATAATTTGCCCTTGATCTTGTGCATATGGGCCTAATTTGGATTTGTTCTTTTGCTTAGGAACTCTAATTTTCCCTTGTTTGTGTGCTTAACAACTTCAATTGTCGTTGTTAGTGTGTTTAACAACCTCTTTTGCCCTTGATATTGTGCTTATCAACCTCATTTGTATTTGTTCTTGTGCTTAGGAACGTTATTTGCCCTTGTTTGTGTGCTTAACAACCTCAATTGATGTTGTTCGTGTGCTTAACAACATCTTTTGCCCTTGATCTTGTGCTTATGAACCTCATTTGCATTTGTTCTTGTGTTTAGGAACCTCATTTTTCCTTGTTCTTGTGCTTAACAACCCCAATAGTCGTTGTTTATATGCTTCTTAACCTCTTTTGCCCTTACTCTTGTGCTTAGCAACATCTTTTACACTTGTTCTTGTGCTTAACAACCTCCATTTTCGTTGTTCTTGTGCTTTGCAACATAATTTGCCCTCGAACTTGTGCTTAAGAACCTCATTTGTATTTGTTCTTGTGCTTAGAAATCTCAGTTGCCCTTGTTCGTGTGCTTAACAACCTCAATTGGGGTTGTTCATATGCTTCTTATTTTCATTTACCCTTGTTCTTGTGCTTACCAACATCTTTTGCACTTGTTCTTGTGCTTAACAACCTCATTTGTCGTTGTTCTTGCGCTTTGCAACATAATTTGCCCTTGATTTTGTTCTTATGAACCTCATTTGTATATGTTCTTGTGCTTGGAAATCACATTTGTTATTGTTCTTGTGCTTAACAACCTCAATTGTCGTTGTTAATATGCTTCTTAACCTCTTTTGCCTTTGTTCTTCTACTAAGCAACATCATTTACACTTGTTCTTGTGCTTAACAACGTCATAAGTGGTTGTTCCCCTCAGATGTCGTTGTTCATATGCTTCTTAACCTCTTTTGCCCTTGTTCTTGTGCTTAGCAACATCTTTTACACTCGTTCTTGTGTTTAACAACCTCATTTTTCGTTGTTCTTGGGCTTTGGAACATAATTTGACCTTGATCTTGTGCTTATGAACCTCATTCGCATTTGTTCTTGTGCTTAAGAATCTCAGTTGCCCTTGTTCGTGTGCTTAACAACCTCAATTGTCGTTGTTCATATGCTTCTTAACCTCTTTTGCCCATTTTCTTATGCTTAGCCACATCTTTTGCACATGTTCTTATGCTTAACAACCTCATTTGTCGTTGTTCTTGCACTTTGCAACACATTTTTCCCTTGATCTTGTGCTTATGAACCTCATTTGCATTTGTTCTTGTGCTTAGGAACCTCATTTGCCCTTGTTCGTGTGCTTAACAACCTCAATTGACGTTGTTCATATGCTTCTTAACCTCTTTTAATTCTGTTGTTGTGCTTAGCAACATCTTTTGCACTTGTTGTTGTGCTTAACCTCATTTGTCGTTGTTCTTGCGCTTCGCCACATATTTTGCCCTTGATCTTGTGCTTCTGAACCTCATATGCATTTGTTCTTGTGCTTAGAAACCTCCTTTGCCCTTGTTCGTGTGGTTAACAACCTTAATTGTCGTTGTTCATATGCTTCTTAACCTCATTTGCCTTGTTCTTGTACTTAGCAACATCATTTACACTTGTTCTTGTGCTTAACAACCTCATTTGTCATTGTTCTTGCGCTTTGCATTATAATTTTCCCTTGATCTTGTGCTTGTGAATCTCATTTGCCCTTCTTTTACGTAGTTCGTGTGCCTAACAACCTCTTTTGACCTTGATCTTGTGCTTATGAACCTCAGTTGCATTTCTTCTTGTATTTGGAAACCTCATTTGACCTTGTTTGTATGCTTAACCACCTCAATTGTCGTTGTTCACATGCTTCTTAACCTCCTTTACCCTTGTTCTTGTGCTTAGCCACATCTTTTGCACATGTTCTTGTGCTTAATAACCTCATTTGTCATTTTTCTTGCGCTTTGCAAAATAATTTGTCATTGATCTTGTGCTTATGAGCCTAATTTGCATTTGTTATTTTGCTTAGAAACCCTAATTTGCCCTTGTTCTTGTGCTTAGCAACATCATTTACAGTTGTTCTTGTGCTTAACAACCTCATTTGTCCTTGTTCTTGCACTTTGCATTATAATTTCCCCTTGATCTTGTGCTTATGAACCTCATTTGCATTTGTTCTTGTGCTTATCAACCTCATTTGCCCTTGTTTATTTGGTTAACAACCTCGATTGGCATTGTTTGTGTGTTTAACAATCTCTTTTGCCCTTGATATTGTGCTTATCAACCTCATTTGCATTTGTTCTTGTGCTTAGGAACCTCATTTGCCCTTGTTTGTGTGCTTAACAACCTCAATTGGCGTTATTCGTGTGCTTAACAACATTTTTTGCCCTTGATCTTGTGCTTATGAAACTCATTTGCATTTGTTCTTGTGCTTAAAAACCTCATTTACCCTTGTTCTTGTGCTTAACAACCCCAATAATCGTTGTTCATATGCTTCTTAACCTCTTTTGCCCTTGTTCTTGTGCTTAGCAACATCTTTTACACCTGTTCTTGTGCTAAACAACCTCATTTTTCTTGTTCTTGCGCTTTGCAACATAATTTGCCCTTGAACTTGTGCTTATGAACATCATTTGCATTTGTTCTTGTGCTTAGGAATCTCATTGCCCTTGTTCGTGTGCTTAACAACCTCAATTGGGGTTGTTCATCTGCTTCTTAACCTCTTTTGCTCTTGTTCTTGTACTTAGCAACATCTTTTGCACTTGTTCTTGTACTCAACAATCTCATTTGTCGTTGTTCTTGCGCTTTCCAACATATTTTGCCCTTGATCTTGTACTTATGGACATCACTTGCATTTGTTCTTGTGCTTAGGAATCTCATTTGCTCTTTTTTTTGTGCTTAACAACCCCAATTGTCGTTATTCATATGATTCTTAACCACTTTTGTCCTTGTTCTTGTGCTTAGCAACATGATTTACAGTTGATCTTGTGCTTAACAACCTCATATGTGGTTGTTCACCTCAATTGTCGTTGTTCATATGCTTCTTAACCTCTTTTGCCCTTGTTCTTGTACTTAGCAACATCTTTTACACTCGTTCTTGTGTTTAACAACCTAATTTTTCGTTGTTCTTGCGCTTTGCCACATAATTTGTCCTTGATCTGGTGCTTATGAACCTCATTTGCATTTGTTCTTGTGCTTAGGAATCTCATTTTCCTTTGTTCGTGTGCCTAACAACCTCAATTGGCTTTGTTCATATGCTTCTTAACCTCTTCTGGTCCTTGTTCTTGTACTTAGCAACATCTTTTGCACTTGTTCTTCTGCTTAACAACCTCATTTGTAGTTGTTCTTGCGCTTTCCAAATAATTTGCCCTTCATCTTGTGGTTATGAATCTCATTTGCATTTGTTCTTGTGCTTATGAACCTCATTGCGCCTGTTCGTGTGCTTAACAATCTCAATTGTCGTTGTTAATATGCTTCTTAACCTCTTTTGCCCTTGTTCTTGTGCTTACCAACATCTTTTGCACATGTTCTTGTGGTTAACAACCTCATTTGTTGTTGTTGTTGCGCTTTGCAACATATTTTGCCATTGTTCTTATGCTTATGAATCTCATTTGCATTTGTTCTTGTGCTTAGGAACCTCATTTGCCCTTGTTCATGTGCTTAACAACCTCAATAGGCGTTGTTCATCTGCTTCTTAACCTCGTTTGCCCTTGTTCTTGTGCTTAGCAACAGATTTTGGACTTGTTCTTGTGCTTAACAACCTCATTTGTCGTTGTTCTTGCGCTTTGCAACATAATTTTCCGTCGATCTTGTGCTTATGAATCTCATTTGCATTTGTTCTTGTGTTGAACGACCTCATTTTTCGTTGTTCTTGCACTTTGATAGTTTGTTTTGTTTTATTCCTATTAAGCTATAAATATTTATCTTCAATATGCAATCTAACTTTGCTATTTAGTATATAATGTGGCCACTTGGGGCCTGTGCGTAATGGGAATAGGGCAGGGATCAAGCTGGGCGGGGGCATCTTAGTCCGTAAAAAAATTAAACGCTGTATGCACTAAATATTACGCTGTACAAATGGGTTCCCTGATTTTTCTTTCATTTCATTTTTAATTTTTAATGTGGATTTGGAATATATATTTTCTAGTTAAATGTTAAAAAATGCACAGGATCTAGTTAATTACTAAATCGGATGGCTAGCTGGTAACCATTGGATCTGAATTTTTTATTTTTCTATTCTGGAATATGTGAACGATTTCGACCGGATCTGATCTGATCGTTTTTCACCTTTGTTCCCTTTCCTTTCTTTTAATCATCGAGTTCTGGAGCAGACCCTAAATATCATAACATACTCTTAATTAGTCTCTTAGCTAGATTATACAATGCTTCTTCAAGCTTTAAGCAACAGCGCCTAGATCAACCGTTGATCAATGTTAGTTTAATATCTTCAATATTATTAATAATAATATACAGCCCAATAATACTGGAGCCCACAAACCGTACAAGGCCCAAAGCCTGGAGCACAAGATCATGTGCAAGGGCCAGGACAGAGAGGTATTTGTTTCTAATTGGTACAATAAAATCACGTTTTTGAAATCAATTTAGAAGATAAATTGTTTCTCTCTCACTATTAATTGGTACAATAAAATCAAGTTTTTGAAAATTGTCCCCCACCCTTCATTTTTCATGGGAAAACAATTTATTTTCTAGGGGGAATTTCATGTATATCCCTCAAAAATTTCAATATTACATATTTATCCCTCCAAAATCAATAATTACATATTTATCCTTAAAAATTGTAGAAACTCACATATTTGTCCAATCTAACTCTATTATATATCAAATATCTCCAAAAATAATTAAAAATTATTTTTTAAGCATTAAATTTATTTTATAATATTAATTAATATTGTAATGACCACTATTCCCTTTCTTCCTCACTTCCTTTACTGTGCTAACTTTTAAAAACTATTTTTTTTATTAATTGAAATTAAATAAAAATATATCGTTAAAAATGAAAGGTTTGCAGAAAATTCAAAAATGAGTCAAACGGGTCGGTTTAACCCGTCCCACTTAATCCGCCCATCTTACAGCAAAATGAAGACATACTGTAATAATTGGTATTGTACGGTTTAGTACTGGCAGTCTGGCACCAGTATGGTTCAGTGTTGGTACTGGTACGGTACAGTTCGTACTGGTACTGGTACGATTTAATACTGCTTTCTAACACACTGGCCTTAGAAATGAAAATAGAAAAAGGGTAAAATGTGAATACATAGAAAATTAATGTTAAATATAATGGATTGGATAAATATGTGAGTTTCTACAATTTTTAAGGATAAATATGTAATTATTGATTTTGGAGGGATAAATACGTAATATTGAAACTTTTGAGGGATATACATGAAATTCCCCCTATTTTCTAAATAAAAATAATGGGAGTGACTAATAGTCCCCTCCATTCTATCCCCTAAATGTCCCCCTAACTAACTTATCTATAAAGTACAATGGGGACCACTAACTAACTAACTAACTAACTACTTAGGGGACCACTTAAATTTGAAAAAAATTACAACAAGCATGTGCATGTATGAACATTTAAGCGTGCAAGTATTCATACCTAAGACATCAAGTATTTTAATAAAAAACTGGGCATCAATTTTTTTCTCTCTAGTTATACACCCATCTTTTACATATTTTTAGAAGTGGGTTTTTTTTCTCCGTTTAATCTCGTCAATATTTCTGACGATTTGTAGAGAATTTTGCAAATCTAAAATCACGAACATTTTCTACGTAATTTTCTCTTTCAAATGAGATCAATGATGAAGTACTTTCGGGTTCTTTGTCGTTCAAGTACTCATACATCGGCGTGCAAGTATTCATACTAAAACATATAAAGCATTCATTCTGTAACTTTGAAAATATAATTATTAGTAAATATACAAACTACAAAGTATTCATACTAAAATATATAAATATTCATACTAGAACATTGCATGAATATATATACATTTCAATAAATATTCAACATATATATAACATATTCAAATTAAGAAGTATCATTACTAGAAATATATTCAAACTACAAAGTATTCATACTAAAACAAATAAAATATTCATACTAGAACATTAAAATATTCATACTTACGCATTGAAGTGTGAATTTTTATGTTGTAAAATATTCTTGAGAAATTCCTTAATTATCTACACCTCATCGAGCAAGTATTCACCACGTCGAGCAAGTATTTACATCTCGTAATGCAAGTATTCATACCTAAAATACCAAACATATTTCTAAAAAAATGTGCACAAGTACGAATGCCTATGCATGCAAGTATTAATATATAATATATCAAGTATTCATAACTAAGATATCAAGCATACATATCAAAATCAATAAAATTATTCTTACTAAAACAATATAAGTATTCATACTAGGAGTAGTAAAGTATTCATACCAAGATTTTGAATGTTAAGTAAAACAGAAATATGTAAACAGAAAAGTATGTAAACAGAAAAGTATAGTAAAATTATTCTTCTATCATTTGATTGTATTAATATGTAAACAAAAAAGTATTAACACATGTGTATTAATGTGCGAATATTTACATTGTAGAGTATTTTTTATCAGCATATTGTTATAGAATGTCATCTTTTCTCGTCAATATTTCTAACAATCTATGAGGAATTTTGCAAATCTAAAACCACGAACATTTTCAACGTAATTTTCTATTTCAAATGAGATCCATGATGAAGTACTTTCGGGTTCTTTATTGTTCAAGTACTCATACTTCGACGTACAAGTATTCATACTAAATTTAGAAAGTATTCATACTAAAACATATAAAGTACTCATTCTATAACTTTGAAAGTATCATTATTAGTAAATATACAAACTACAAAGTATTCATACTAAAACATGTAAATATTCACACTAGAACATTACATTTATACATATACATATCAGCAAATATTCAACATATAACATATTCAAACTACAAAGTATTATTACTAGAAAATATTCAAACTACAAAGTATTCATACTAAAACATAAAATATTCATACTAGAACATTAAAATATTCATACTTACGCATTGAAGTGTGAATTTTTATATTGTAAAATATTCATGAGAAATTCCTAAATGATTTACACCATGTCGACCAAGTATTTACATATCGTAATGCAAGTATTCATACCTAAAATACCAAACATATTTTAATAAAATTATACACAAGTACGAATGCCTATGCACGCAAGTATTAATATATAATATATTAAGTATTCTTAACTAAAATATCAAGTATTTCTAATAAAATATTAACATCAAGTATTCATACTTATGCATTGAAGTGTGAATTATTATGTTGTAAATGATTGAAGTGTGAATTGTTATGTTGTAAAGTAACTTTAATTAGTTAATTTGTTTGATACTTGAACGTATTGATATATAATGAGGAAAGTATTCATACTTCTACTATACACAAGTACTAATGTCTATACACACAAGTATTAATATTTTTTTTTAAAACTTCGTAGGGATTACCAAGTACTAATGTCTATACACACAAGTATTAAGCCTGGAAATGTTGACAGTTCTACCCTGTAAAGCTCTCAAGTATTAATATATAATATATTAAGTATTCATATCTAAGATATCAACTATTTCTAATAAAAAATATTAATATAAAGTATTCATGCTTATGTATTAAGTGTGCATAGATATCAGAACAAGTATTGATACCCACGAAGTTAAAAATATTAATATAAAATATTCATGCTTACGTATTGAAGTGTGCATATATATCACAACAAGTATTGATACTTCTACTAAGCAAAACCTAAACTAAAAAAATAGAACAAAAATACCCACGAAGTTAAAGTGTTGATAAATAATCTCCAAGTATTGATATCTATGCAAAAAAATGTTGGTATGTAAGAAACAAATTCTCTTAGAATAATTATTTCACGTTGCAAGTGTAAGAAACAAATTATATGCATCAATTTTGCCAGTGTTCAAGCATTCATACATGTTTATAAACAAGAATATACATACATGAGATGTAAAATATTCATACCATCTAAATAATAGCACTATACGTTATTCAAATTAGAACCAAAATTATTCATAGCAAATAATTGTTAACTCGATATCATTCATGCAATAGAGAGACTTGTCACACCAAAATCAACAACGGTCCTCTCCAGTAACGGATTGGTATACCTAGTTCTATAACATAGCAACAAAACTGAAAAGCTATCCTCCGAGTCATCGTCAGTGTTACAAAGGTCATTCAGGCACAATTCAAGCCAACCAATTGACCAATCAGTTTTATCTGATTCAGAACCCAATAAGCAGCCTTTGCCGTCGAATGGTACAATAACCATGCCGTGATCCTTGTCGATCCTCTTCTCCTTTGAACATGAACTGTCACCATCGGATAACAAGAATTTGTAGCCTTTTCTACTGAACTATCACGATCAGTTAGGTCTGATATCAGTTTGCAAAACTCAAAATTAGTAGTTAGATGCTTCAATTAACTCGTTAGATATTACAAAAATCAGAAATTGTTGATAGTATAGTCAATCTATACATATTTCTATGGAAAGAGGAAATGTTGAGAGAAGTACTAACCACGCATACTTGATAGCTCATTGAGGCATTTTAACAAACATCTTATATACGTGAAGCAATTGGGGCAAAAAAGATAAAATAATTTCTGAATAACAATGTCCTATGTGCTCTGTCCTCCAACTTGTTCTATGTGCTCTCGTAAGGTCACTCTGCCGTGGACATCGCCTTATTGGCAGTTTCCTCCCATGGTGAAGATTTTTCTGAATCATGAAATCTTGAGATTTGTCTTGTTTACCACGGAGCTTCTCCACCTCCAATTTGATCCGGCTTGTACTTATTCCAGCCTCCATCGCCGATCTGGGAGTCCTCAATTAGACCGAGGATAATCTAGTCAATTGTGTGATTTCTGCGACGACCGAGCTTGCTGGATCACTTTAATGAGAGATGTGGAGGCGGGAACCTGAGAAGGTGACTCTGGTGTGTCGAAAACAAAGAAGCAGACAAGACAATGATCAATCTCTTCTTGTTCTGTAGATCACTCGACTGTGGCTCTTTCAGTCGATGCCATGGCAAGGGTGCTCTAGTCGTTGGTCTTCTCGTCTTCTCTCGATCTAGTCGGGTGCTTGGTGCAGTGGGTTGTTGCAAGGCAGAGGCAATTGATGAGATGGGGATCCCTGTTCAAGCAACTTGAGTTGGAGAATAAAGGAAACAAGAGAGTAGATCTAGAGAAATATCTTAATAAGGTGTTTTATTCCAGATAAAGGAAAGAATCGAAGGAATTAGAAAGGTTGCAAATATGGAAGAGAGGCCCTCCAAAATCAGGCAACTGTTAGACTTTGACGGTTAGCGGGGGACGTTTAGGGGACTACTAGACGGGGGACAAAATCATTATTCAAAAATAATCGGAGAGAGAGAATCAATAGAAGCGCAGAGGTCTTTTAATTCAAGTTCTAAAATCTTCAACATTAATCTCTTTCGACATTTTAAGCCAAAACTGTTCGTTGTAATAATTTTGATATTATATACAGAGATAGGCTACTCTACTTATATATATAGAAGGATCCATTTAAACTTTTTGTCAGTGATACCGGATTACATTCTATATTTTCAAAGTTCAAACAATTGATTTAAATCGTTCAACTTGATGGATATATTAAAATGTGCTTGCAGATTAAATTTATATTTTTTTAATTATTTTATTATTTATTAAGATGGGTACAAAAATTCAATGGTTTTAAAATATCGATTTTGTAAAGTACGTAATAGATAGTAAAAAAATTCAAAAAAAATATAAAATTCGATCTGTAAGTACATTTTGAACGGTTTAGATGGACTGTTTAGACTTAAAAAAATTTAAAAATATATGATGTAGTCTGGTGTCACCAAAAAAAGAGTGTAAGTTGATCCAAACCGTTAGATGTGTACTCCATATTGAAATGTTCTTGGAGACCAAATTTTACATTTTTTTGAATTTTTTTATTATTTATTAGGCCACTTTGAAAATCGCTGATCCAACAGTGGCTTAACCAAATAGTGAAACTATTATATGAACAATTTTCAAAGTGGTCTAATAAATAGTAAAAAGTTTTCAAAAAATGTAAAATTTGGTCTCCAAGCACATTTCAATATAGAGAACACACCTAATGGTTTGGATTGACTTTTTGTACTTTGAAAATTAAAAATTAAATTAGTTGTATTTCGGCCGAAATACAATCGAAAGCATATTAGTCACACTCTATATATATATATATATATATAGACAGAGAGAGAGAAGAGAGGAGGGTTCCAACACCTCATGCCCTTTATATCTCATCATACCTCATCTTGTATATCTTCATTTTCAAATTCTAAATTGTTGATCCGAACCGCTCCACATGATAACCATACTAAAATATGCTTGGGGATAAAATTTTATAATTTTTGGTATTTTTATTATTTTTAAAGATAGATATAAAATCACTATTTTTGAACCGTTAAAAAATAGTGATTTTCTACCAATCTGAAAAAATAGTAAAATTTTTCCAAAAATTATAAAATTTCCAAAAATTATAAAATTTCATCTCCAAGCATATTTTAGAATGGATATCATGTTGGGTGGTTAAGACTGACAGTTTGAACATTAGAAATGAAGATATAAAATATGAGTTATGATGAGGTATGAAAGGCATGAGTTATTTATATATATATACAGAGAGAGAGATGGACTATGGTGAGTGGCGAAATAAGATTCTTGTTTTACTTCACACTTATATTTTTCTACTTTTGAAAGTTTAATTAAAAAATAGATCTGAAGTGTTTTGGTGTTACAAATTCGGATTTATTATTTCAAGGTTCAAATAGTTGATCTGAAGTGTTTAACATATTTTTCATATTAAAATGTGATTGGACACCAAAATTAACATTTTTGGGAAATTTTTTATTAATTGGGAACTTAATTAAAAATATATAACTTGTATTTTAATATAATATTATATTTTTTCAATAGTGTACTGTTTTATTTTTCATATTTTTTAAGTAAAGTTTGAATGTCAAATCATCTAACTTTTTTTAATATTTATCAGATATTTTTTATTCGGATTTTGAAGATGAAATTTTTCACACAGAAAGTCCAATGTCTATCTATTATACTCAAATTTGAATTCCATGGATAACGTTTATGCCCGATTCACTTCAAGATTCATGCATGCTTGATCCACACAAATATTAAAGCAGGTATGCATAAATATTAAAGCGGTGCGCACGAATTTTGAAGCAAATTGAATAGAAGTGTTACCCATTGAATCCAAATTTTAGTTCGACGGTTTTGTACCTACCCTGTTCAATCCTCTGTTCTCAAAATATTAAAAAATATTGTCTTTTGTTCATTAGACTAAATTTTTTTTTTTTAATTTCTATTGTGAATTTGTTCTATTTTTATTTTATTATATTACTATTATTCCTCGTTACAATTTCTCCACCGTGTGACCGACGTTTAATTTGTCACGCATTAATAGTCTTTGAATTTAATTGTAGCCTGGGAGACACGCACTCGGAAACTCGTTTATAAAAGACTAAAAAGACTAAATAACAAACATCTCTTTCAGAAAGAAAATGAAAAAGAAACATAATTACAACAACTTTTCCACTGAAGAGACTAACTAGTCAAAGTCTATCACCCGTAGACTTGGGGACTTATAGGTGAAAACGGATCTGATAGGAATCGATCGAATGGTGATAAAATTATATTTGTATTTCTTTTTTTCAGATATAAATACTAATGGGATATTCATTTTCAAAACTATTATTTGTTAAAATAATAGAAAATTTCATAATATTTATCTAATTATTATAATGAATAATATTAATATATTTTTCATAATAATATATTAAATTATTTGGTATATATTTATTATTTGAATACGGATAATTAAAATTTAAAATCATATTTGTACCAGTATTTGCATGAATATTAAGATATCAAATATCTGTATATAATTTTCGAATATAGATCCGAATTCGGTCGGGTAATGTCCGTCTTGTTTTCATGCCTACTTGGGGTTTGGATCCCGTAAAATTATTTAAAATTTGAGTTCGAATCCGGACTGTGTGATCAGAATCTGGATCATTTTGATCCGAAGTAGAACTCACGAGATGCCTTTAATATCCATGCAAATTTTGATCAGACGGTTCCCATCCAAACCTAAAATTTGAGCAACGGTCTGAATTTGGAGACGACATTTCTTTCCTATTTTGAAAAAAGAACTTTGGAGAAAGCTTTAACGAATCTAAATTGTCCTATTCGTGTCAAAATTCATACAGAGTTTAAATTGCCGAGATAATTTAAGTTTATTCATTTTTAAATCCATTCACACAAATTTTAACGCATATCGATCATTTTAAACTACGCTATGAATAAAATTTGTTTCAATTTTTTTTTGACAAAATCCAATTATTTGAAAAAATAATAATAGGGAATTAAGCTTGCTTTCTTCCTTTCTTTTTCTTCCGACACAACCCAACCGTTACGCACACACACATTCTTTCTCTCTTTCTCTATCTCTGATTCTCCATCTCTGATATTGACTGTTAACTTCCTCAGTATTGAATTAGGTGCTATATGCATATCTTTCTTACTCCTCTTATATAAATAAAACGCAGAGACTTCCATTCATCCATGTTTTGAGCTCAAAAACAGCAAGTCAATTCAAAATCCATACAAAACAGATAAATAAGTAAACATTTTTCAGTCCGAAAGACGCACAAAATCCAGCACGATCATCCATAAACAAATCGACTAGCTCTTCGCACCATGATCATGAATTTGTACAAGCCAGGCGACTCGCCGCACCGTGATCATGAATTAGTACAAGCTCCAACGAACTACGGTATCTTTGGACAAGCCATCTTAATTGGCCTCTTCATATGTTGTGTTGGATTGCTTCTTCTTTTCATTTTCTATAATTGCTTGTGTCATCGCCAAAGAAGACGTCGACTGAATCAATGGCGACAACCTCGATTAATTTTCTCCAATCGTACCGAACCTAGCCCTCGCCGCCTCGATCAAAACATTATTGACTTGATTCCGGTAATTGAACTCTCTCTGCATGGAGATGACAAGGTTCCTGAGTCGTGTGCAGTGTGTATCAGCGAGTTTACAGAAGGAGAGAAATTGAGAGCTTTGCCGCAATGCGGGCATAGGTTTCATTTGGAATGCATCGACATGTGGTTCGCTTCTCATTCTACTTGCCCCTTGTGTCGTGCCGATGTCAATTCTCCATCTCCCAATTCAGACCAACAAATGCAATTGGGAGAGACAGAGAACAAGGAATTATGTACTGTACATCAGTCACCTTTGGATCGCATGGTTTGATTTTGTTGTTAAATTTTGCAGCTCTTATGTTTTTACTGTAATTAATTAATGTCTGGCACATGATATTATACTATAGGGATCTTTGTTATTGATTATTTTGAGTCATTATGCGATAAAGAACTTGTGATGAATGATATTTACAGTGCATTTTTGGTTTCATGCATCGCACAAACAATATAGTCCAAAATGTGCTAAATAAGACTAGAACACTGCGTGAAGCCAAAACCAAGGTGTTAATTCTTTATACAGGACTTGGTCAACGCAAAAATGGAAAAAAAAAAAAAAAACTGATATCACTTTAAAATTCATGGTTTTTATGAATGGCACTTGATATTTTGTTCTTCTTATTTTACCAATCTAGTGAAGGCTAAAGCTAACTATATATTTAGTCAACAAAAAGGATTCCATATTTATTGTACATTTATGGCCGTTACACTAGTACAGAAATAAGTGAAGGGACCCTATGAATAAAGTAGCATTTTTATAAGATTGACACTTGACAAAACAAATTTACATAAGGGTCCCACTTCATTGCACATGTAATTTGCACACTATGTATATTTTTAATGAACAAATTATTTGCATATTGTTCCTCCTTGAAATTTATTATGTCAAGTGTAAACTTCTGTGTAAAGTTACTTACAAATTTGTTAATATGTAAAGAAGTGCCAACCATGTATTAAATCAACATAATGCAATTAAAATGTTAGTCGTATAAAATCAAAGTATATATGCAGAAAGAAATTGTTCATATTAGATGAACATATTAACATAAAAATTATGTAAAGATTATATTATATCATTAATATGAGAGAAAATAATGCTTTCTTTTTTTAAGTATCTAGTTATACGTACGTGCTTCTTTAAAGGTGGTGCTATCTTGGACAATAAAACCACAACACAAAAAGAAACAACGCAATATATTACATGAGATGAAAGAAATACATTTTAAAAGGAAACAATTAATGCTCTTATGAAAGCAATTCTACGAAAATAATTTACAATGCAATAGTAAAATTTTATAAGAATAATTTAACAATACGTTCATTGTTTTGTGTCTATCAAGCTCTTCTACAAATTATATCTATTTTGTCCAATAGATAATCATGACGCTAATAACCACTAAACTTAAATTAAAATTTTCAATATACTATATTTAAGTAGGAGCATTTATTATATTACACATATATTCTTTATAGGAAAACTGAAAACTCATAGATCCAGCGCTATATACATCTAAGAGTAGAACTAGGGTGTTCCTACTTCCTATGTTCACCAAGTCTCTTTGTAAACTCAATTTTAAAACCTATCGAATTGGCTTTAAATAACAAATTCAAACCATTGAATTCTATCTAATGAGTGATGTGTCTATATGTGAAAATTTTAAAGTTTCGAATTAATTTAGTATAAAGTCATCAAGTGCTCAAAATTACAATGTTTGTAAATTAATTTTAATGCATTCATTTTTTGGACGTCTTTTGACTACTTGATTCTATACAAATTTTGTCACACCCCAAACCAGAATTTCTGGATTAATGTGTGATCAACTCCGCCTCGTGTTTATTAACAATTAAACACGCAAGACTGAGAACAATAATAAATAAGTAGCGGAAGCAAAATATAAAATATATCAAACAAGTCACATCAGTCACATATCAGTAAACAACAATATATATAATACAACAATCCATGTCACATACTACAACAAAATATAGCCAAAATATATTAAACGATATGTCGATCCCGTATACAAAGCGACAAACACGGAATCGCAGATCAACTAGGTGCTAACCCTAATCATCAATGGAGTGGCCTTCGGGGATAGCTACTGACAGCTCCTGCTATGGATTGCCAGAATCTGTACCTAAAACCCACAAAACAACTTGTGGGTGAGTGATAAATCACTCAGTATGTGACCCAGAACTATATCTCCAGGGGTCCTCTATGATCAAAGCAATTTAATTTAATATTCAAATATTGTTATGTTTTTACAATTTAATATGCAATTGCGTGTCCCTATCTCAGTATCTAATAGAAATCGAAATACTTTTAATCATTATAATGATGCGATTAATCTAGTATGCCAACATGCAAAAGTTTCTCCAAATAACAAATCCAAGAGAATATACTATTGATAGTCAAATCGGAGAAATTAGTATCGGAATACTGAGTGTAGAATTTATATAGTAATAGTACGAATAATAGTCACCCCGTGCTGTGCTAATCCGATCAAAGATCCTCAAAATATATCCAAGGACTGCGATCATATAGTCTAGTGATACACGGTGCCTAGTGACACCGAGCACTACTCACAAGTTAATAACATGCTAGCCGATGAACATATCTTAATTCCATGTGTGTTCCTTACTCTAAAACGATCCATAACCAAACATATAAAATAAGAGAAATCATATAAAATAAGAGAAATCATACAATGCAAGTCGTAAACATTGTCAATCTCATCCCTCATGAGCAGGTGAGAACTCTACCGTCTGGCCAGATCAATAGGAAAAGGGGCTCGAGATCGGCCCCACACATCAAGGCTCGAGATCGGCCTTTGGAACCGTTCTAGGCAATGTAGCTCCTAATGTACGTGGAGATCACTCCAGAATCGTTCGTGCCTCAGGGCTCGAGTCCGGTCCGCACGTAATGGTAAAATGATCGAATGAATACATAATCAAGTTTATACATATAATATAAGTCCTAGAAGACCATCCGGAAAGTCAAGTGACACCCCGGCTCAATGGCTGCGAGGCCAACTCATGTCCCATTCCACAAGCTGGAGCGCAGTCATTCAGTCTCTACTCAGCTCTCACCAATGCATGCGTATAACTATGCAATAATATTATTGCCTTCTACGAGAAGAAGGCAATCTAGTAACCTAATATTCTAATAATAATATATAATATTATTTATTTACTCTACTTCTATTGTCACACCCCAAACCAGAATTTCTGGATTAATGTGTGATCAACCCCGCCTCGTGTTAATTAACAATTAAACATGCAATGCTAATAGCAAAAATCAAATTAAGCAGCGGAAGCAGAATATAAAATATATCAAATAAGTCACATCAGTCACATATCAGTAAACAACATATATATATAATACAACAATCCATGTCACATACTACAACAAAATCTAGCCCAAAAGATAATGAACGATCTGTCGATCCCGTATACAAAGCGACCAACACGGAATCGCAGATCAACTAAGTGCTAACCCTAATCATCAACGGAGTGGCCTTCGGGGACAGCTACTGACAGCTCCTGCTATGGATCGCCAGAATCTGTACCTAAAACCCACGAAATAACTTGTGGGTGAGTGATGAATCACTCAGTATGTGACCCAGAACTATATCTCCAGGGGTCCTTTATGATCAAGCACTTTAACTTAATTTTTTTAAGCGTTACTATGCTGTTACAATTTTAAATATGCAATATGTGTCTCTATCTCAATAACTAATAAAAAGGAAAACACTTTTAATCACGATCATGATGCGATTACTCTAGTATGCCTTCATGCAAAAGTTGCCCAAATAAAATCCAAGCAGAATATAATATCATAGTCAAATCGGAAGAATCAGTATCGGAATACTGAGTGTAGAATTATATAATAATAGTATGAGCAATAATCACCCCTTGCTGTGCTAATCGGATCAAAGATCCTCAAGATATGTCTAAGGACTGCGATCATAGAGTCTAGTGATACACGGTGCCTAGTGACACCGAGCACTACTCACAAGTTAATAACAGGCTAGCCGATAGACATATCTAAATTCGGTGTTTTGTTCCTTACTCTATAACGATCCATGACCAAATATATAAAATAGAAGAAATCATACAATGCAAGTCGTAAAAGTTGTCAATCTCATCCCTCATGAGCAGGTGAGAACTCTACTGTCTGGCCAGATCAATAGAATATGGGGCTCGAGTCCGACCCCATGCATATGAGCTCGTGTCCAGCCATATGCACCACACACACAATTCCACAAGGGTGGAATTCCGTTTTAGGCAATGTAGCTCCTAATGTGGGTGGAGATCACTCCAGAATCGTTCGTGCCTCAGGGCTCGAGTCCGGCCCGCACGTAATGGTAAAATGATCGAATGAATACATAATCAAGTTTATACATATAATATAAGTCCTAGAAGACCATCCGGAAAGTCAAGTGACATCCCGGCTCAATGGCTGCGAGGCCGACTCGTGTCCCATTCCACGAGCCGGAGCACAGTCATTCAGTCTCTACTCAGCTCTCACCCATGCATGCGTATAAATATGCAATAATATATTGCCTTTTACGAAAAGAAGGCAATCTAATAACCTAATATTCTAATTATAATATATATAATATTATTTAATTACCTTACTCCTAATAAACAATAAATTTTTTATTTATCAGGGTTTATGCAATTTCTACCTACAGTGCAGAAGAGATAACATGATCTACAGTTTAATGCATCTATTTAAAATAAAGTACGGATGACAGGTCAGGTGGAACAACTTGGTAAGAGTACACCTACAAAAGAAAATAATTCAGATATCCCACACCTGTAGGGCTGAAGACGCAACGACTAACCCTCAACGAAGGTGGTAGGATCCGTGTATGCTCCAACCGGTGTGTCAGTCGGCTCAGCCCACGGATCGGGCTCGTATGAGGTCTGTGGATCTGAAATTCGTAATTCAAACTAATTAAAATTCTAGACTAGATCGCGTAACCATTTTCCTTATTTTAACTTGGTATAAAAATCGCGGTGGTCGCACTCGTTCGATCAGTCGAAAAGGTTTTTGATTATCACATTAATATTTGGTTATTATTTTAGTCAGATACTGATCGTTGACTTTCATTTAATTTGAATTAATCTAAGTCACATTTCGCCGTTCTGTTGGTTGGATAGGTAATTGACGTTAATCATTATCTTAATTTAGTTCGATACTGGTCATTCACTTTCTTTTTGTTTAACTTAAGTTAATTTAAGAATTAACGTTGTTTTCAACAAACTCGTCGTGAAGGGTGTTGTTGGTAATAATTCAGAATGCTGAGAAGTTCGTAACTAATTAATCGTGAGCTACGATGTTCTACGCGAGGATTTTCTTACGTTTATCTATTCTAAGTTTTTCGTTCGTATCAGATTCACTTATCTAATTTTGGTAATTAATTTATGCGAGGTCGTTATTTCATTACTATTTAATTCCTATCGTAAATTGATCGTCTCGAATTTAAGGTATACGTGAAAGGAATGTATTTTGTTGCTAATTAATTGTCCTTATTAATTAGCAACGAGCTTTATTTAAGTTATTTGAATTAACATTAATTAATTAAATCTAATCATTTTTCCAACCAATATTTAATCAATTTAATTAAAAATCAAAATTTTAAATATTTTTAATTAATTGTGTTTTGGAATCATATGGTGCACATTTTGGTTTTTTGTATCTGCTCAAGTTATGTTATGAGGCATCGTGCCAAGGGCTAGTCTAATCATCTCCCGATCTTGAAGTTTACGTATTTTTTCGATTTTTAAGTTGTACACTTTTAATTTAAATTTTTAAAGAAAGTTACGTTGTTGTGTAATTGTATTTAAAAAAAATCGAATACCTTTTCGTTGTTACATTTTAGTCACATTTTCGAGTCGAGCTTACCGATTGGAGGCTTCAAAACCCTAAGTGATTATTATCCCATTTTACTTGATTATTTTAATTAATCACTACTCCTAAATGTGCGTTCTACTATTACCCTTCCTACTCGTAGCTTGACCCAGTTTCGCGACGAATTTAATTTACGCGCTAACCTACTGTTGGTATTGCATGTATCATATTTTTATCTACCTAATATTTTCAATCACAACCCATTTATTTTCAAACAAAGCCCATTTATTTTATTTTAAAACAATATAGTTATATTTAATTTCGGATTGGGCCTAGGCCCATAAAATAATTAGATATTTAAATTTAAAACCAGCCCACATTTATAACTAATAAAATTAGTTTAGAGTTTGGGCCTACGCCCAAAATTGCATATACCCCAGCCAAGGCCGAAACCACTACCATATAATACAAGAAGAATATATATATATATATGTGGCAAATGCTTCTGTGGATATATTCATTTAGGCCCCTAAAATTTACCATAATTTGTCTAAGGTTAGGACTTCTCACAAAAACCCAAAATTCCAATTTATTTGCATTTAGGCCCCTGTCAGTTCAAATACTGGTAACAACACAAAACCGAAATAGCACCAAAATTTCCAATTCGCAACAGCCACAGTAGAGGTACAATTCAGAGGCAAGTCATCAAGCACAAGAGATGGTACCACTGGTACCAACACACCATACATCAAAATAAAACAACCACACAAACAACACGATCAAACCAGCAAAATGGTACCAGTAAACACTAATGAGAACACAGCACACAACGGAATGGCAAAGCAACACTCGAGTATCAATACCAGGTTCCCCCCACAATAAAAATCCACAAGAGCACAAATCAGGGCAGCACAAGGCATTCACAATATACGACAAGCATCAAAGTAAAAAGGAGAGGCGCTCAAGATTTTTACCCGGAAGGCAACGAAGTCGCTGAGACAGGAAGAAGAAAGAGGGCCGACACTAAAGGAAGCACCTCACCTCTCGGCAACTCAACATCAGCAAGCACCAAGTAAGAGAGCACCACCAGACAGCCAAAAACATCAGAGGCAAAAATTGCAAGACACAATGGTAGACAGAAAGGAGGGCGAAGAGAGATTGTTTCTCAACTCATGAGCGAAAGTAAAGAGCAAAGAGACTCAAAAATGAAAGAGACAGAGAGATTTAACCCGAAAAAGAGAAAGCCGTGCAAGTACGCAGCTCAAGGTGTCAGAGGCGTGCGACCAAAGTCTTCGCGCATAAATGCGATGCGATCGGCGTCATTATACGACGCAGAGGCAAATTTAAAGAGAGAAGCGGGACGATCTATTTTCCTTCTCCAGGGAGTAACGAAAAGGAGAGAGAGAGGGTGAGGTGGGGTTCACAGCTCGGTGGGAGAAGAGAGGGCGGGTTAGGGCTTTCTCCTTTTTCCGTGGACGGGAGGGGTGGAAGGAGAAAAAGAAAAGGAAAAAAGAGAGAGGGGGGGCTCCTGTCAGCGAGAGAATGGGGAGAGGGAGAGATTAAAAATGAGAAGGTTTTGAAGGCTTTAAGATCTGTGCTAAATGAATATGGACGGTTGAATTTAATTCATAGTTTACAATGAGATTTAGACAATCAATAAGGATTGTGTTACGCTACAATAATTGAACGAATTAGTGCTTTAAAATTTTAGCACGGGCTCTCGAATCATTCGTCACTTTAATTTATAATTTTATGTATGCCTAACATTTAATTTTAAGTAACAATGTTATTACTATTATTATTTTATAAACCGTTGTTTTGACTTCTATTGTCTCAAGAATTTGTATTTTAATTTATGTGACTATTTAAAATTTTTAATCGTCACTCTTATTAGTTCTACATCTAAATATTTAATTTTGAGAAATAATTATTTTAACTGCTTTAATTTGTAATTCGTAACGTTCAAATTAGATCATAAGGTTTTCATATCATTTAAGTTAAAATACAAATTAACAACCATTTATTTTATATATCCTAGATTATTAATTTCGTAAAAACTTTAATTACTCATAATTGAACTTATTAGTCTAATTAATAAATTCTGAAAATTTAGGTTATAACACCTATTAAAACAGTAAATTCTTTCTTTGAAGGGAATTATGCAAATTCTAACTACAGTTCAAAAGAATAAACATGCTCTAATGCATCTATTAATTTAAAGTGTGGATGTCAGGTCAAGTGGAACGACTTGGTAAAAGTACACCCACGAAAGAAATAATTCAGATATCCCACACCTGTAGGCTGAAGATGCAACGGCTAACCCTCAGCGAAGACGGTAGGATCCGCGTATGCTGCAACCGGCCCGTCAGTCAGCTCAGTCCACGGATCGGGCTTGTACGGAATATGCAAATCTGAAATTTACGTAATTTAAACTAATCAGGATCTACGCTAGATTATACTAACTCTTGTCCCCAATTAATGTGTTCATGTAAAATTCTCGATTGTTTTGGTTTATAAAAATCTTTCGATTCAGCCAGTCAGACTGAACTGATTTAGTCAGATATTGATCATTCTCTTTCATGCCATCGAGCTTAGCATTAATCTATATCTAATTTATTTTAATTATTAGGCTACTTTGGTTTTACTTATTTTGACCATAAGCATTTTAATCGCTCGAATTTCAGTTTCGAAAGTTAATTTATAAATTATAAAGCCTTAATGCTATTAAATTACAAAAATGTGTAATTTGTATAATTACTACTAAATGTGTATTTAGTTTTATTATAGTTTAGTCATTTTATATTTTAGATGCAAAATTTGGTTATAAAATTTCAAAAGGAAACCTTTAACTAATTTACGTGTTTTAATTATTTCTAATTAAGCCGCAAAATTCGTGATTTTATAGCTCATCTATTATAATATGTATACAAACTAGAAATACGTTTTGTTAATTAATGGTGCTAATTTCTACGACAGTTACGTTTACTAATTTAATTAATGCGATAATTAGGCTATTTTTATAAGTATAAAAATAGATGTACGATTAGAAATTTTAATAACTTTGATTAAATATAACTTGAAATTATTTTTAACTACGTGTATAGAAATAAAATTTACTTTGTTAATTAATTGACAACCTATTAAGTTTAAAATGTATTTATGCAAAATAGTTATTGTTCTAACTAATTCCACAGGTGTCTCGTCGAAATATTCGTACAGTAATTTTTGTCATTTTCTACGGTGTTCATTACAAAATTTAAGGTAATTCATTGGTTTCAATTTGGGTTGTATTTTATTACAAAACGCGTTGAAAAAATTCTCTTGGTAGATCATCAGATTCGAATTTAGGAAAAAACGCGTTAAATTTAGGAAAAAACGCGTTAAATTGGTTTCAATTTGGGTTGTATTTTATTACAAAACGCGTTAAATTTACTTAACGTTCCTATTTAGGAAAAAAAATATACGTCGTTTAATTACATATATATTTTTGATACATATATAAGAGAAAAAATACATTTTTGTAATTAATTATGCTAACTACGACAGTTTGACAGAAATTTTAAATTTTAAATACGTAACGAGATATGTTGCTAATTAATTGTTCTTATTAATTAACAATATAATTACACTTAGTTTTATCGCATCAATTAAATTATTAATTCTAATTAACTACATGTGTTGTATTTAATATGATTTAATTTTGTGTGTTTTTCGGGATCATACATTGTCCTGTCGGATAATCTAGTATCTGCTCATAGTATGTCATGAGTCGTCAATCCGGGACTTTACTAATCAATTCCCGAGCTAATTTAGGTTAACATAAGTTTCCAATTTTTTTTCGATTCCTTATAAAAAGAAACCTAAATTTTAAAAGCCGCGTTTAAATCCGACAATTACGTCCTTTGGAAAAATCTAAACTCCATAATCTTATTTCCTTCTCTTACTTTTAAAATAAATTCAGATTGGGCCAAGCATATTATCTCTAATTTCCAAGGCCCAAATCTAAACCTAATTCTTAATTAAATTCGGCCTCATAAGAAATTTCAGGCTATAACAAATTAATTATTAGTCTAAATAATTAGTAAATATTAATTATTAGTTTAAAATTTCAGGCTATAACAAACCTATACTAAATATTAATTATTAGTCTAATTAATTAGTTTAAAATTTCAGGCTATAACAAATTTAATTTTAAATTTTAAATTTTTTTACAAGTAGACGTATCACTCGTAAGGTAGAAGGATTCCAATAGTTTGGATTCGTCATTTGAAGTCAATCCAATAAATTTTAGAATTGAGTTCACGAAGAGACTTGGTGAACTTAGGAACACTCTAGTTCTACATACTCTCTTGTAGCTTTCGTTTCTTAGTTTGATGGAAATAAATCGGCTGCGATTCTTTGAAATCGCAGGGTCCCTACATTTTCATATCAAATCATTCATTTTTTGAAATGCACGAATCTCGAAACAAATGAATGGTTTGATTTGAACAAGCAGGGACGTGCGATTCCTAAGAATCGCAGCAGATTTGTTTCCTAGTTTGATATATATGTTGTGAATTTATTGCGAACAGAGAAAAAATAGTCTAATGGCAAATTGAGTATAAAGAGATAAAATTTTATTCAGCTCTCAATAATCGAAATCTTGCTCTGAAAATAGCAATACCATTCTTTCAATAGGTGCATGGCTTGAACTTATTCTTTATAATAATTTCACTCAGGACGAGTTCGAATGGTCATTTTTTATTTAAATTTGTGAATATATAGAGGGATGAGATTTATATTCCGAAGCATATTCAGTCACTTCTTTATAATGAAAAAATGATAACGAAAAAATATATTTAAATTAAATTTCCAATTTGATTCACCTTAAATTATATTTCACACGCCATCTGTTGCTCATTCTTCCTTTACTTGTACATTTTTTTTAGTGATCGAGGGTTAAAATACATAATGTATTTATGCCTCTTTCTGTCTCACATCCAGAATTTATCTCTATCTCTATTCCAAAGTACAAACAGTCGATCCGAACTGCACTGCATGATTTTCATATTAAAATATGCTTAAATATCAAATTATATATATTTGCTTGAAAATTTTTACTATTTTTTTAGATAGGTACAAAATCACTTCTTATGGACCATCCAAAAATAGTAATTTTGTACCTATCTAAAAAATAGTATTTTTTTTTTCAGAAAATATAAAATTTTATCTCCAAATATATTTTAATATGGATATTATGTTGATCGGTTGGGATTGACTATATGAACTTTGAAAACAAAGATAAATAATGTTAGACACACTCATACATGAAAGACACGAGGCATTTGAACCCTTCTCTGGTCATAAATATACAATAGATGTGGAATTATCCTTGTTGAATAAATATATAATTAGCCTTCACTAATTTGGTATAATATATAAGAAAAAAAAATCAAGGGCAATCAGTTATATCAGACTCTTTCCATTATGTACGTTGACCAAGTCCTTCATTGCATAATAGCTCAAAATAATCAATAACAATGATTCCTATAATAGAAGAATATGTGCCAGATACTAATTACAGCAAAAACTGCAAACACGCTAAACAATTCCTTGTTCTTGGTTTCCCCCAATTGCACCTGTTGATCTGAATTGGGAGATGAAGAATTGACATCCACACGACACAATGGACAAGTAGAATGAGAGGCGAACCACATGTCGATGCATTCCAAATGAAACCTATGACTGCATTGTGGCAAAGCTCTCAACTTATCACCATGTGTAAACTCGCTGATACACACTGCGCACGACTCCGAAACCTTGTCGTTTCCATGATGAAGATAAAGTTTGATTACCGGAATCGTGTCAATAATGTTTTGGTCAAGGCGATGGGGACTAGATTTCAAACGATTGGAGAAATATAATGGAGGTTGTCGCCAGTGATCCAGTAGTCTTCTGTGACAATTACGCAAAAAACTATATATAATGAAAAGATGAAAGAATATGACAGAACATATAAGGTTGCCGATAAGTATCAATTCATTTAGATTGCCCATAATAGATTTGCTTATGAAAGATTGTGTTGGCTTATGTGTGTCCTTCATACTCAAAAAAGGTTTACCTATATATATGTTTTGTATGGATTTTGATTTGAATTGTGGTGTTTGAGGTGAAAAGATGGATGGATGGATGGATGGAGGTGTTGGTGTTATATTTATAGAAGAGGAGGAAGGAAAGAAATGCATTTCCTCTAAGGATGGGAACTTGGTTTGTGCGTTGGAAGAAGGAAGAAGAATAGAAAAACGCACAAGAAGACTCTTCAAAATAGAAAAGTAGGGAGTAGTCTCAGGACTCCTATCATCTCAGGTAATATAATATTTGAGTTTATATTCAGATTGTCCGATCAGAATCCAGTACTCCGTGGTGAAATGCATGGGATTTCTTTAATTTTGTGTGAAAATTGATCGAACAATCTGGATCAAAACTCAAATATTGTGTTACCTCATCAGGTGATATGAATTTCTTACTCTCATGGGGAAGACTCTTCACTCTTCAAAGGAAGACGAGTTGTAATTTAGCCATTTTAGTCCTACAGGAAGTTACATTACAATTTATTGTTAAAGACTATTTAATGCTAGCTTGAAAAAACCCGCGAACGACACATGGAGAAATTGTAACGAATTCACGTTCTCAAAGAACAATTTATGCATGAAGATCGATATATATGGAATTGACTTTAGCTCGAGTGGGAGAAACTGTTATTGTAGTGATCTAGAATAAAATCAATTATTTGATGATGGTATTCTAAGTTTAGTTTATGAATTGGATAATTGATAAATTATTTTGTCATTAAGTATTTATAGTATATATAGATTGTTCGAGTTGAGATTAATTGACAAAATATTAAAAATGACAATCTTAAATCTAAATAAATTTATGTGCATGTCAACTAATATCTCAACATATATGGCATATGAATTTATATTCCAGCATAACGTGAGGGAATTAAATATATTGTTCGAATTATAATTCATTGAATATTTTATTTGCGGTTAATTGGAAAATAAAGAGGAGTAAACATGCCAATGCCGTGATCATTTGACATATCATGAATTAATTCTATAAGTTTGTGTATTGACCCATTACTTTCAAAGTACTACTCATCATAAGAATAACCCGGCTTAGCCTTGGACAGATTCCTAGAGCAAATGAGTAATTTCTCTACCTCTGACACTTACATTGTAACATCTAGGTATATACTTATGTAAGCCTCATAAGTAGAGAAATTATTCATTTATACTCATAAACCGATCAACTAGAAGATTGATATTTTTCTGAAACATTCATCATATTTTTTTTACTAAATGGCAAAATGAGTATTTTATGTATTTAACATGAGTTTTTTTATAGAAGACACAATAAAATGGGTACATTTGTTGTTTTTTTTTTTTAATTTAGAAGAATAAATATGATATTATGAACTTTTGATATGAATTTACATAATTTTGAAGCTTCCGAGAGTTATACAAGAGATTCCTCTTTTTTCAACATAAAAAATTAACTAAACAAATTAATTGCTTATTTGATTTTACAAATATCATTAATTATTAATCTAATAATAATTAACTGATAATGTAGCCGTATGATTTTGTTATTCTATACTAAAGAGTTGAGCTATTATACATTGCAATGTATAGACCTCTTAATACATTGTAATTTTACACCGTTAGATTTGTTCCAGATTCGTGCGGATCAATTTTCCGATCAACGATATTTTTTTTGTAAAAATTCACTTCCAGTAACTAGAGAAATCCAGTCGCCGGCCCCTCACCTGCACGGCTCTGTGAAGAGAAAAAAAATAACTAAGCCGCCCTTGTCGCTGGCCCCTCACCTGACCAATCCCCGAGTCGCGCACTGCTCCTACCTTTAACCGCACCACTCTTGGTCCATCCTCTCCCCGCTCCGCTCTCTCCTCTGACCTCTCCCCGCGCCACTATCTGTCCGTCCTCTCCTCGCACCGCTCAACTTCCCTTCCGACCCCTTTGCCTCCGATTTCTCTAATGCTGATCCCTTTGCCACTCGCTCCTCTCTTGACTGGGTCTCTGGATTTCGCACTGGGTCACAAATTTGTCTGATTTTTATTTTACTGGTACACTTTCGCTTCTCCTTGATTTTGATTTGTACTCAGGAGTGCAATTGGGGCATATATGGGTCTGTTGCAAGAATTTATGTTAAGAAATGCATCAAATCCTATAAATTCAGGATCTGTTGCGCAATTATATTGTGTATTTTTCTAATCAAAATTGTAAGGTAAATTAGAGAGACCTAAAAATCTAGGTTTCTAAAAAGTATTTACATGTATTTTTACATACTGCAATGCATTTTATATTTGACACATTAGCATATCTATTTGGTAATTTTGACATGTACTGACTACATACCTATGAATTCTAATTGTGTTACTCTTTTGAAATAGCTAAGAGAAGACATTATTTCTGGCACAAGTCAACAGATTTGTAGAGTTATGAAGATATAGCCCCAAAGAGGATGAGCATAGGCAAAAAAATCACTGTAGTTGGAATTCATATTTTAGTCTGATATTTTCTTGTGAATATAAGATGGATGTTTTGTTGTCGTGTTTTTTTTTTTTTAATTTAGTTGTATCAAAATAAGCATAATATTTGTGAAGATAAGATGGAGTTGTTTTATTTGTCAGAAACTAATTTGAGTTTGTTTTGCTATGTTTTGCATCCAGGATGAAGTAAAAAATATAGGAAGGCTTAGAGATGGATCGCATAGGCTTAAGTACAGCTAGTTGAATAGAGTTCTAGGCTTTTAATTTTTTTTTTAATTGTAAGTTTTTGTTAGTTAAGAGCATCTCCATCGGTGCAATTAACTTGCAATTGCAACGATCTGTCAGAGATAAAATAAAATTTCACTTCAATCTTAATTGCACAACCGCTGCATCTGTGAAATGAGTTTTAATTTCATTTATGATCATGTCAGCGTTTTTTTTTGTTCCTTTTTTCTTTTTCTCAGTGAAATTTACCGATTTATTTTCTTGTCTCTCTTCCTCTTTTGTCCACACATGGCAGAGAGGGTTTGCCTCTTTCGCCATGCACTTAATCCATGGCAAACATCACAATCTTAAGTAAACAACTAACATCCTTCAATTATTGTATCTTTTGTGTAAAGAGGAAAAAAAAACTATGTTGCCAACTGCACTAAGCAAAAATATGAAACATTGTTAACCAGAAAAAATAATTCATTTTCCCTTGCTATAGCTTGTTGTGCATTACAAATATGTACAATCCTAAGATAATGCAATTTATATTTGCATAACCATCTCAACAGTTCTCTCTTTTTTTCTTGCTACTTGTGACCATACCATGTAGGTTGGTACAGAGGCTCTTGTTGTCAAAATATGCTTGATGAGGTGTGCTTCATATTGGCTCCAAGTTAACAACACTCAATACCATAATGAATATATCTTTTAACAACCTATTTGAGGAAGACAATGAAAGATTTTAAATTCCATCTTAGCACTATTAAAATCATAACTCCATTGCAACGAGCTAATTAATGAATCTTGCCCATTGGTAAGATTAACATAATAGTACCCATTTCAGGTGCAAGTAAGCATGGAATGCCAATATTCCTTTTGTACAAAGTATCAATTTGGTGAATTGATTATACATAACAACAAGAACACAAATTTACTGCCAACAACTTTCTGAAACCAAATTCAGTATACATAACTATACTTATTACTTCACATAGGCTTATAACAGCAAATAGCAATGACACAATTTTTTGAAACAAAATTGAACAAAATATGATAAAATAATGTGTAATTTGAATAAACCAGTAATTAAATTGCCTGCAAGCACCATGTGTGACGAGACCGAGAAACCCAGTGCTAGAGAAGAGAGAGCGGTGGAAAGGGGTCACTGCGGTTTAGCGGAGTAGGAGGAGAGGGGTCCGAAGGGAGAACGGGGATTTGAGTTTTTTCTTTTGAAAGGGAGAGATCTTTTCTAGTCGGAGTGGTCGAGAGAGGATGACCAGTGGTGCGATAGAGGGCGAGCGGTGGTGTGAGAGAGGGTTTAGGTTTTTCTTTTCGTACAGGAGTTGGGAGTAGATTTGCACTGAGAGAGGGGAATGGTTTCTCCATGAGAAAGATGAAGAGCATGCAACTGGAGGCCTCCATTGATTGTTCAACGGACACGAATAATTTTAACATTTTCGTTGATCAGCGACTTTGATCAGACGCAAATCTTTTATCGGATTGTGCAGTATAGATAGTAGTACAGATTGACCTATACATTGCAATGTATAATAGCCCATCTCCTATACTAAATATCAATTTAACATGTATTTGTTGTATTTAAATTTATATATTATCTTAATTATCCTATTATTTCATACACATCTTTTTTGTTCATTATTTACATTTTAACATAAAAGAAATAATAAAAGATAGAGTGAACTGACTTGATATTTGTTTTTATTTGTTTCTCTCCAATATCTAATACAAAACAATATGAGTTATATTTCATTGTATCCAACAATTTGTAATATCCACATGTGTAGAGTTTCAATTCTAGCATAAACTATACAGACAAATTTTTAATTGCTTACCAAAGTATTTAATATGTTGAAACATAAAATTGATTCATACGTAAAATATGATTTTTCACAAGTTATTGACCAACAATGCAAAAGTGATTGAATAAATAGAAAAGGTATGAGGTATGAACATCATTTCCATTAGACATTATTCACACGTTCTACATGTCTTCTATAGCGTCAGTATCCCTTGCGGAATCACAAAGATATAATAACTCTTAGCCGAGCCAAAATTATTCTGATGCCTATTTATTAGTTTATAGTGGTCTGCTTTGAGATTCGTGTCAGATTAAAACAAACAATAGCAGTTGATATATGAATTAGGTTTACATTAATTAAGTAGACTCTAATCCCAAAGTGTATATATGATTTTAAGTAAGGAAATTAATTAATTGAAAGTTTGTTTTAAAAATTAGGATACCTACATCCCACTTACAAATAAATTAATTACTAATGGTGACGTAAAAATTTGTTATGACATGAATTTTTATGCTAATTAGTCCATCTTATATGAAAAATTATACTTTCTTAATATTTATTGGATTTAAATTTTAATTACATTATGATGATTTAATACATGGTTGGCACTTGTTTACATATCACATTTGTACTACTAAATTTATACAATGTTTACAACTGACAAAATAAATTTATAATAAATTTGGAGGGTGTACTATATCCAAATTTATTCGATGAAACGTGAACATACCGTATATAAATTTTCTCATTCAAATAATATGTACAGTGTGCAAATTACAAACTATCAAGCGTAAATTACTCTTATGTATATTATTTCAGAAATTTTATGTATACCTCTCAAAAATCTCGAAATTATGTATTCCCACCTCTAAAGTTAAAAATATCATACTGATCCTTCTAAATTACAAAAACTCTCATTTTTTTTTCTCAATTTTTGGACTTTTCTGTTATAATTCATTCTATATTTATAAAGTACCAAATTAAATCTGCCATTTATTAGAAAAATGTTTAGTCTGTGTAAGAAAAAAATACTTTGTCTTCTACATGATGGGTTTCAATGATATCAACTTATGACACATACACGGTGGCATTTATGCATATATATGCTTGTGTATGCGTCACAACTCACAAGTAAGATAATGTACCATTTGCTCTTAATAGTGACCAATTAACACTAAATTTTAATTTTTAATTGATTATCAAATTGGTACTTTATAAATTTTAAAATGAGGTTATTAGAAAATAAATTAGGTACAATTTTAGTTTTTGAAGTTTAGAAGGACAAATATGATACTATGATTTGAGAGGGAAATACGTAATTTCAAGATTTTTTAGGGGTATACATGAAATTACCCAAATTTAATGCATGTCAATCCTAGCTACAGGAATGCAATTTTATTCAAAGTTGACACTTATTTCGTACAAATTGTCATAAATATACAATAAATGTGGAATTGTCCTTGTTGACTAAATACATAATTAACCTTCACTAGTTGGGTGAACTAAGAAAAAAAAATATCAAGGGCAATTCGTAAAAACCATGAATTTTACAGTGATATCAGATTCTTTCTCTTTTTTTTTGTATTAACAAAGTCCTTTATATAGCTAAAAAATAATCAATAACAAACATCCCTATAACACATAAATTACACCAAAATAGAGTTGCAAAATTAACAACAAAATCAAACCATGTGATCCAAAGTTGAATGATGCACGCTCCATAATTCCTTATTCTCAGTCTCCCCCAATTGCATTTGTTGGTCTGAATTAGGAGATGAAGATTTGATATCAGCACGACACAAGGGACAAGTAGAATGAGAGGCGAACCACATGTCAATGCATTCCAAATGAAACCTATGACCGCATTGCGGCAAAGCTCTCAATTTCTCTCCTTCTGTAAACTCACTGATACACACTGCACATGACTCTGAAACATTGTCATCTCCGTGCAAAGAGAGTTCAATTACCGGAATCGATTTGACTATGTTTTGGTCAAGGCGACGAGGGCTAGGTTCAGCACGATTAGAGAAGAATAATCGAGATTGTTGCCTGTTAACCATGCGACGTCTTGCATGACGGTGACTCAAGTAAATATAGGAAATGTAAATGAGAAGGAATACAGCAAAACATACGAAGAGGCTCATCAGGATGATTTTTCCGGAGATAACGTAGTGCGGCGGAGCTTGTGGCAATTCATCTGGGTGTGGCGGGTCATCGGGCTTGCCCATGGATTTGATTGTGAAAGATGGTGATGACTCAAAGAATTCGAAGCTTAGTTATTTATTTGGTTTGTATCAATTTAGAATTGGGTTGTTGTATTTGAGGTGAAAAGATGGATGGAAGTGTTGGTTGTTATGTTTATGGGAGAGGAGGGAGTAAGGGAAGAAATTTATACAGAGACTAGAGAGGTTGAGGGGCATTGCATTATTTAAGTACTGGCAATGAGGAAGTCAAGAGTCAGCATGAGAGAGAGAGAGAGAGAGAGATTTTTTTTTTTGTATTTGAAAACCGTAGATGAGGAGAGAGATTAATGTTAGTGATGGAGAGGAACAAATTAAGGAAGATTCCCCTATTGTTTTTTTATTCAAACAACACATTCAAACTATTGAATTTAAATTTATTTAGTGATGTACTTATATACAAAAAAAAAAAAAAATTGTATAGAGTCGAATAGTTAAAAAATATTTTAAAAAATATGTTTTAAAAATAATTTTATAAATCTTCTATTTTTATCACTTAACTTTGTATTAAATTAACTATAAATTTAAAAAAAATTATACATAGACGCATCATAGTTTCAATGATTTTAGAATTAAACATAGAAGAAAAAATCGGCTGATTTCAAGTTGAAACACCTGAGCCGAAACAAAATAATTCCAGACTGAGATGATTTTGGACCGATTAATGCGGAGAGCGGGTTTTAGGCAAAAAAAAACCGTGTTAAACAGTGTTGAATCAGCCGAATCGACCGAGCCTGAACCGATTCCAAGCCGAATTGATACAAACCAATTCTTGTGTTGGATCTTGATTCTTCGATTATTTTCTGCTATTCTGAGTTATTTCCTGAGATAGAAAAAATAGTATTCAATAGAAAATGAACATGACCTACATCCACATTTGAACCATTGGACTCTTCAATTGAAAATGATTGGCCACTTAGCATGGGCTCCACTTATCTGATTAAATGAGAGAAAGAGGAGTCTGCCATTCAGACTTATCTTTCCCTCTTTCTTTCTCTCCATTTCTTGTTATAATCGGCACCTCCATTTTCGGTTTTTTTTTTCTTTATTATTTTCCTATTTTTCGTTTTTTAAGTGTTAGCAAGTGGTCTTAATATTAGTTTTGAATTAATTATATTTTTAACAATTTTATTTCAATTTTTTAGAACAAAACAAGTTTTTCTGGTAAAAAAGTTTGAGTTTTATTCCTATTCGGTTGATTATGACCAATTCCGATTCTACAGTCAAGTAACCGATTCCAATTCTAATTCCCATTTTTCCTCTTATGATTATGAAATTAAGCTCACAAAGGAACTTTCTATGGATGGATCGATATCTCACCGCGTACGTGACTTTTAAAAAAAATCTCAACCAATCAAATACATTATGCACGAATCTTAAAGCACAAAGCCCACATGTTAGTGACGCTTTGGGGGGAAGACTTGACTCTTCTGAGTCTTGAGTCACTGGAAAACGAGTGGTAATTAATTTTATTTTTTATTTTTGAAAGAGATGTTTGTAATTTATCTCTTTTAGACTTTTAGGAAATTTCTGAGTGCGTGACACCAAGGCTACCCAACTTAATTTACACACACATAATATTTCAAAGATTATTAATGCTTGACAAGTACATCGGTCACACGGTAAAGAAATTGTAACGAAATTTACATAGCTATAATTTTATTTATACCATTCGAAAGAAAAAAATAAATAAAAAGACCACAAAATTTGAGAAATTATATTTTTGATACGGCCTTAATATGAAATTACAGACATAAACTGTTTTTTTTAGGGCCAAAGAATTTGGGGCAATGACTTTGAGTGGGAAAAAAAGTTGTTGTGTGCAACTTCACGTTGCGTACGTCAAATTTTTAAATTTGACTGCCACTTCTCGTTGCGTTCTTGACAAATATGAAATTATGATGAAATTGTGATTTATTGGTTTTTTTTGTGAATGGAAAAAAATATAGAAATTTCGGCCATAACAATAATAGTTATGATAAAATAAAATAAAATATTATTTTTTAAGATGGAAATAAAAATACAATCTATTTACATAGGCATAACAATATAATTATAAAATAAAAATATACTATTTTTTTATGAAGAAGGAAATAAAAATATATTATTCACAGTTTTACATAGGCATAACAATAACGAATTAAAGTATATCTCTTGTACCAAATTCACACTCGGATACAACTAGAGAATCCTCTCCATTTGTTATACTGGCTTGATCTCTCCTTTTTGCAAAATAGAAAGCAATTCAAAATCCTAATTCTATATTCTCTGGTTTTGAGCAGAGTATCTCAACGTACAGTATAATTAGATCTGACGTTGCAACAATTACTACTTTCCTAGATTACTAAAACTTTGATGTGAAAATTAATTAAGAAGTCAGATTCAATATGAACTATTGATGTAAAATAAACAATGTAGAGTTATTTAGGACTATCCAATTATAGTACAAAAAAATGGTGGTCAAAGAGGTTCAATTCTCAAGAATTAAGTTTTAAAAAATATTAGAATGCACGGGAGTCCTTTAATAAAAAATAACAGGAAAAAAGAGATAATAGTTGATATGAGCTCTGTTGTAATTCTTGTTTTGTAATGTAACTATTTTCTATGGTAAAGACTTCTATGGACATAAGGACCTATTTGTAAAATGAACATATTTTTATTTTCAAAGTTCAAATAGTCGATCCGAACCGTTCATCTTGTTCTTCATATTAATATGTGCTTGGAGACCAAATTTTACATTTTTCTGAATTTATTTACTATTTATTAAGATGGGTACAAAATTCAATGGTCTGAATTTGATATTTTTTGTACCCATCTTAATAAATAGTAAAAAATTTCAGAAAAATGTAAAATTTGGTCTCCAAGCACATATTAATATGGAGAACAAGATGAACGGTTCGGATCGACTGTTTGAATTTTCAAAATAAAAATAGGCAAATTCTTCCATGGACCATAAGGACCTATTTGTAAAATGAACATATTTTTATTTTCAAGTTCAAACAGTCGATCCGAACCGTTCATCTTGTTCTCCATATTAATATGTGCTTGAAGACCAAATTTTACATTTTTCTAAATTTTTTTACTATTTATTAAGATGGGTACAAAAAATATCAAATTCAGACCATTGAATTTTGTACCATCTTAATAAATAGTAAAAAAATTTAGAAAAATGTAAAATTTGGTCTCCAAGCACATATTAATATGGAGAACAAGATAAACGGTTCGGATCGATTGTTTGAACTTTCAAAATAAAGATATGTTCATTTTACAAATAGGTCCTTGGGTCCATGGAAGCATCACTCATAAAAATATGTTCATTTTACAAATAAGTCCTTATGTCCATAGAAGACACTCTCATTTTCTATTCATTTGGAAGGATAATATGGTTTTTTTTTCATTGATCATATATTTTTTTTTTTGCAGTTATTAATTTAAATATTTTTTTACTAAGATATGTATAACTGATTTGTCAAATATTTGTCAAGTCTTTTGAAATTAAAGGTTACATATTTGACCTTGTAATTGTCATCGGAAAAGCTCCGCAAAAGAGTGATGCTTCTATGGACATAAGGACTTATTTGTAAAATGAACATATTTTTATTTTCAAAGCTCAAACAGTCGATCCGAACCGTTCATCTTGTTCTCCATATTAATATGTGCTTGGAGACCAAATTTTACATTTTTCTGAATTTTTTTACTATTTATTAAGACGGGTACAAAATTCAATGGTCTGAATTTGATATTTTTTGTACCCATCTTAATAAATATTAAAAAAATTCAGAAAAATGTAAAATTTGGTATCCAAGCACACATTAATATGGAGAACAAGATGAAGGGTTTGGATCGACTGTTTGAACTTTGAAAATAAAAATATGTTTATTTTACAAATAGGTCCTTATGTCCATAGAAGTCTTTGACTTATTTCAATAATGACATATATAATTTGAGTGTGTCTTCCATGGACATAAGAACCTATTTGTAAAATAAACATATATTTTTTTTTAAAGTTCAAACAGTCAATCCGAACCGTTCATCTTGTTCTCCATATTAATATGTGCTTGGAGACCAAATTTTACATTTTTCTAAATTTTTTTACTATTTATTAAGATGGTACAAAATTCAATGGTCTGAATTTGATATTTTTTGTACCCATCTTAATAAATAGTAAAAAAATTCAGAAAAATGTAAAATTTGGTCTCCAAGCACATATTAATATGGAGAACAAGATGAACGGTTCGGATCGACTGTTTGAACTTGAAAATAAAAATATGTTCATTTTACAAATAGGTCCTTATGGTCCATGGAAGCATTTGCCAATATAATTTTATGAGAAGCAAATTGAAACAAAATTATTTGTATCAATGGATAATATGTATTACGATCAAACTAGCTCTTGGTGTATCAAATTATCTAATTTTTGCTTTCAATATATGATCTGTCATTTTCGTCTTTCTTGTCCTCATACACAATTCATGAATAGGTAAAATCCTTATATTTTGTTGCCTGCATTTTTAATGTATCAGGTTGTTGCCGTGATTTGTATATTCAGAAAAGCAATATGTGATATCGTGTTATTTTTATGATATAAGATATGGATATTTAATTTATAATAATGTAAATAAATTTCTACAAATTAAAAATATCTCTCTGATAATATCTTCTTTTTGCACGTAATTGATTTCTTCTAATATCTAATAGTCAAATATTATATAAGATTTTTTAAATTCACATGCTATTAACCAACCAACGTGAAGAGAACAGTAATCAACCAAAACCTTACAAAACCGAAAAGAAAAATAAAAGAGAAATAAGCAATAATAAGTAATAGAAAATTAGAGAAAGAACAAACACACACACACACACACACACATGGCTAACATTAGCAAGATAAATAGGAGAAAATAACAAATTCAAATATCTTAGATCCCAGTTGTGCTATGCGCACTACTACAAAAATACAGTTTGTACACGGACTTTAACTGGAGAGCTACACGGATTTGGAAACGTGTGCAATACTGGGGTGTAGAAAAGTCCAGCATTTATCCGTGTACGGTTACACTAATCCTACACGGATTTTTTACTAAATAGCCGTGTGGAAATACTCAGAGCTACACGGTTTTGTAATAAAAAACTGTGTATGAAACTTCTTCCTACACGGACACTAATTTTTAAGTTAATATTCGTGTAGGATTCCTAGAACACTGGAAAAATCTTATTTCATACACGTTTTTTTTATAAAATTGAGAAAATCCGTGTATAGGTACAGTGTAGGAAGACGTTTTTTTGTAGTAGTGGCGCATAAATCAGACCAATATTCAATACAGAGAGAGAGAGAGAGAGACTATTATGAAATCAAAACAACACTGGAAGGAGAAGGCCTTTTATGTAACCAAAATCCTAAAAAGACTTTTCTACACATATTTTTCACTATAAATCCGTATAGCTCTCTCAAGACTTTCTACACTGTTATTTAAGCATATAATCCGTGTACAATAACCCTTCCTACAGGGAATTTTTTATAAAAAATCCGTGTAGCTCTCTAACCATTCCTACACTTCTTTTTAATAAAATGTCCGTGTACAATTCCTACCTTTCTACAAGGTTTTTTTTTTAATAAAAATCTGTGTACAATTTCTTCATTTCCCACGGTTTTTTTCCCAAATAATTGTACACCGATTTTTAGTTAATATCCGTGTAAGATTCTTACAGATATTTTGAACATTGGAAAATCATATTTCATACACGATTTTTTATGAAATAGAGAAAATTCATGTATAAGATACAGTGTAAAAAGTGTTTTTTTGTAGTAGTGAAATATCCATACAGTGAACACAATTTTAATTCAACGAAAGAATTAAATTTAATAAAATCCTATTCCATTAAAGCCCATCCCTTGATCAGATTGGATCGGGTGTGGCCATCGTTTACACACCGCATCAAGGTCCATGTTAGAACTCAGCACCATGCCCATGCTAATAATTTGGAGATTTGTAACAATTTTTTTGCATGGGCTATCGCATGCAATTGTTTTGTGAATCATTTTTATATTATATTTTGCTAGAGGTCCTTGCTAAAACTTGGTCACCATGCCCATGTTAATAATTTAGAGATTCGTAACATACTTTTTGCATGGGTTAATTGTCCATGATTAGTACGAGAAGTATCGGCATGACCCGTATGTGGTCCTCTAATTGTTCTAATTTCTTACTTGAATGAAAATAATTCTGATTTGGAATACAAATGCCACTCACACTTGGTGTCCTTGCAGTCAACTATCAAGCATGTTCTACTTCTTTGCGTGGTTGATACTTTAATATTCTTTTTGACATGGTAATAATTTATTTTCAATTTTAGAGTCATTTTTGAAGAGTACTTTTTACCTACAGTAAGTGGATCATCAACATGTTGGGCCATACCGAAGATGCCGACATCTCCCTCCTGGTGTCCTGAGGTGTCATTGAAGCTTTCCACATGGATACTTACACCACGGTTGAATATGGGATAAGGTCCTGTCTGGACAGGTGGTGTCTGGTGTGATTGTGTCGGTGTATCAATGCGGTACATCCCCTTTTGAATCAGGTTTATTATCCTAGTCGGCGTCATTCTCACATGAGTCAGCATCATCATCGTCATCACTTTGTGGCACGTCATCAACATTATCACAATGATTGCGTACCTCCAGCTAATCAACTCATGGATTGTACTCATTATTGTGTTCAGGATAAAGACCACCGACTTTCGACGGATCAGCCCATGGATTGTATTCATTATTGTGTTCAAGATAAGGACCACCGACCTCCGACCGATCAACCCATGGACTGTGATGATTATTATACTCTGTCAAAACAGGCGGTGACAACTCGTTCACATCGGGATAATGATGCAGATAAAGGTCTCGCCTCGGTAATTGTTATGTCTGATGTGCTTGGAAGTGACTGGGACATACATAGTTAGCACTATATTGGGTCTGTCGAGGTTATGGTTGTGTCTCCAGTACCATACTATCAGTGAATAACTACGAGTGCATTTCACCGATGATTGTAACCAACGCAATGTATAAATTGACATAACAATTTTAGGTTTGGACAAGTATACTTTGGTTATAAATACCTCTCCAACTATGATCGCACCCGATTTTTACGCTCTAATAATAACATCGGGTTGTTGTACCAACATTAACCTGTGCATGTGTTTTGAGGTTATACTCACTCTCAGAATATCCAAGTTGCTGATAAATTTCACCTTTCATATCGTATCAAGATTATTCACCAGTTATGCTCAATGCGAATTGAGAGCTAATACTATATTGTACTCTTCTTTTACCGTGTTGTATTTCACTACCAAAATGAATTCTCAATATTAGCATGATTAATTTTTTTAATCAACTAGTCTACAAAATAATGAATAAATTACATATAGTTTATTGTTACAATAAATATTAATTAATTACTATATACAAGAATTTACTCATTTGAGATTTCCGAATAGTAGAAGGACTGAAAAGCAAGAAATTTTGGGACGAAAAATCAGGTACACACCGGATAATTAATTATAATGATATGGATATAAAAAATTACTAATAGAATTTGTAGTTTATAAGAATAATTTGAACGAAATTTTTTTTTTGTCAGGGAGAAAGCAAGGAGTTGTCAGAGAGCACAGAGAGCGAATGTGAGTTGAGAGAGAAAAACACTGGATTATATAGCCTCTGGGACGGGATAAAATATACCATTCCAGATTATTATTTTTTTGGGCCGGGCGGGGTAGATTATCTTTTTTTTTCTGGGGTTGGACGGCGCCTCCTATATAATTTTTTTTTACTGCTTAGTTTGGTTTAGTTAATTGAGTTTGCGGATTGGATTTTCATTAAAAGCGATGGGATAAATTGTCCCATCTGGCGGGACGGAATAATTTAACCTGTTCTACTTATATTTCGAATTTTTCAAGAATCTCTTATTTATTACGATTTTTTTTATTTAATTTCATTAATAAAAAATTCGGCAATTTGGAGTGTGCTTGATTGGAAGGCAATTTGGAGTGTGCTTGATTGGAAAAGTATAGTGTCGGTGTATAAAGAAACCAAAAGTTGAGCATAAGAAATAAAGTAGCATAAATTTAGTGGAACGCTGACGTCGAGTTTGCATATCAAAAGCTGAGTCTTCTCAAGTCAAAAAGTGCAAAATTAATGGATGCGCACGACTCTGATAGTTTGTTTTATTTTAGTTCCTTTTAACGCTATAAATATTTATCTTCAATATGCAATCTAAACTTTGCTATTTAGTATATAATGTGGGGTTGAGCTCATCCAATAAACGAAAATTGAATAAATAAAATGTTGGTGAAAGTAAAAATTTTCACTTAATCCTGAAATGTTTGATAAGGTACTTTGCGAGCTTTCTCCATCACTAAAATAATTTGAACAAAGCTATCTAGTTTATATATTAATTTTTTTTATTTCTTTGGGATAAAAAATGAAGAAGATGCGTCTACATCTATTTTATAGAGTACAACAAGCACATTTGTGAACTTAACTCTAAAATTTATCGGATTGATTTTGAACAATGAATCCAAACCTTTGAAACAAATCTACCTTACAAGTGATGCGTTTTTATGTAAAATATTTGAATTTTCGAATTAATTTTGTATAGAGTCAAGTGGGCAAAAAATGAATACACTAAAACTAATTTATAAATTATCTAATTTTGAGTGCATGAATTTAGTTATAGTAAATTAATTGTAAAATTTAAAATTTTCTCATGTAAAAGTATCATTCGTAACTTATATCGGTTTCAACAGTTTGGATTCATAATTTGAAGCCAATCCAATATGTTTAAGAGTTGAATTCAATAAAAGAATATCCTAGTTCTAATCCTATTTTATAACATAGGGAAAGTCTATGCTTTTTAGAAGTGAGTTCACAAAGAGGATTGTTCGCTTTGCATCTGTGATTTTTTAGTTTCTTTGTCACATTTTGGTAAAACACGATTTCGTTTCCTATGTTTTATACTTTTTTCTTCGGTTTTATTAGTTCAAACAAGGTCTATATATGCTAATAGCGTGCTAGAAAGACTGAGTAACAAACAACATAATTTTTGCTACTAGGCAAATATTCCAGTCAAGTCAACAATCGTGGAGGACAAAGCAAAAGTTGGTGCTTTATTTAGTGTGGCACGTGTTTGCTTTAATCTATAAATAATTGTTTTTTCTGAATAATTATTATTTTTGTACTGACTAAAGACAGGATGAATTCATAAAAAGGACCAATATACATACACAATTATCCTTTCACCCCAAACACACAAAAACAATTTTGTACTAGCCAACAAATTAATTTAACAAGTAAACACGGCAAGAAATGGAAGCAACAGCACCATAGATTAAGAATTTGACTAGCTCATCTATTCACTTACATGAGATTTATTATTCCTGGTGATTGAGATTAAACCCTGGTCTTGGCGTGGTTTAAGCTTGCGGAAATTCTTCAGTGCCTGTCTTCACACAGTCGACAACCACACGATGCATCACACGTGGTCCTGGTGAAGTTCACACGATGTCTTCAACACGCTGGACCACCCGCGGCTCACATAGCGCACGTGAAAATGCAGAGACCTCCATCAGATCTTGGCGCGATATACAAACCTTAGCGCGCACAGAGATGATCTGATTTTCAGCGCACAAATGGCTATCTGAACTCTAGAACTACCATTAGGAACGACGTAGGGTTAGGGTTTTCAACACCAACACAAGACACAACCACAAACAAAAAGAGAAAAAAGAAAAAGAAAAAAAGAGGAGAAAGTTTGTGAGGCATTTTTCTAAATTTATCTCTGATCAAAAGTAAATTACAGAATTCTTAAATAGCCTACAGAAATATAAAGAGGTCCAAACAAAATACAGATATTACAAAAACAACATAATATGTTAATAAGTCCTAACGAGGTTGGGACCCAACATAATCATCGTCCAGTTTCCAAAACCTGCATGGCGTTTTTCTCCAGACTATGGTCTGAAATCATTTCCAATTCCTGATTGTTTGAAGGTTTTCTACGTAAGCTTTCCATCTCATTGGGATCGTCCTGTCCCCGAGGATGCTTCATGGTTTTCCTTAACTTGTCAATCCCTTCAGCAACATCTCTCATTTCCGGCCTCTTTTCTCCTTCCATATTCAAACATTCTCTCGCAATATCAGCAATGCCCACGATCAGATTCATGTTCTCCTCATCTAGAATTTGGTCATCTAGAATTTCCTCGATTTTTTTCTCCTTCATTGCAGTCAAAAAGGCGGATGAGAGATTTCTTTCTTCTGCTCCCTCCAAATAAATTGCCTTTTTACGAGTCAGGAGCTCTATAAGAACCACACCAAAGCTATAGACATCACTTTTCACTGTCAATTGACCTGTTTGCATGCACTGCGGGTCTAAATACCCACGAGTTCCTTGCACCATTGTGAGAAATTGATCTTCATCTGCTGGTGCTAAGGCTGATGCTCCAAAATCAGACACCTTTGCCACATAATTCTCATCTAAAAGAATATTAGCAGATTTAACATCACAGTGAACAATAGGAGGGGATGCCCATGAATGCAAGTACGCAAGGGCTTCGGCAGCCTCTTGAGCAATTCTCATGCGCATGCTAAATGAAACACGGGAAGCACTGAAATGAAGGAGGTCAAAAAGGGTTCCCTTTTGAATAAACTCATAAACCAGGATTGGTATTTCTACTTCTAAACAACAGCCAAGGATCCTAACAATATTTTTGTGGTTTATTTGGGAAAGAATTAACATTTCTTTTCCGAATTCCTTCTTGTTTCTCTCATTAATTATCTTGCATTTCTTTATTGCTAGATCTCCGCGGCTCTTGACAGTTCCTTTGTAAACAGTGCCATTTCCTCCTTGTCCAAGCATGTTAGCTTCATCAAAATTATCTGTTGCCTCTTTAAGTTCTTCTGCTGTGAATATGGTAAATGCATTGCCATGATTGCATCTCATTTCTTCAAGTAGTAGTCGCCCTCCATATTGTTGAAAGTACCTCTCCCTAATGCTGGCGAGCCTTCTTCTTTGCCGTATGATATACATCGAAATGGACAAAAATAGAAGCAATAGAAGACCTACGCTAACACCTATTGGAAACAAAAAATAAGTACATATAAAGTGTCAGAAAAGCAGTATAGAGATAAACTATTTTTGTCATAATAATAAATAGTGCTCCTAATGAAAAAAAAATATCTGTCATAGCATGCAGCTGGTACAGCTATTTGGCATATAAAATTATAAATGCTATGACACTGTTAGTTTTCATTTGACATTTAATTTGCAGCTTGTACAATAGCAGTTAATATAGTGGCTATGTAATTAGCTCAATTATCTATATATTGAAAGACAGTTAGCCCACAAACAAAATCATAAATATTCTGCTCAAGGAAGAAGATTATATATTTAAATTAATGATGAATGGCCCTTCTAGTTCCAAATATTTGAAGGATAAGAAAATTAAGGATCATTGATACTAGAGAATTACTTTCATAAGAAAAGGATCATTAGGAAAGGGTAAAAAATTGCAAATTGCGACATAAATCTTCATTGATAATTATTTGAACTTTCATTTTTCTATAAACAACTTTGTGATCTTGCGGCTTCTGAAATGTATTGCTAGGTATATTCCTTTTTATGTGCTTCATCTTAATACTAAGTTGAATAATCGTTTAAAAAAACAAATATTTCATAATCAATTATATATATTGAAGCCAAATTAAATTGCTACTGCATCTTTCTAAAATGAATTAATTATCATTTCAATTCATTTTGGAGTCACCTTGAGAATTAATATTTAATTAGTAGTATATCACATATAGGTTTTCCTTTTTTAGGGATGGAAAGAAAACAATGGCTGTCATGGTTTTATTTTTGTCTTTTTATAGTAGAAGACAAAACGCCTCATAGATGCCATGGTTCAATTTGAGAATGCCTAATCTGGTTCTAATGTAAGAAATTACACCATTTTCCTCGAAATAACTATAATGTTCTTGGAATATACTTGTGTACGTACCGATAGCCAGCTTAGCCAATGGAGACAGAGTTTGGCTGTGAACAACCGGGTAGCATCTTCCGTTCCTTGTAGGATCGCCTTGCGTGCCCTGTGGACAAATGCACTTGTAGCTTCCTTGTGTATTTATGCACGTCCCAGAGCATGTTAAATTATCATTACATTCATTAATATCTGCAAAGAAAAGAAAACAGAAACTAAACCTTTATTCCAATTGTAATAACTGGTAGAAGTATTTTGTGTGACATGATAGCCAATGTTTCCTAGGTCTAGCTTTCTGGTAAAAATAAACATTGCTCCTACAATTAAAACCTTTGAAAAATTACTTATGGGCCAGCAGGAATTGGAAGTGCAAAGAGATTGTCAGTAGAATAAGAGAACCTAATGATAATCCAAAAATGAAAAAACAATATGCTAAAGAACAAAATTAGTTAAAACTAAGCTCAAAAGTGTTCATTTCTCCATGGGGTATTGCATATACCAAAACAATAATCACAACGGATAAAAAATCAATGACAGTAAGTCTAGAGAATGGTGAAAGGATTAGACCTTCGCAGCCGTCATGGAGATAAGGGTTGCCTTCGTACCCACTTAAGCAGTTGCAGATGTATCCTGGACCATTTTGCGAGTCAATACAACCACTATTATTGCTGACGCATGCGTAGCTGTCCCTGTTGGTTTGAGCAACTTTACAATTTTCTGTCCCTATAGACCAATCAAGCACAACAGGAACAGTGCCATTGTGCTCATACCAGAAAGCATATGTAGAAATATAAGAAGTACTGAAGTTGAAACTGTCAGTCGCCATTATCACTGCATAACTACAGCGACTAAAATCCCAAACCTGTGAATTATTGTAGTTTGAATCAAAGGATACGTTGTTATAGATAATACCAGATGGAATTGAGGTTTGGCAGCAACCATTTCCAGAACATGAGCCATTGCTTAAGCTCTCTCGACTGTAGCAGGTAGATACACACCCTGTGCGGTACATGGTACCACTGTAGTCCTTCATTCTGTTGAATGCAAGGGTCTCACATCCAATTACTGTGAACATATTGTCGAACTCTGAGAACCTATATATTGTAGAAGTTAAGTTCAGACACCAATGATATGTTGTTATACCATGAGTCGAACCTTGGTAACATTGCCAGGAAATAGGGTTGTACAGTCTAGCTTGAGCTATCGATAGCGTGATGTGAAGCACCTCCCTATTCCATTGAAAAGGGACCATTTTTTCACCACTCTTATTACAGCTTAGTGCAAATCCTTTATTAAGAGAGCAATCGGTGCCGATACCGAATGGGTATGGTATGTCGACAGAACCACATTTGTCCTGACAGCCAGGCTTCGCCATTATTTTTCCTTCTGCAGCTGGAATATATAGAATTATATGGAATAAAAATATCAGCCATGCCATGTGATAATGTTTTGTTATCTGGTATTGTAAGTACTGTATGTGGATTTTGTTAGAGGAAGTGTCTATATGCTTATATAGATAGCTAGGCATGGTCGATCCGCAGGTTCTATTGCTCAAAGAAAGATCAAACCAAAGTTTTTTTAATCATTTTTGAAAATGTCAGCCACCTTTATTATTATTATTATTATTATTATTATTTTGCAATAAGACCTGTTGTCATACAAACCCAAATTTTGAGGAAATCAAATTCAAAATTCAAATTTCGGACGGTCCATGCAAATTCAATTCAAAATTTTGCATTATTGTGAGAGGATCTGGGCCCATGTCTTCGGAATTCACATCCTCTGAGATACGTTCTGCACGAATCTCAAAGCACAAATAATACTGGCCCCATATCTTCGGGGGAAGACATTGACTCTTCCGAGTCTTGGGTCATTAGAAGGCGAGTTGTAATTAATATTTACTGTACTTTTGTTTATAAATTCTTGAAAGAGATGGTTGTAATTTATCCCTTTTAATATTTTAGGAAGTTTCCGAGTGCGTGCTCTACTTAATTTACACACACATAATATTTCAAACACTATTAATGCTTGACAAGTACATAAAGAAATTTTAACGAAATTTACATAGCCATAATTTGTATATATACCATTCGAAAAAAAGATAAATAAAAAAAATCACAAAATCTGAAAAATTCTATTTTTGACACTACCACAAAATGAAATTATAGACATAAATTGTTCTTTTTAATCAACTTTGACCAAACCACAAAATCTGATTGGCCAAAAGAATTTGAGGGCCGCGACTTTGAGTGAAAAAAAAAAGTAAATTAATTGTAAATTTTAAAATTTTTGCATGTAGAAACATGACTCGTAATTTATATTGGTTACAATAGCTTATATTTGTAATATGAAGCCAATCCAATATGTTTAAGAGCTGAATTCACAAAAAGAACTACTCTTTTATAACATAGGGCAAGTCTATACGTTGTTCGTTTGCATCGGTGATTTTTCAGTTTCTTTGTCACTTTTTGGTAAAACACGTTGGTGATTTCGTTTCCTATGTTTTGTACTTTTTTCTTCGGTTTTATTAGTTCAAACAAGGTCTAAATATGCTAATAGCGTGCTAGAAAAACCGAGTAACAAAGAACTTAATTTTTGCTACTAAATATTGCAGTCAAGTCAACAATCGTGGAGGACAAAGCAAAAGTTCTTGTTTCAATATGAAACGGACACTTGAAGTCTTTTATTCAAAACAAAGCAAAAGTTGTTGCTTTATTTAGTGGTGCCGTGATTGCTTTAATCTTATCAATAGCTTTAGTTTACTTTTGTACTTTATTAATTGGTGGTGCTTGATACTTGGTTTTATACTATGTTCGCTTCTTGTGTTTGGTGGCATGCAGCTAATTATTCAAAAACTATTTTGGTCGCGGTGTGATGTTAATTTTTTTAATGTGTATATAGTTTTAAAAATTAGTGGGTATCCATTATTATAATTAAAAAAATAAGAACATGTGGTAGATCGAATTGTCTTTTTTTATTACTGTGTTCCAAAATTGATCCCGAGAACATGGATATGCTAGCTTAAGACACCAACTCGATCGGAAGATTTTGGATATATCTGTTATAAATAATTCAAAATAACTTTAACTAAGATGCCTTTTCTAGTTCATACCGATATAGGTAATAGTTAATTTCTTCATCTTGTAATAAATAAATACCAATAATTTACATAACCACCAGAATTTGCCAAATAAGAAATTATTTTATATAGTCATAGAGTGTATGACCAAGGCCTTGTAGCTATCAATTTAGTTTTGCGATTTTAAAATTCAAATAGTTCATTTGAAGTGCTTAATATATTCTTTATGTTAAAATGTGCTTGAAGACCAAATTTAAAAAAAAAAAAATCTAAAATTCAATTTGGTGATTTTTAAAATTTTTAAAATTCAGTTTTGCGATTTTAAAATTCAGTTTTTCGATTTCTAAATTGTTACAATTTTTGTAGAAAATTTTAAAATAATTGTTTTTCAGCATATTTATTATTATTTTTTATCATGAAAACTTTTGTGAATTTTAGTATCTAATTAATTTTTGATGATTTTTGTAAGGGATAAATTTGCTTCATCATCATTGGTACTTATAATCTACGGCATTTCTTGTAGTGTTAATTAAGCCATTTTTGTTTAGAAAAATATCAAGAAGGACAATTTGGAGTGGTGCTTGATTGGAAAAAGTATAGTATCGGTGTATAAACAAACCAAAAGTTGAGCATAAGAAATAAAGAAGCATAAAATTAGTGGAACGCTTACGTCGAGTTTGCATATCAAAAGTTGAGTCGTCTCAAGTCAAAAAGAGCAAAATTAATTGATGCGCACGACTTTGACAGTTTGTTTTATTTTATTCCTTTTAAAGCTATAAATATTTATCTTCGATATGCAATCTAACTTTGCTATTTAGTATATAATAATGTGGGGTTGAGCTGATCCAATATACGAAAGATAAATAAAATGTTGGTGAAAGTAAAATTTTGACCTTAATCCTAACGTTTGATGAGGTGCTTGTGAGCTTTCTCCATCGCTAAAATAATTTGAACAAAGCTATCTTTGGGATAAAAAATGAAGAAGATGCGTCTACATCTATTTTTATAAAGTAAAACAAGCACATTTGTGAACTTAATTCTAAAACTTATCGGATTAGTTTCAAATGATGAATTCAAATCATTAAAACCAATCTACCTTATGAGTGATGCGTTCTTATATAAAATATTTAAATTTTCAAATTAATTTTGTATAGAGACAAGTGGCCAAAAAATGAGTACACTAAAATTAATTTATAAATTATCTAATTTTGAGTGCATGAATTTAATTATACTAAATTAATTGTAAATTTTAAAATTTTCTCATATGCAGAAGCATCACTTGTAACTTTTTTTTGATAATAGTGGCGATTACCACCTGTTTCATTAGAAACTGGAATGTCTACAAAAGAATCTACATATAACTGCGAAATAAAACTAAAGTTTCAATTCATTAGTTGGAAAGCAACTAAGAACTATCTAAAATATTAAGCCTCAGTATTAATAGGACAACAACAAAAGGTACAGTCATAATAGCATCACTTGTAACTTAGATCGGTTTCAACTGCTTGGATTCATAATTTAAAGCCCATTCAATATATTTAAGAGGTGAATTCACAAAAAGAATACCCTAGTTCTACACCTATTTTATAACATAGGACAAGTCTATACTTTTTAAAAGTGAGTTCACAAAGAGACCTACGTTGTTTGTTTGCATTGGTGATTTTTCAGTTTCTTTGTCACATTTTGGTAAAACACCTTGGTGAATGCGTTTCCTACGTTTTGTACTTTTTTCTTCGGTTTTATTAGTTCAAACAAGGTTTATATATGCTAACAGCGTGGTAGAAAGACTGAGTAACAAAAAACTTAATTTTTGCTACTAGGCAAATATTGCAGTCAAGTCAACAATCGTGGAGGACAAAGCAAAAGTTGGTGCTTTATTTAGTGGTGCCGTGTTTGCTTTAATCTATAAATAATTGTTTTTCTGAATAATTATTATTTTTGTACTGACTAAAGACTGGATGAATTCAAAAAAAGGACCAATATACATACACAATTATCCTTTCACCCAAAACAGACAAATACAATTATGTACTAACCAACAAATTAATTTAACAAGTAAGAGTTTTCACTGTGCGCTCCAAGGTTTGTGTATCGCGCCAAGATCTTATGTATCGCGGCAAGAAATGGAAGCAACAGCACCATAGATTAAGAATTTGACTAGCACATCTATTCACTGACATGAGATTTATTATTGCTGGTGTTTGAGATTAAACCCTGGTCTTGGCGTGGTTTAAGGTTGTGGAAATTCTTCAGCGCCTGTCTTGGCACGGTCTACAACCACACGATGCCTCATGCGTGGACCACCCGTGGATCACATAGCCCATGCGAAAATGGAGAGAGATATATCAGATCTTGGAGCGATACACAAACCTTGGAGCGGACAGTGAAAACTCTTACAGCAGCGGAAATGGCTATCTGAACCTTAGAACTACCATTTGGAATGACAATGGCGAAAATTGGCTCTGATACCATTTGTATAGGGTTAGGGTTTTGAACACCAACACAAGACACAACCCCAAACAAAAAAAAAAAAAAGGAGAAAGTTTGTGAGGAAGTTTTCTAAATTTGTCTCTGATCAAAAGTAAATTAGAGATTTCTTAAATAGCCTACAGAAATATAAAGAGGTCCAAACAAAAGACCTATACTACAAAAACAACATAATATGTGAGTAAGTCCCAATGAGGTTGGGATCAAACATAATCATCGTCCAATCTCCATAGCCAGCATGGCCTTTTTCTCCAGACTACGGTCTGAAGTCATTTCCAATTCATGATTGTCTGAAGGTTTTCTAAGCAAGCTCTCCATCTCGTTGGGATCGTCCTGTCCCCAAGGATGCTTCATGGTTTTTCTTAACTTGTCAATTCGTTCAGCAACATCTCTCATTTCAGGCCTCTTTTCTCCTTCCATATTCAAGCATTCTCTCGCTATCTCAGCAATGCCCATGATCAGATTCATGTTCTCTTCATCCAGAATTTGGTCATCTAAAATTTCCTCGATTTTATTCTCCTTCATAGCAGTCAAAAAGGCCGATGAGAGACTTCTTTCTTCTGCTCCCTCCAAATAAATTGCCTTTTTACGAGTCAGGAGCTCTATAAGAACCACACCAAAACTATAGACATCACTTTTCACTGTCAATTGACCTGTTTGCATGCACTGCGGGTCTAAATACCCGCGAGTTCCTTGCACCATTGTAATAAATTGATCTTCATCTGCTGGTGCTAAGGCTGATGCTCCAAAATCAGACACCTTCGCCACATAATTATCATCTAAAAGAATATTAGAAGATTTAACATCACAGTGAACAATAGGAGGAAATGCCCACGAATGCATGTACGCAAGGGCTTCGGCAGCCTCTTGAGCAATTCTGATGCGCATGCTAAATGAAACTCGGGAAGCACTCTTGAAATGAAGGAGGTCAAAAAGTGTTCCTTTTTGAATAAACTCATAAACCAGGATTGGAATTTCTACTTCTAAACAACAGCCAAGGATCCTAACAATATTTTTGTGGTTTATTTGGGAAAGAATTAACATTTCTTTTCCAAATTCCTTCTTATTTCTCTCATTAATTATCTTGCATTTCTTTATTGCTACAACTTCGCTGCTCTTGACAGTTCCTTTGTAAACAGTGCCATTTCCTCCTTGTCCAAGCAAGTTAGCTTCATCAAAATTATTTGAAGCCAGTTTAAGTTCTTCTTCTGTGAATATGGTAAATGCATTGCCATGATTGCATCTCATTTCTTCAAGTAGTAGTCGGCCACCATATTGTTGAAAATGCTTCTCCCTAATGCTGGCGAGCCTTCTTCTTTCACGTACGATATAAGTCGAAGAGGACAAAAATAGAAGCAATAGAAGACCTACGCTAACGCCTATTGGAAAAAAAAGTAGATGCAAAGTGTGAGAAAAGAGGTACATTGATAAACTATTTTCGTCATAATAATAATTGTGCTCCTAATCAGAGATTTAAATAGCAGTCATAGCATGCTGCTGGTATAGCTATTTCGCATGATAAATGCTATGACACTTTTAATTTTTTTATTCAACAATTTAGCGGCTTGTACTATGGCGGTTAATATCAGTGTTATCAAGGCCCTATATATGGTGACTTTAATACTTAATAACAGTTATATAATAATCAAGTGACAACGAAATTAGCTCAATTATTTATTGAAAGACAGCTCACAATCAAAAACATATTTATTCTGCTGAAGGAAGAGGATTATATCATGGTTTGAAAACTCGGCCGAGTCAACTCGGTATCGGATCCGAGTTTTACCCGAGTCTCGCACCTATGCGAGTTTTTCATCAAAAATATGTTGAACAGTGTTTGATGCGGCCGATTCAGACCGAGTTTAACCCGAGTCAGGCTAAGTCAAACCGAGATTCACCCAAGTCAGTACATGGGTAGTGAAAACATTATCCTAGACTGATTTGGTTTCCCACCTTAGCTTTCTGTTGTATCTTGAGGTTGAGAGTAAGAAAATCATTGTTATTGATTTGAGATTTAAGTTCAATTTTGCTTGTTTTGAAGAAGGAAATGGTGCTGAAAATTTTTTTTGGAAAGGGCGAAGTCCCTGGATGAGTTAGGAGGAATAAGAATTTTCAGTTATTTCTGTGGCTAGACTTGGTGTATAATTTTGTAGTATAAAACATTTGAAATTCTTGCTAGTGGTTTATTATAAACCTTCCATTTTAATTATATCGTGATCCAAGAAATTATATTTTTTCCTTTGTTGTCTGTTGAACAAAATATCTAGTCAAAGACTCAAAAGTGTTCTTGTTTGCTTGAGTGACTTACTAGGCCAATAAGCTGCGAAGACTTCACTGTTTTATTTTATTTATATTTGTTATATTTAATAGAGTAAAAGAAATATATGGGAGAAATCCTTTGTTATAATAACAAAGTTATTAAATAGCTGGGTGCCTTGAACAGTTTGAACTCCAACTTTAATTAAAAAAAAAAAAAAACTAGAATGAAAGAGATGCATACATAGTGATTTTTTTTTACTGAAGTAAAGAATGGGATTGTACTAGATTACAAATTTGATTGTTAAGAAAATATAAAATGCAGAAATTAAACAAATTATTTCTCTTTTGTGAATATCATTAACGTATTTTTAATTATTTTATGAAATAGTCTATTTTATATTAAAATTAGATAATTTTAATATTTTAAATTATTACACTCCAAATAATTTAATTATTATGAGTGTTATTAATATTTAAACTGTTAACTATCCAAATACCAATTTTTTTCCTTTTTTTTAGTACAAAATATGTTTCTTCCAAAAAAAATCCAAGTGACTGATTCTGATTCTGATTCCAATTTTCAGAATCATGGATTATATAATGAACTTAATAATGAATGGCCCTTCTAGCTCCAATTATTCAAAGGATAAGAAAAGGACCTTTGGTACTGGGGAATTATTACTTTCATAAGAAAAGGATCAATAGGAAAGGGTAAACAATTGAAATTGCTACATAAATCTTCATGACTAATTATTTAAATGGCTACTGCATCTTTGTAAATTGAATTAATTGTCATTTCAATTAATTTTGGAGGTACCTTGAGGAATTAATATTTAGTAGTATATTACATTTAGGGATGGAAAGAAAACAATGGTTGTCGTGGTTTTATTTTGTATTTTTTTTACGCCTACTAGATGCCATGGTTCAATTTTAGAATGCCTAATCTGGTTCTAGTGTAGGAAATTACACCATTTTCCTCAAAATAACTATCATGTTCTTGGAATACTTGTGTACGTACCTATAGCCAGCTTAGCCAATAGAGATAGAACCGGGTAGCATCTTCCATTCCTTGTAGGATCGCCTTGTGTGCCCGGTGGACAAATGCACTCGTAGCTTCCTTGTGTATTTTTGCACGTCCCAGAGCACGTTAAATTATCATTACATTCATTAATATCTGCAAAGAAAGAAAACAGAAACTAAACCTTTTATCCAATTGTAATAACTGGTAGAAGTATTTTGTGTTACATGATAGCCAATGTTTCCTAGACCTAGCTTTCTGGTACAAATAAACATTGCTCCTACAATTAAAACCTTTGAAAAATTACTTATGGGTCAGCAAGGAATTGGAAGTGCAAAGAGATTGTCAGCAGAATAAGAAAATCTAATGATAAAAAAATATAATAGGCTAAAGAACAAAATGAGTTAAACTAAGCTCAAAAGTCAAATAGTCCACTTCTCCATGGGGTATTGCATCTACCAAAACAATAATAACAACAGATAACAAATCAATGACAGTAAGTCTAGATAATGGTGAAAGGATTAGACCTTGGCAGCTGTTAATGAGATAAGGGTTGCCTTCGTACCCACTTGAGCAGTTGCAGATGTATCCTGGACCATTTCGCGAGTCAACACAATCACTATTATTGCTGACACATGCATAGTTCCTCATGTTGGCTTGAGCAACTTTACAATTTTCTTTCCCTGTCGACCAATCGACCACAATAGGAACAGTGCCATTGTGCTCATCCCAGAAATCATATGTATAAATATAAGAAGTACTGAAGTTGAAACTGTCAGTCGCCATAATCACGGCAAAACTACAGGGGGTAATATTCCAAACCAGTGAATTATTGTAGTTTGAATCAAAGGATATGTTGGAATGTTTAATACCAGATGGAACTGAGGTTTGGCAGCAACCATTTCCAGAACATGAGCCATTTCTTATGCTCTCTTTATTGTAGCAGGTAGATACACACCCTGTGCGGTAATTGGCACCATTGTAGTCATACATATTATTGAATGCAAGGGTATCACATCCAATTACTGTGAACATATTGTCCAACTCTGATAACGTAAATATTGGAGAAGAGTACAGATACCAATTATTTGAGTTTCGAACAGTCAAACCGTTGTTACATTGCCAGGAAATTGGGTTGTAAAGTCTAGCTTGAGCTGTTGATAGAGTGATGTTAAGAACCTCAACATCCAGGTAAAAAGGGACCATTTTTTCACCACTCTTATTACAGCTTAGATCAAATCCTTCAAGGGAGCACTTGGTGCCAATACCGAATGGATATGGTATGTTGACAGAACCACATCTGTCCGGGCAGCCGGGCTTCACCATTATTTTGCCTTCTGCAGCTGGAATATATAGAATAATATGGAATAAAAATATCAGCCATGCCATGTGATAATGCATATAATTGTTGTGTGGTATTGTATGTGGAATTTATTAGATCAAGTGTCTCTATGCTTATATAGAGAGGCATGGTCGTCTGGTTCTTTTGCTTTAAAGAAAAGATCTAACCTAATTTTTTAACCATTTTTTGAAAATGTCAACCACCTTTATTTTTTTTTATTTTTTTGCAGTAAGACTTTGTTGTCATTTGAACTGGTCTTACCTAGCTAGCTGGACAGCTAGCATTACGTCCAATAATGTGACAGCGACGACCAAAATAATAATAACTAATTAACAATTGTATACGTTCGTGTGATGTTCTTCCATAATATCAATGTAATTTTGTCATCTTCTCTATCATATATTGAATAACTTGATATATATGACATTTGAATGATTTTATAAAAAGACTTAATTAGCCTGCTCCATTTTAAGGTAAAGGATATTTGCCTAATAGTGTAGGTCATATTCTAAGAGAAATCTCTAGTCTTACGTAGAGCTAAATGTGCATGACTACTAAATTTGATATAAATACAAAAATAAAATGAAGAGGATCCATTTACACCTTTTTTGAAGACACTGAATTACACCCTACATTTTTGAATTCCAAATAGTCGATCCAAACAGTTCAACATAATAGATATATTTAAATGTGCCTGCACATCAAATTTAACAATTTTTTGAATTTTTTATTATTTATTAAGATGGGTACAAAAATTTAATGGTCTAAAAACAACAATTTTGTAAAATACTTAATAAATACTAAAAAAAAATTAAAAAATGTAAAATTTTATCTCAAAACACATTTGAATATGGAGATCATGTTGAACTATTTGGATTGTGAAATCTTTGAAAATATAGGATGTAATCCGGTATCACCAAAAATGGTGGAGTGGATCCCTCAAATAAAATTTGAGTTGCGCATTTAGCCCACAAAATAGAAATGTTACTACAAAAAATTTAAAAAAGGGCAATAAGCTAAGTCACTATTGCATTCTATCAATAACATTTATTAGTTTCTTTTAACATATATGATGCCAGCTTTTATTAAGTTTCTATACCATTATTAAAAGTATTCTATAAAAGGATAAATTGAGTGTGAATAGGGAAAATTTTCTCTCAAAAAAACTTGATATATTTAATTTCTAAAAATAATAAACAAAACAACAAACAAACAGTAATCATTTTCTCTAGACCTGGAATTAGACAGGAACTCTCAAGTCGTCCATTATCAATTCAATCACTCCACTTTAGAAAGACTTATCCAAAGATATATAGCAGATCATTAAGGATTCATATCTAGTGCATTACCTGAAAAGGGAATCTTTTACAATTAGTTAATCTGGACCATTCTTTTTAGCTTGACACGAATCTCAAAGCCCAATAAAATTGTCTCCCATTTCCCTCCGAATCTCAAACTGGTTGAGGTTTAATCTCAAATCGTAAAGTGCGCGTGAGGCCCATCCTCTAAGATACCTTAGAGGATATTGATCTGATCATTAGACCCATAATATATCCAGCACAATATCTTAATACATATTTAATATATTAATTCGGCTCAAATCATTTGGCCTGTAGAATGTTTCTTAAAAGAATGACAACAAGTTGGTCCCAATGAGCAAGAGAAACTTGTGCGAAATATATCGGGAAACAAATGTTAGTGCACTGCCGGAGGAATTATAGGTGGCGCCAGTTGGATTAAATGAGGGGAAGCCCGGTGGTAACAATAATAGTGATACATTGCCATAGCTTGTGATCAACAATAGAAACGTTAATTAAATGAATTAACAATGACGATAAGCCAAAACCCTAGATTATACTTTGTTTGATCAATTCTCTCATAGACAAAAAGATTTGCGTAGCTTAGTGAAAAGTTAGAACTAAGTATAAAAAACTATGTGTGGATTGACTCCTGAATCAATACTACACATTAAGATCATATGTTTGTGATTTGATAGTAAGTTGAAAGTTAAGTTATAAATTTATTAGTGTTGATCTCCGCTTATTATGTTTTTTTTTTTGTATGTAGCTGCTGGAGAAAGTGCAAAGATCCTTAAATACCATTATGATGGAGTTAGTGTCCTAGAACAAAACTTGACTCCATCATTTGTGTTTATATGATGATTGAATTATTCAAATTGTTCGTAGAGTATGACGTTATTGAGTTCATGGACATTGGGTTATGAGATAACTTATTGAATTAAAAGTAATATACTCCGAATATCCCTAGTCGAAGTAGCCAGCAAGGAACACTGATTGCATATATAACTAGCATAAGAATTAGATGTTTGACAAGATCAAATCGGAAAGGTTCCGATCTAATGTCTTGTGGATGCATATAAGGGTTTATATATCAAAGTTTAATTATCAGACAGGAATTAGTCCAAAGGTAACACTGGCCAACAAGACAAGTCTTAATAAGGCCGAGTTCAACTGCTTTGGATATGGAGTGTTTTGTTATTTATTTGTTAAGTTTTCTTGAGACAATCATGTCTAATATTTTCCTGCCAGCAGGTAAAATTCAAGGGATCCAAACACCATATTATGGTGACACATTTTAACACCATTTACTTATAAATTATTTTTGCAATTTCAATGTCCAAATACTCAATCAGTACTGCATCATTTTTACAATAAAAATAAACTCTAAAAACTAATTAGTACAATTTAGTCCTATTAGTACTATGAACAGGGGTATTAAGAGAAGTTTGTGATTAAAAAAAAAATTGTATCCGGATGGTTCCAATATGAGGTTAGTCTCAAACCAAAGTATAGCTTAATTTTGATAGTTACATAATCTAACAATAAAAATGAGTAGTTGCATGTCAAGGTAAAGTTCTCTTTGTACACACAACAAATCATGAGTTCGAATTCCGTGGAGAAAAAGAATTTAGTTAAGTTTTTTGGAAATAATATTTGGAGCTAAAAACAGTTAGAATTTTCTGGAAAAAGACCGATTCGGCTGTAATTTGATTGAAATAGGACAGTTTCGACCAAAATTTTACTGGAATTGGACTATTTTGGACGAAATTTGATGAAAAAATTGTCTACCGTATAACTCGGCCAGAAATCTAATTGGCAGATTTCGTCCAAAACAGCAGATTTTTCCTTCTATGATATAAACTCTTAATACCTCTATTATTTTAATCCTAATCTATCTAAACTAAGCGAGTTGCAATTTTAACATAAAAAGGAAATTTTAAATTAGAGTTTGAGCTCTCCCGGGGAATTCTTTCTCATCTCTCTCTCTCTCTCTCTTCCACTCTCTTTCGCGTGCACTGCAACTGCCCAAATTAGTTAATTTATAGATCTTAATTATATCGGAGAATCACTACAACAGAAAGGGTTATCAGCGACCAGTGAAAATAGTCTCTGATAATGTTGTTGCCGGTCGCTAATAATATATTTGGTCGCTGATATCAATATTTGATCTCTGATGTACCGGTCGCTGAAAACATAGTCGCTGATACCTTTCGGATGATGTCACCGGTCACTAAATGACGTCACCCCGGTCACTGATAAGTCATCAGAGACCGCATCACTTTGGTCGTTGAAAGTGTACGGTGACGTCATGTTTAGTTAACAGCGACAAAACCTGTTGGTCGCTAATACCTTGATTATCATAGACCATTGTCTGGTCACTGATAACTAAGGCGATGGTCGCTGATGCTTTTAGTATCAGAGACTAGAACCTGGTCTCTGATACTTTTTGTACCGGTCGCTGATATTTTTTTATTTTTTTAAATAATTTTGTTTATGTTGTTTTTTTTTAATTATTGGTTCTGATTCTATTGGTTTTATTATTGATATTTTTTCGTTTCGAAATTGTTATCAGACGTACAATCGTATCGATATTCTCATATACAATCAATATTAAAAACACATAAACAATCACATAGAACAAGAATATGAATAAGTATCACAAAAACATAAATATACCAAATATAAGTATGCTAACATAAATATAAGTATGCTAACAAGCTAAACTATAACATAGATAGATAATATGTCAACTCAAGAAAATTTAAGAAGTACCATCTCTGTCGAGATTCTCGCCATCCTCGTCGTCATCCTTGCCATCATCCGGCATAGAGGCATGGTCCGAGGTTGAACCTCCCTGCCAGTTGTTTAAATAATTAGGATTTCGGATATAGGATTCACAATTAAAACATACTGAAAAATCAAATTTCATACCTGAGTAGCTCTGAAAGCTCTGCTGATCTTCTCGGTGATCGTGTCGATGAGCTTACGCATGATCGAGGTCATCACATGAGAAGATATCGCTTCAATATCCTCTTGTGTAAGGAGTGAAGCCGCTGGCATAGAAGAATATGACCCTCAAGAACGTGAAGGAGTACTGCTAGACCCACCAACACGATACATGACTCATGGACACCTAATGTGATTACCATTATTCAACGCCTTGACATTCACCATTCATGTACCAAGTTTCGTAAAAAAGTCGGAACCCCGATTTCATCAGATGTTGCCCAATGGTTTCCATATCCAACAATCTAGTATACCCACACTTGGCACATGGACACCTAATACGATTACCATTACTTATATTTTTCTTGAATACTAAATAAGTAGTCAAAAAAACCCTCCACCCCTTCACAAATACGGGATTCTTTCGCTTGTTCACATAACGAGGACCGTACATCCAACTACGATCACCCTCCATTTCTCCTAATTATGATATACACATTTATAAGATATTGTATAAACATGCTCTAAATGCAATTCAATTCAATTCAATATATGACCTAATTTAGATTGATCGGATTCAAAATCCTAACTACACCTTAGTTCATTCAATTAAATTCAATACAAATTCCATTACTTTAGCCCCATCACTAGAATTTTTACTCAAACAAATTAAAAATTCAGATCTTTACTTTAGACCCCCCCAGAAATCATCAATTGATAACGGATCCTCTAAAGCAAGTCATGGAAAAAACACAAAATCAAATCAAGTCTTGCATCATCCATGCAACAGGACTTGTATACAGCCATACAAGCGGCATCTACATTACCTATATTTAAAACATACGTACCAGAAAGGGAGAGAGAGACCGCTTCCCCTTGCCTTGCCTTGCCTTGTTTAGTTCTAAATTATAACTTTCATCAATGAAATAACACCAAGTCAAATATTAACAATTGGGACTTACATAGGGCCAATGTACCACTTTGTCCCACTCTTTCGAATGCTAGGTCTCAGTAGTGATCAAATATATGTGAATCTAGTATTTAAGAAAAATTCGACAGTATTTCCCCTTAGTTCTCCAAGTACGCGTTAGAAACATATGTTTTTCGACATGTAATTTAATACGTACTCGTTAGGAACAAGGGAAAATGACACCAAAATTTTCTTAAATACTAAATCCATATACATTTCGTCATATCCTAGATGAAACAAAGCATTCAAAGAGCAGTCCCAAACTGGGGACTATTCAAAATTAATCCCTATTGGATTAATTTTGAACCAGTATGGACCTAAAAGGCATACTAAATGTTCCGGTATATTTGGATTTTAAAACAATACTACCATTTCTAATTAAACGAGCAAGTTTAATTCCAATTAAATCTAATCCCAATTTAATCCCAATTCAATTCCAATTCAATCCCAATTCAATCTCAATTCAATCCCAATTTAATCCCAATTTAATCTCAATTCAATCTAATTCCATCCCAATTCAATCCCAACTTAATTTAATCCCAATTCAATCTCAATTTAATCTCAATTCAATCCTAATTTAATTTATTTCCAATTACATTCCTATTTAATCCCAATTCAATTCTCATTCAATCCCAATTCAATCGTAAAGAAAGGAAACGTGATACTGTTTGGCAATAAGTACCGCATGAATAACGAAGGGGATGCACTCCAAGACGCCCTTTGAATGGATGGAAGGCTCCTTTTTACCTTTTCCTTCACTGCACTAAATGATTTGCCGGCAGTAATTAATGAACAGTGCATACATAATAGTAAATATTAAAAGGGAAATGCTTTTGAACTGCAAAAGCCAACATATACCCTGTGGCGCTATCTATGGTAC
>JAJHPE010000003.1:5867444-5881226 GCA_024447655.1 Carex scoparia | reverse complement strand
GGATTATATGGTTTTTTTTTCATTGATCATATTTTTTTTTTTTTTTGCAGTTATTAATTTAAATATTTTTTTTACTAAGATATGTATAACTGAATTGTCAAATATTTGTCAAGTCTTTTGAAATTAAAGTTTATATATTTGACCTTGTAATTGTCATCGGAATAGCTCCGCAAAAGAGTGATGCTTCTATGGACATAAGGACCTATTTGTAAAATGAACATATTTTTATTTTCAAAGCTCAAACAGTCGATCCGAACCGTTCATCTTGTTCTCCATATTAATATGTACTTGGAGACCAAATTTTACATTTTTCTGAATTTTTTTACTATTTATTAAGATGGGTACAAAATTCAATGGTCTGAATTTGATATTTTTTGTACCCATCTTAATAAATATTAAAAAAATTCAGAAAAATGTAAAATTTAGTATCCAAGAACACATTAATATGGAGAACAAGATGAACGGTTCGGATCGACTGTTTGAACTTTGAAAATAAAATTATGTTTATTTTACAAATAGGTCTTTATGTCCATAGAAATCTTTGCCTTATTTCAATAATGACATATATAATTTTATGAGAAGCAAATTGAAACAAAATTATTTGTATCAATGGATAATATGTATTACGATCAAACTAGCTCTTGGTGTATCAAATTATCTAATTTTTGCTATCAATATATGATCTGTCATTTTCGTCTTTCTTGTCCTCATACACAATTCACGAATAGGTAAAATCCTTATATTTTGTTGTCTGCATTTTTAATGTATCAGGTTGTTGCCATGATTTGTATATTTGGAAAAGCAATATGTGATATCGTGTTATTTTTACACTACTACAGAATGGCGCTTCCTACACTGTGGTTGTACACGGATTTTCTCAGTTTTATGTAAAACCGTGTACCAAATAAGATTTTTCCGATGATCAATGATATCTCTAAGAATCCCACACGGATATTTTATTAAAAAAACAGTGTTTCAAAAAGCCGTTTGAAATTTACATTTCCTACACCGGATAGTTACTTAAATATCCGTGTAGGAATTATATGAGAGCTACACGGATATTTATTTAAATATCCGTGTTAGGAGAGTTATTTGTACACGTATTTTTATTTAAATAGCTGTGTATATATGTAGATAGAGTTACACGGTTTAATATCTAATTAGCCGTGTAGAAAGGTCATCTAGGGTTTCAAGTTGAAATAAAAAGCTTCTCTTCCAAGCCGTTTTGATCACTCTCTAGATCTCTACGAGGCACATAAGAGTTTAGGAAAGATCACTCTCTCTACACGGATTAAGGAGATATAGGATTCAAAGTTTCTCCTCCATTGATTTTACTTTTGAGATGGAGGATTCAAAGTCTTTCCTCCCTATTGGAGGTGGAGGAAATGACACTGAATCCTCCATCTCGGAGTAAAATTAACGGAGAAAAAATTCAGTTGAAATTCTAAGCCCACAGTGCAACCGCACCTTCGCTACAATAGGACCCGCAAAATTGCAAATCAACCAAATCAACCAATTAAATAGAGGCCGCCTAAAAAAAAAAAAAAAGAACAATCCTACACGGATATTTAATTAAATATCCGTGTCGGAATGGTTTGCGACGTTTGGACTACCCTAAGTAAACCCTAAACCCTTCAGATTCATAAAGGATTTTGTGCAGAAATCCGTGTAGCTATCTATCATCCTACACGGATATTCAGTTAAATATCCGTGTAGGATAGCCCACCGATGTGAAATTTTATTAAATATGATATTAATATAAATATTTTATTATATTATTCATATTTCTACACGGATATGTAGTTAAATATCCGTGTAGGATTCTCTTTTTTTATTTTTTTAAGTTTCACATTTTGATTATTTAAATATAAAAATGAACTTATGGATGTTTTCATTGCTGTGAAGCTCTTTAAATATTCATTCTTATAAATTAAGAAATGTATTCATTTAGATATGAACTTTGTAAATATTAAGTTCTTTATAATTTATGTATTCATTCTTGTACACTATTTTACAAATAAAAATATTCATCACTGTGTTAGAAATATTAAATATTAACAAATTAAAAATTGTGCAACTAATACAAAAAATAAATACAAAAGAACAAAAATATAAACAAGTAAACTTTCATATATTACTACTGGTAAATATTACAAAAGTTTCCAAAAATTTGATATAATAAAACAAAACAAAAAAAGGAAACTCTAAACAACAGATTTTTTCTTCTTTGTCCGACGAATGTAGGGCTTCGGTGGCGGATGGCCCACAGGGGCTGCGCCATGGGCGTGTCGGCCATGGTGGCCATGGCCAACTCGGGATAACCTGGTGGTGGTCGTTCGTACCGGGTGGGATCCAAGGCACTCGGCATGAAATCCTCTCGGAATTGGTGGTAGTGCGAGAACAGGTGGTGGTGGCGCCTCAATAGGTTGTTCTTCTGTGATACACGACATTTTTTCACTTAGAGAAAGATAGGTTTAAGAGAGGAACCGATTCGGAGGATATATAGGATTTAAGGTGACTCTTCGTTTTTTCTGTGTTTATTTTAAATCTATTAATATTTAATATTTCTAATTCACAATTGATGAATACATGAAATAAATGGAGAGCGCATGCATGCTTTGAAATAAATATCATCTTTTCCTACACGGATAGTTACGTAAATATCCGTGTTAAAAAAAGTATTCCTCACGGATATTTAATAAAAAAGAGGAGAGCTACACGGATATGTACTTAAATATCCGTGTAGGATACATATTGCACACGGATTTTTAATAAAAATCCGTGTAGGAAAAGAGGATACATACACGGATATGTATTTAAATATCCGTGTAGGTATCTATTGCACACGAATTTGTAATAAAAATCCGTATAGGAATCCTTGTAGCAGTTCAAAACCAGATTATGTCTTCAAAAATTTTCTAAGTCCCCCCAGTTCACTTCTTTCTCGTCTGATTTTTAAATTCTTCCATATGTCCGAAAATTTATCAAAGTACCCTAACTTCTCTGAATATTTATGTTGATATTTTATTATATTAAATATGATTTGAACGTTAATATCTGTGTGGTTCAAAAATTTCAAATTATTTTTTTCAATTTCATATTTTGTTATTATTTTTATATTTAAAGATAACATTAGCTAGTTAGATTAATTATTCAAAAATATAAATATAAACAGAAATTTAAATATAAAACCATACATCACAGAAATAGAAAACATTAAAATAACATACACCATACATCACAGAAATAAAATAAAAAAACTAGCTAGATTCGGAATCAAAAAAAAAAAAAACTATCTAGATATATAACTAAAATGAAAATACAAAATATAAAACTAACAAAATACAAAACATTTCCAACTAATTGCCGCGCCTTTTTTTCTTAGGGGAAGTAGTTGATTCTCTTGCCTCCATCCCTCGTTTACATTGTCCCAAATTCTCTTGCTTCTTCTCAAAGATAACCAGACATCCTCATCATCCATAGGACCTTTCGGGACCGTAACGCTCATCACCGCAGAACCGGTAGTGATCGGATTCATCGGGGACGATGTTAATTCAATCACGGGGCGGGGCTAAATCACTCCACTCAACTATGTCCGGATGTGGATCGAGAACCGGAAGGTTTCGGATGGACCAACGAGAGGAGGGTAACCCGGCGGGAAAAGGAAGCGGTGGAGGAATTATGGGAGCCCAGTTGGGATCATCTTGGGGGTCTTCGAACGTAGGATTTTTCTGCATGAGATTTTCGGATGGAGCAGGATTTTCAGATGGAGGATTTTCGGATGGAGGATTTTGCACCGTGGGCGATCTCAGTTAACGCTAGGAGGACTCTCCATTTGGTTTTTTTTTCTCGATTTGTAAAATTCTGGTTAACGCTAGGAGGCAAATTCTGTCGATTTTTCACTAAAATCAACGGTGATTAAATAGAATTAAGGGAGAAGAGCGTTTGAACTCCCACGCGACGTTTGGACAACCCTAACTAAACCCTAAACCCTTCAGATTCGTAACGGATTTTGAGAAGAAATCCGTTTAGAAAAGTTAATCCTACACGGATAATAAATTAAATATCCGTGTAGCTATTTATCTTCTTACACGGATATATAATTAAATAACCGTGTATGAATATTATATAGCTACACGGATATTTAATTAAATATCAGTGTAGGAATGGTGATTGTCACACGGTTTTTTATTTAAATAGCCGTGTAGAAATGTCGGGAGAGCTACACGGATTTATCTCTTATTATCCGTGTAGAAAAGGTCATCTAGGGTTCAGCTCACTTAAAGGTATTCTTCCAGCGCCGTTTTGATCACTCTCTCTCCTCCGGATTGGTCGGAATCCGATTTTTGCGCAAAGAGCAGGCGAGATTTGCTTGATTTTTAGTTGTGATTTGCTCCTCTTTTCCTTGTTAAGGTTAGTAATACTTCTCTTTTATTTCAATAATTTTCTGTTAATTAGTTTTTATTGCTTATTTACGGTTTAGGGTTTGATTAATGCATTCACACCGCTCTCTGATCACCGCAGAAGAATACAGCCTTTTGCCCAGGGATTGTCGGCGCCTCCATGACAGATTGATCACGGCACCCGACATGCACCGAGAAATCATGATCATCGTCCCACCGGAGATGTTTCTGCACGATCATCTACCGTGGTGATATCTTTCAAGGACTTTCTGGATATTTTTCATGCCTCAGGTAGCGATAAATGGCTCGATGTGTCTCACATCGCCATTTTCGCCATGTAAGTGAACAAAATTTATTTATATCAGATGTGTAGCACTGAAATATATGTTCTAATTTAATATGATGATTTTTCGGGAAGCTCGAACCGCAGTGTTGAATCGTGGCCGCTTGAACAAAAGAAGAACTGGAGTATATTTTTGGATCCCAAAGAAACTCAATGCCACGATGGTGGAATTATATCCCAAGGATACCGTCAACTACCTGCGCCGAGCAATGCACCGTTGCTTCGAGGATCGAAAGAAATTCATTCTCGTGCCATACCACCGAGAGGTTAATTAATTTTGACCTTCAATTTTCAAATTATTTATTATTTATATTTTAATTTAAATAATTACAAAAATGAATTAAATGTGATTATAATTGTGTTTATATTTCTCATGCCACAAAGCAAACACCGGTGTTTGCTCATCATCGTCCCGACTTCAAATAGGTGCTATTGCATGGATTTCGCAAGGACCGAAGAAAAATCCCACTACAAACGGCCAAAAAGGTCGTCAAACTTATTAGACAAGAAGGGAATAATTTTCCCACTTTGATTTTTTTTCAATTCTAATTAAACTGTGTATCAAAATTGCTAATTACAATCACTTAATTTTGTAAGGGCTTTTAACCAATATGTTAGAGAGGAGGGACAACAAAGCAAAGATCCAAAGGAAAAGAATAAGATGACTTACGGGTGGTTAACGGTGAGTCCTCTATAATTATTTTATTTTATGTCATGTTCAGAAAATTATTGTCATTCTAACATATATAGGCCGATCAATGTAAATTTTCAGTGCCCGCGACAGCTGGACTCATGGGAGTGCGGTTATTACACGATGCTTTGCATGTTAAACTGGATCGAAAGAATACAGTTCACATTTCCAAAAGATGTATGTAATTCATATTAATTTTTCATTTTTTAATATCAGTAATAAATCTTGCATCTACATTTTCTAGTTACTAATTAATCACCAATTTATAATTGTAGTTTCGATGGACAAAGGACCCTTACTCCAAGGAGGAAATCGATGAAGTTAGAGATATGTGGGCAAGGTTTTTTCAGGCAGAATTTTGTAATGAACAATATGGTTTGTATAAATTAATTAGTGCAATTTATTAATTACATTTTCGGAATCTGTTTTTTTTTAAGAAAAGCTGCATATTTTAATGGCTAGCAAAAGTGGAAGCTAGCCAAAAACCAATAAAATTAAAAAAATAATAATAATAAAATCCTACACAAATTTTTAATTAGAAATCCGTGTAGGTCTCCTGAAGAAATTTTTAAATAAATAAACGTACATTCCTACACGGTTTGTTAATAAAAATCCTTTGAATTTGTACACGGATAAAAAGAATAGCCGTGTACAAATCTAATCTGGAGCTACACGGATTTCTAATTAGAAAACCGTGTAGGAATGTTGATTCCTTCACGGTTTTCTTATTTAGAAATCTGTATAGGAATAGATATACCTACACGGTTTGTTAATTAAAAATCCGTTTAGCTCCAGTCGGATTTGTACACGGATAAAATAGAACGGCCGTGTACAAATCCTACTGGAGCTACACGGATTTAGAATGAAAAGACCGTGTAGGAATGTTGATTCCTTCACGGTTTTTTATTTAGAAATCCGTATAGGAATGAATATTCCTACACGGTTTATTAAGTAAAAATCCGTGTAGCTCCAGTTAGATTTGTACACGGTTATTATAGTTTATCCGTGTCGGTTTTATGATAATTGCACACGGATAAATATCCGTTTGCAAAAGATGGCCCTTTTCTACACCCTAACATCCTACACTATTGGAAATCCGTGTAGCTCTGGGTGATTTATCCGTGTACAATCATGATATTTTGTAGTAGTGTTATGATACAAGATATGGATATTTAATTTATAATAATGTAAATAAAATTCTACAAATTAAAAATCTCTGTGATAATATTTTCCTTTTGCACGTAATTGATTTCTTCTAATATCTAATATTCAAATATTATATAAGATTTTTTAAACTCACACGCAATTAATTTTTCTCCAATAATATTCATAGTAGTTAAGCTAGTTATATAAAACACATTGAGAAATAAGCAAAGAAATAAAAAGTGCGTACGTGAAGGAATAAAATAAATGAGTGATTCTTCAATGTAAATATATGACAATTAATCTTCTCTTGCTTAATGCACTGATAAATAATATTATATTGCATGAATTGTAGTCTTGTAGATGAAAGAAATACATAGTTTTGTACTTGAGTAATAGAAAGTATACATTTATAATACAATTATGTTAGAATTGAATTAACTGGAATAGGTGACCATTCCTAAAACCAGTGTACCAGTGTACTGATGTGGCACCAGTACTGTACCAGACCCTGATCAATAAGGAATTAAGATCTGAACCAAACTCGTATTATGTCAAAAAACAACCAATTAGGTTAACAGCTCATAATTTCTGATTTCTCTTGAATTAAGTCCTGAGATTAATATTGAATGAAATACAAAGAGTTTAATTACCATTTTTACATCAACAGATTAATTAAAACAAACAAGAAAAATTTATCTTTTGAAAATAGTTTAACGCCCAAAAAATTGAAATTTAACACAAAACATTAATGCCTTTTCTACCTTGTAAGTAGGAACGGTAAAATAGCTCACGGTTCGATCGTGACTTGCTAATGCAAAGTGGTCCCATTATGATTCTGCCAATTAAACTCACGTCCCGGTTTAGTAGTAATAGAGAGAAGTATTAGTAAAAAAAATTGAAGACCCAAGTAGAACTAAACCGTTGGATATATGCAAATCATCTCACAATTCGTTGATTGCTTTGAATTTGGTGTGTTGGAAATATGCAAATCATCGGGTAACTTTACATAATAATCATTCGACCCAAACTTCTCCAAAATCTCACACGGCCCCACCTTTCTTTTTTTAAGTTTGTGATATTCACCATGTGGAAACCGTTCCTTCAGCAAATAGACACAAACCAACCACCTCAAATTGTACATCACGGCGCTTCTCGTCTGCTTTAGCTTTGTATTTAGGGTAAGATTGCTCTAATTTTTCACGGACCGTTTTATGCAATTCCTTTAAATCTTCAAGCCTTTCTTCCACAGTTTTAACTTTAGATTTTGGGCCATCAATAGAAACAGTATCAAGAAGGTCTCGAGGAATATACCCTTACACGATTTTGAAAGGTGCGAATCCCATAGAGGGGTATACTGAACAATTGTATTCAAACACAATTTTCGGTAGCAAATTAAGTGTCCCACATGCTGAAAGTTGTAACTTGTGCGCATAGCATGTTTTCATCAATAGGTGTGTAGTCGTTTGCATTATTGTGTGAAAAAAATAATGTATTGTAAGTACTAACACTTTGGCTAATGAGGTTTGACAGAGGTTCAAAGACTAGAGTTAGAACTCAAGAGGCTCCCTTAGCGAGATAAAGTAAAAAATATCTTAGACTAAGTTTGGTTTCTCTACAGACAAACTAGACTTAGTAGAAACAACATTAGAAACCATCTAGATTAGGTGGGAGATTTGGGATACTTTAGTTGGTAGCCCAAAAGTGAATCAAAAGATCAGAAAATCTTTCAAAAACGATTAACAAAGCACATAGGAGACCTTGCGAGTAGTGACAGTACCGCATGTGGGTACCATGTGGGTAGTCTATACCGCATACGGCAGTGACAGTGCCACATGCAACATAGACAGGAGCCGAAAACAAATTTCAACATATTAGGAATGATAAGAAATCTGAACCCTAGAGACTCTCCATCTATTTTAGCCGATCATAAAGTAGCACCACCACATTAAACTCAAAATACCCGAATATATATCTAGCTAGAACTAGTAAAAATTGTTTATAATCTAATACATTATCCCTGTGGATCGACACCTCAATTATACTACGCGAAAATATTATGTACTTGTAATCTGAATCGTAAGTGAAATTAGGGTTAAAAGAAATATTAATTTATACAGAAAGTAGTGTGTACCATTTCAGTCATTAATGATACATATTGAACCCGATAAATAATACTTAATTTGATAACTTCATAACAGAGCTAATTAGATATTTGACAGTCTATTATTCAATACTAGTATCGTGCCTGTGCGTTGCGACGGGGTATATATTACAAGATGAGTACGAATATGAAAAGAAAATCTAACTTATATGTTATTTGCTGCAATAAAAGAAAATCCAACTTATATATATGTTAGGCATCAATTTTACAGAAAACTCTTGTAATAATAATTATTATTTCGATAGAAGGAATAATTTGCAATTTCTTTAAGCATTATTAAAGAAATGTCCCTAGGTACATAAAATTAAAATCAATTCTAGTTGCAGTTCCTGTATACCATAGTTAAAATTTAACATCAATAATGAAATCAGTCTGTTGATATATAAAATTGGAGATCGTTTGGAAAACCCCTATATTACAAAGTCATTTTCATTGCAAAAATACCCAACTTAATGAAGAAATTACGTGACAGTAATTGTCTGTTGCATCTCTAATACAAGACAGTAATTGTCTGTTACAAGACAGTACCTTTTTGATATTGTACTCAGAAAAAAATTGTTTAAGCTCTTGAACTGTAATCAGTCGGAATCTGATTAGCTCCAGAATCAAATAACGAAAGCAAGCACTCATTCATGCCTTAAGTTGGCCATTAATGGTTATTTTACCCAAAGATAAAACTTAAGCTTTTTAACAATCCTATCTTATTAGCTCAATTTGATTCAGCTTAAAAGTACCTGGGAAAGACAATTTACATGATCAATCTTTGATCCAGAATTGGACCAAAACATCAAAATCAAAATACAATTTTTTCAAACCTTTGATTGTAAATTAATTTGGAATAAAGTTAAATAAAGTTCATCATTTATATCCAAACAAGAAGTACGAAACACAAAATTGACTCCATAGAGCTAGCTTCCACAGACATGAAACCATCAAAGATAAATCATGAATAATATATGGTTAAATTGTTCCTTTCAATAAACCCATCTAGACACAACCCAACCTGCTTGATTTACATATGAAATTGTTGTACCTTAAAATAGCTGAGTTATGCACAATTGACAAAAGATGCTATTCAATTATAAAAATGGTCTGCTAAAAGGGTCGGGTATATGTTAACCTGACCTAATGACATGAAATGGAAATGCAAAGTCATAAAATTGAGTTCATGATTAAATGGCATGTTAAAAATCATGAATTTTCATATGTGGCACATTTCATAACTCCAAATGGTTGAGAAGTTATGGATTTTGCAAAAATGCAATGCTCTGATTGGTGCCACGTGGTTAACCTGGACCCACTTGTCATCCTAATAATAAGAATTTCGCTGACTTGATGATGTCGCTAGACATGGTTTACCCAGACTAGACTCTATGCGCCGGGTTGGCAGTTACACGGTTCATGTGGACCAGATCCAGCCGAAACCCGGATTTAATTTAAACCCAGCGCCCCAGCGCTCTTTGACCCGTTCGGGTCCCATGCTCCTGGCGCTCATGAACCGCGCGTGAGTTCCTATACAGCTCATGATACTCCAAGCTCACACCGACCACATCAAATAGAAATATAACACGTGGCAGTCCATTACCTGTGCCCCTTCTTCCCCGAGCTTCTCCTTCTCCGACAGCAATGGAAAACAAAGTGAGAGGGGAAATTGTAAAGAAGGAAGAGTAATTACTCTAACCTTTATGGGTTTTAGTTGAAATGGCTAAAAATAATTGTGCCTCGTCTGAGCCCTAAATGGTGATGTTATGATTATATGCAGTCAATGCATTCATTAATTTGATGAATCTCTGAGGTGAGCGCCCGGATTGGAAAGCAGCATCAAAGGGCTGAGGCACATTTGATCCGAAATGGAAAGCAAATAACAGAAAGGGTAAAATACATCGCCAAGCATGATTGGCTTAGGCTATACCCGCATTCTGTCACCTCTTCATAACTTTAAACTATGCAAACGGCTATGAACCATGATTGGCCGGTTATACCTCAGGTGCAACATACCTGATGGTACTGTGTCGATTTAACCACATGCACAGCTGGCCTGGTGCATTCACTAGCTGCCAAAATGGAAGAATATTTGCTCCAGGGTGGTGGGGAAAGCATGATTCTCTCCACAGGTCCATGCACCAAATCTGAGCCCTTGAATGCATGAAATCAAGGGCTATGCATACTCTATACTCTAGATCGCCAGCATGGCACATGATGATTGGTTCAAACCCTTGCAAATGATGAAGGGCTGTAATCTGAACCATTGAATAAGAATGAATGAAATGAAGGGATGAGATCATGCCAGCATAGGCCCTCTACCCTAGCCTTGAGGCTATATAAACCCATGCTCTCCACAGCTCAAGAGAGGAGATATACAACATAGATACACCAGGCATACTGGATACACACTGAGAGATAGTATACACACACTCTGTCCACACACTAGCAGATAGCATAGTTCAAGCTTGAAGCTTTCTTTTTCTTCTCCACTGTTAAAACAAGAAATCATAGGTAGCACGATTTCTGATGCAATGTAGATGCCTAAGGGCTCAGTTTCTCATGTAAATACACCATGGATGAATGCAATGCAAGCTCCCTTGGAGCTTTTACTTTGAAGTGTTTGTCTTCTTATTCTTTTCTTGCTTTCTTTTCTGATCTGATCTGACATTTTCTCTTTTCTTTCTTCTTTTCTCTTTTCTTTGCTATTGTGAGCACATCAACTCAGATCCATGAGTTGAATGTGTTAATTGAGTGAATAAGGGCCTCTCATGGCAATTCATGCTATTTTGAGGTTTAAAATCGATTCAATAAAATGATGAGGCATAAGAACAGTTCTTATAACTCATATGAAGCCTATGATTCAATAAAAATGCATTTCTTTTCTTCTTTTCTTCTTTCTTTTCCTTTTCTGTCTTGATCTCTCTCTTTCTTTCTTTTCTGTCAAGAACAGCACACACACATATATAAAATATAAATCAAGATCTAAAAATGCCAAATCTCATGTAAATGGAGTATAATAATAAGAAATGATTATGGAAGTTGATGTTTAACTACATCCTTCCATTGATTAGCATCTTAATATACAAGCTTTTACATGAGTTTTAAATAAAACTGTGTATAAGGACTTCTGATCTGGACTTATGTGAGAAGGCAGAGGGGAAAGGTGCTGGGAATTGATGTTTAACTACATCTTCTTATGCACTTTGTCTTCCTTTGTCTCTTTCTCAAATATGTTGATTTTTCAAGGACTTGATCGCATAATACCATGACAGAGAGCAAGTGATATAGGACTGTGCTCTGTCCCATGATTTGATGCTTAGTGAAGTCATGAGATGCACAAATTATGCAAATACAAGGACCTTCATGCATATTTCCGTATACTGGTATAGGGAAACCATGTCTCCTGTGACCAAACCATGACCAAATGATGTTTGATAGGCATGCTTACAAGTCATTCATATCAAGCCCCTGCCTGTACCAGCCCTATGTTCAAAAGAATAGCATTTAAAGCTATACTGGTACCATATATGCCCCATATGACATGCTGTCATAGATCAGTCAGTACAGACTGATCAGTCACCCAAATCTAAAATCTAAAAATACAGATAGGTAGAGGGTTTTAAAACAACCAGTATAGCCTCAAAATTTTCATTTTACGGATTTTTCTACCATTTTCTATGAATTTTTGAAGTTGGACTTTTGAGATTTTATTTTCTGCACTGTGTATGCTTTATACACTGTCAGGCCGCATTGGCTATTTCATGCTTTTCCAGGAACTTGACAGAAAAATAAATATTTTTATCATGTAGAGCATTCAAAAACAATTAAAATGGACCTTTAGTTTGCATCATTTGGATCTGTATAGCATGAGTTACAAAATTCCAAAGTTAATTCATATTTTCTTGACAGCTGCTGACAATAATAGCCCTGCACCTTTCAAAATTCATAGAAAATAGAAATAAAATCCCAAAAATGATAAAGTCTTGCATAAATGCTCATAACATATGATACCACATGAAATCAATCAAATCCACATATCTCATGAATACAACTTCTGATGAATAAACCAATTTCTCAAAAAAATATACACACACACACACACATGTACAATGGATTTTCATATACTGTTTTGAATGAAGACCTTCTCATGACTTGAATTGAACCAGTCTATGATCTCTGATATACCTCCATGCACCTAAATCAATACCCAATTGAGTCTTCAAATCCATGCCAAGCTCACTGTATCAGTCGGTACCAAGTCAGAAGTGAGAACCAAACCAAAACATGCTCATAACCTTTGACCTATGCCTAAAACCACATACCATGTCCTTCCTAATACCTGAACAAGACCCTCTTAGTACCAGGTGATGATCTAAGTAAATTCCATACAAAACCAAATGCTGCACCGGTACCAAACCGGAAGCTCATAAACTCAACTCATGCCTATGCTTTGAAACCAACTAAAATTGATGAATGCCTGAGCTCACATGCTCCTATACGATTTTAAACCACTGATCAATTGAAAGAAGATCATAACCAAATCGAAGAAATCGGAGAAAACCTCAATCGGTACCAATATTTCTTTGCTCTTGCCGGAACCACCACTTCCGATGATCTCCGACTGCCGACAATATGTCAGATAGGCTCCTGATGACAAGGCGATATCAATGGTGCAAGACCCAAGGCTAAAGCTGTCGGAAGATGGTCGGAGCTCTGAAACCTAGCCGGAGAATGGAGATGTCCAGGGCAATCGAGTCCTTTTAGACTCACACGACTTTTGAAGCAGTTATGAACCTTGGATGAAGGCGCCGAAATCTCAATTCAAATAAACACTGATATTGAAGCGATCGGACGGTCGAGATATAAAATCAATTGATAAACAGACCCCTGTCAGGTGGGTCCCGCATGTCAGAACCCGACTCAATGAATCTGCACGAATCCTGATGAAACCATAAGCCTAAATCTGATAATAGAATCCAAGTCTCAAAGCCGGAACACATTTCTTAAAGTCCAAATGCAAATCTCAAAACCCAGCAGGCCTCTGCACGTATCT
>JAJHPE010000003.1:5855927-5867144 GCA_024447655.1 Carex scoparia | reverse complement strand
TAAAAATTCGTGTAGGAAAGTGGATTTTGAAATATCTCTAAGAATTATACACAGATACTTACATAATAGTCCGTGTTTAATTCTCTGGGGAACAGTCCGTGTTGAAAATGTAGTTTTGTACACGGCTAATTAAATAAATATCCGTGTGCAATATAGGGAGAGCTACACGGATTTGTTATAATATATCCGTGTAGGATGGGCTTTCATACACGGTTTTTTGTATTGTTATCCGTGTGTAATAAGTAACAGAGCTACACGGATTTCACACTAAAAATCCGTGTAGGAATGTCCATTTTAGGGTTTTAATACTTCATCCAGCGCCGTTTTGATCACTCTCTGTCCTCTGGTTGGCTGGAAATTGATTTGTGCTGCGTTTGGATCTGAGATTGCTGATTTTCTGGTAATTTTCTTCTCTCTCTTGCTCAAGTTAGTAATTGGTCTTTTTTTTTCTTTAATTTTCTGTTAGTTTCTTATTATTGCACATTTAAGGTTTAGGGTTTGATTAATTGATGCATGCATTGTTGTTTTTATTTGTTAATTAGTATAATTGGTATATTGTTATCCAATAACCGACCTATTAATATGATTTTAGGTCCATGCCCGTTCAAAATTAATCCAATAGGGATTAATTTTGGATAGTCCCCGGTTTGGGACTTCTCTTTGAATATTGTGTCTCATTTAGGATGTGAACACATGTTAGCGGAGTTTAATTAGTATTTGAGAAAAGTTCGACAGTAATTCTCCTTATTACTCCTACGAGTATGTGGTCTTTACGCATACTTGGGGAGTTAAGGGGAAATGCTGCCGAATTTTCTCAAATACTAATTAAACCCCGCTAACATGTGTTCACATATGAGGCACAATATTCAAAGAGTGGGTTAGGATTGTAAACCGGTCCTTTGTAAGCCGAAATTAATTCGTCATAAGTTACATATATGTCTACCCTACAAAGCATGACTAATTAATTGAAATGAATTTTTTAATTTAATTTACAGATGGATCGAAGTTGGATGTATGAATTGCGGCGAGATAGTGAAGAATATTTGGTTCGCATTGAAGAGTTTTTAAAATTTGCGGAGAGTTATAGAGTTGATAAAAGGGATGCCAACATTTTGTGTCCTTGTATCATGGATTTTTTCTATATTTTCAATTAAATAATTATAAAAAAAATTAAATGTAATTATAATTGTGTTTAAATTTCTACAGCACACACTGGTGTTTGTTCATCATCATTCCGGCTGCGAATAGGACTTTTATCATGGATTCTGCAAGGCCAAAAGGAATCAAACCACAAGATTGCAGAGACATCTGTCACTTTGTAGAACAGTAAGTAATATCTTTTCTGTCACACCCCGAGGCCCACGAGGCACGACAGGTGCTCCTGCCGTAGGCATACGGTTGCCCGTATACCTACTAGGCAATTACGATATGATTTAAAATGAAACCCATCAAGAAAACCAACAAATAAATAACATAAACCCAATGCATAATCACACCCAGTCAGGTCATATCATACAGAAACCGTATCACAACCGGATACGTACCAAAAAGGAATGACATAGAGAGAGTATATATTTATACACAAAACATAAATACACATCTCTAGTCAAAATACCAGACAGGTCCAGCTGAAGGTAATGACAAGCCCCTGGCCTACCGACCACGTGCCTCTCCCGGATCGTACGAACCAAAGACTCGATAAATTTACCCAAAAGAGGGGATGAGAAATAAATTCTCGGTGCGATAAATTGCCACAAATCGTTCCTGGACTTGCAATCACAGATTATATTCAAAAATAAAACACAAATAAAGCTCGGAATCGGTTTATAACCATATATGAACAAGAATGCATAAACCCGACATCAATTAGCCAAATGAAATCACAATTCAGGAATTGCCAAACGGAAATTCAAGCACACAATATTTGGTTTAACTCGAGCTCAAACTATCTGGTAGTAACTACAGATGTTCCACCAAACTGGACCCCATTTCGTTCCCACTCATCGGTAGGGTTACAGACACCTACAGACGGCTGCGCCAAGTACAACCTTTTCTCATGACACTCATCTGTAATTACAGGCTTAACAGTTTAATTAAAAGTCTGGTTCCAATTCATATCCGGAAAATCCATATAAATCCAATTGACCGTCCAAACGCATTACCCCCTGAGTAATACCGCCGATACACAAGTCACCCATAACCAAAATCACAATACAAAGTCACTTACCCCTCGTCCCAACCGGTACTGGGAACTACCGAGGGCCAGACGATCTAAAGCTTTAGGACACTGGGTGTCAAAGTCCATGCATTAGACTTTGGCAACGTCGGATTCACCCCCTGGGTGACGTCATCACGATGGATGACAATAATACCATATCCACCAACCAATGGTGATACAAATCACAGTGACTTTTAATTCCAAAATCAGATCATTCAGATCAACACAAATAACACCCATACCAGCATGCAGATCAATCAGATAAAACAATTCTAATTTTACTTAATTTGGCAATGCAATACATATGCAACACAATCCGATAATGCAATTCAATCAATATGTCAATCGAAACACAGTTTAATTTCTGAATATAAAATATCAGACAAGTCCAGAAACCCCGCACCTGAGTATATAGCACGCTCGACTAAGGCTCAGGCGTCCTGAATGAACCAGAAATCTTTTGCCTCGTATGATTACCACCTATTAGACATATTTACTTGGTTTAAACTTTCGATCGTTCGAAATTTGGGTTTAAATGGTTAAAATATCTCATTAGGGCAAATCAGTACAGTAGTTGCGGTCCGTAACAATATTCTTGCGGCCCGTAAGGTAAACAGTATAAAACCTTAGATTTCTCAGTAGCATTGCGGCCCGCAACACAACACAATCGGCAAATTGGTTAAGTACTGGGCTCATTGCGGCCCGTAATGGTTCTGTTGCGGTCCGCAACCAGTAACAGAAAACCCTAATTCCTTTGGTTTCGATTCCGATCGATCGACGCTCGATTCCGGTTAATCGGGGTTACGTACGTATCATATTCCAAGGTATATGAAGCTATACGAGTATTCGACATAATTCATAATTCAAGTTTTAATACCAAAACCCTAATTCCAAATTCAAAGTCCAAAGGGTAGTTTAATTAAATAATACGAATCGAACGGTTTTAACGAATTATAACTCGATCAATTCTAATCAAATTTGAATTTCACAAATAATCATCCCAAATTCCATACCAAACCTTAAATCATGATTCCCACTTTAAAAAGAATATCTATTCAATTCAACCCAATTCAATATACTAATCGAGTTATAATCGTTCGATTCACACCCGAATTCGAAATTCAAACGAAAATCACAACAAATCGACTATTAGGGTTTTGCTAATTGAAAAGGAGAATATACCAATTTGAAGCTTTAGAATCAATCAAGGATCGTCAATTCAGCTCGAATCTCAATTTTCCGACAAGTTCGATCAGTTTCCGCACTCAATTTCTCTCTCTCTCTCTTTTTCCCTTTGGCTCGGCACCCACCTCCACAACTCACGGCCAAGAGAAGAAATGAAAAAGAACGAAATTGAAAGGGAGAAGGAAAGGAAATTTCTAGATTGTTTTTGGATTTTTGCTAATAAGTCCCTCCACTTTATAATATTACAAAGGATACATGTTTTACCAATTAGACCTCATACTTATTTTTTATTATGATCTTTAGTATAATGTCACAATTTCATTAGGTTTGATTTTTTTTTTCTAATTGTAATTAAATTGTCAAATGAAATTGCTAAATACAGTCACGTAATTTTGTAAGGGCTTGGAGCAAATATGTTAAAAAAGGAGGAGTGCAAGCAAAAGGAAGAGGGGTCGCGAAAGATAAATTCAAAATTGAGTGGTTACCGGTGAGCTTATTATACAAAAAAAATTTAACTTAAATTTTATAGTTTAAAAAAATATTTTCATTCTAACATTGGCCGATAAATGTAAATTTCAGTGCGCGCGACAGCAGGAGGGTTGGGAGTGCGCTTATTACACAATGAATTTCATGATGGGTTGGATCGAAAGAGATCAATTTAAATTTCCAAAAGAGGTATGTAATTCACATTAAATATAATTTTAAAAATATCAATAATTCGATCCGTCTCTCGTTACTAACTCAAATTATAATTGTAGTATAACCGGTGCCAAGACGCTTACTCAACTGAGCAAATCGACGAAGTGAGAGGGATGTGGGCAAGGTGGTTTATTTCCCAATTTTGTACTCCACAATATGGATTTTTATAAACTAAATTTGTGTAATTATTAATATTGAATTGTTATGTTGTCTTGCCAATTTATATCTGTTTTGGGGTTCTGTTTTGGGTTAAAAAAACATTCTGATTTTATATATAATGGCTAGCAAACGTGGAGGCTAGCCAAAAACAGAAAAAATACAAAAAAAAAAAATTAAAAATCATACACGGATATTTCAAGAAATCCGTTTTCAAATTAAAATTTTTTTTTTATCTTCCTACACGGATTAATACTAAAAAAACCGTGTAGCTAGGGTATGGAGCTACACGGTTTTTTAAAGAAAAAAAACCGTGTAGGAAGACGTTTCATACACGGTTTTTTATTAAAAAACCGTGTAGCTCTGAGTATTTCTACACGGTTATTTAGTAAAAAATCGGTGTAGGATCAGTGTAATCGTAAACGGATTAATGTGGACTTTCCTACACCCCAGTATTGCACACGTTTCCAAATCCGTGTAGCTCTCCAGTTAAAGTCCGTGTACAAACTGTATTTTTTGTAGTAGTGCTTCTTTTAGACAAATAATAACGATATCTAATAATATAATGGTCCTTTCCAATAAGTATGAAATAATTTAATGGTTGTAAGTTTGAAATCCGGATGGAGAATCTCTTGTAAATAATAAAACTAGTTGTTTGGGTTGACCTCTAACTTTACTCAAAAAAAACAAAAATCTATCGAATGATAAAAGCAGGCTCGCAATACCGGATATTAGGTGCATGAATATCATAATTTTTGCATACTGAAGGTGCACATCATTTAATCAAACAAGAGAACATGAGCATTTATTTGAAATCGTTGGATTTATTAAGAAGCCTAGAAGACCAAACATTAAAATAATACATTTCATGCAAATAATATTAATTATTTATTCGATTGAATCTGCCGATTCCTCCGAAACCAGTAGAATACAAACCAAATTAATGGTCCCCTTTCATCATTTCTTTATTCAAATATATCTAGTAATTGATATCATCCTTAAATAAGATAGATAACATACGTAATTAAACCCTTTCAATAAGGCCACTGTCCAATCACATTACCAGCAGGGTTATAACTGCATACGATAAACACACCGGCGTTGTTGTCGCATTCCACCCTGGCACATCCAATCTGAGTCGAGTCACGCCAGACCACTTGCGTGTAATGACCGCAAGTCTGACCTGACGCGCAAGTATTCGTGTTGTAGTCGTAGTATTGCTGCTCATCCACCCAAAGGTTAACAGCATCGATGGCAGAATAGGATGTGCTAGAGCCCCAGAATATGTTCTCGCCGTACGGGCCACCTGAGTGTTCAAGGCTGCAATCGCTTCTTCTCTGGTTGGCATAGTCCTCTGCGTACGCTTGCACCGTGTCATCCCAAGAGATATCGGCCACACCGACAGCTGACCGTGCTGTGTTATGGGCGTCGAGATAGTCTTGTGGGGTGTTTTGGGCCAGCGTTGTGCTTTGCATGGTGAGAACCACAACACATGCAAACAAAGGAAGCATTTTTGCTACAAACATGTTGCGCTACTACTGTTTAATTTGAGAGAAAATTTTGTATTAGCTGGTGATGTTTTAGGTTTATAAAGGTATTCATCTCTGTGGGGAATTTATAGGCAAGGGATCAGGGATGATGATGTGCTGATACGCACCAAGCTCCGAAAGCGTCAAAGGCGGCTTTGCATAGTTTATCAACTTGTGAGGAATACAATATTTTTTTATGTTTTGTAATGATTTAATTAAATTAGACTACATGTACTTTATCTACGTACTCGGATATATATGGAAAATAAGAGTTGCTTGTGGGGTTGGTCTATGGATAATTAACTAATACATTCATTGTTGACCAATTTCGACATATATAGGTTTCTTATCAACGTGCTTCGAATTATTAATCGATTGCAAGTGGATAATTTTTTTTCTTTGGTTTGGAAAACTGCAAATTTTCAACTCCACGAGGTTTAATTTGGTGTGTGACTCAAGACTTCAATTCAAGCAATTTCCTCGGAAAAGTTAACATTCTTATTATTATTTGAAATGAGAAAAACAAAAAATTGTGTAGAACATAAAGATTTGCATGTGTTTTTTTTATTGAGAAATTCTCAAAATGCCAAGTTAGCGGATTGATGATCTTTAACTTGCTCATTGTTTTCGTACAAAACGCACAACATGTGAACACACGTATCAGTGATTTAGTTCTCATCAATCAGATCTTTTGGACTTGTACAACTTAATAATCATATAAAAAACAAATACTATATAAATAAAGGAGAAAGCTGAACGAATATAAATTTCATAAGATAAAAAATATTCTCTAAATTATATATTGATAATTACAGGAGTTTCGTCTTATATAAACTTCTCTGTAGAATTTGGTTTTTCTCTTGATTTTTTTTTACTATCAATTTTAATTTCATGTGACGTATATATTGTATATATTCGCCTTGACATTTTAATTAAATTATTATTCGGCCAAAGTCAACCAACCTTCAAAAAGGAGAGAAATTTTGAAGGGGCCGGTGAGCGCTGGAAACTGGTCCGATGTCAAGTCGGATCCGTTCGATTCGTACATACAACTTTAAAATCGATACGGATGGCTAGAATCGGATATCCTTCCCTACTCCCAGTGAAACTGTTGTCACTTGTCAGAAAATTGCACTCTTAATTAGAAATGCCAAATGTTGGTTGAGTATTTGATAGTTAGATTGTATTCAAGTAGGTAAAGCCTGCCTAGTATATCCTTTCGATCTTCTTTATTTACAAATTATTATTTTTTTCACTCTTATTTTTCAAAAGTTCCGAGAGCTGAGGAGGACTAAAACTTTTTCAGATATAGATATGAATACTTTTTCAGATAAGTGCAATGGTATAAATTTTTGGAACAACTAAAACTGTATAATCACTTTATGATATGGAGTGCACAACATAAGGTTTCTCTTTTGTCAGTTGTTATATGTAATGTGATCCTGGTTCTTAGTATTCATAAGATCAAGAGTAGTACAGTTAAAATAACTTAGGAAAACTAAGTCTCTACGGCAGATTGTTTTAATTGGGGCAATTGGAAAGTGATAATTTATTTATACTGAAAAAGAGGTGATTTTCGGTGCTTGGATATATTTTGTTGTTGCATGACCGAACAGCTTGTATTATACTGATGTCCAGCATTAATGCTCTAGAACAATTCTAGCTTTCCTGCATGTCATGTCCCATTTTCATTGGCAGTTGAATCTTATTGACAAACACCAAGGACCCAGGATGATAGAGAAGATGAAGATGAAAGTGCTGACGACGAAATTCTGGATCATCTTATATTGTAAGAGTATCCGTATCGGCTTGCACTTGTAATTTTAAAATTGTGGTTCTTCAATTTTGTGAACCATAATGCGGGAGTTTTTGTTTTCCTTCCAAAATCTGTTCTAGTAAAAGTGTCAATCAAAAGTTAAATAATCAGTACCAGAGCCTTAAGTCTATATATAGCTTATTGTTTTATTTCTAATAGCATCCAATGTATCCCCGTTGACTTGTAACTTCATATTGGTTGAAGTTCTATTTGTACATTATTTCACCAGGTTTTTGGTAGCCGCATCAAAGGTCTTCTCAGCACAATTATTTTGGCTCTTAGCGCTTCAGTCTACTCCAGGGACTGTTGTGAAATTATTCGATTAAACGCAGATGCCATTAGAAGATGGAGGGGACATTGTGGTACTCATTTTTTTTTACTTTTAAAGTTTTAATTGTAATTTCAACATATTCTTCAATGATTTTCAAAATTTACTGTCAGTTTTCTGTAACTGTGTATTTGTGCTTCAGTTAACTCTGAATTATGGAATAATGCCTCTTTACGTAGTGATTGTAATTTGAAATGTATATTCCACAGAGTTTTATTTTTTGCATGCATTTGTTGGGAATAAATTGAGATAACAGAAAAAACTCACAATAATTTCTTATTACTCACCTTAGACTAATTACACATACAAGAGACATAGTATAAATACTAGAAAAATAATCCTAATTTAGCATCCACTATTCTAAAATTATGGTGCTATAATTAGCTTACAGCTACACCCACTAACTCTATTACAGGGACTTACCAAAAATAGAAAAACGTGTTTACAGAGACAGTTATAACAGAAGACAAATTTAGCGCCAGTGACGCGGGCCGTGTCCCTAGCCATACGGGCCGTGTGGGGACACCTGATGACTTGGATTACTTTCAACACTCCCCCTTAATCCAAAGTCATCTACATCCATCATTCTTCGACACCAAACAAACTTCTTCTGCTCAATCAGGTCTTGTATGAACTGGATCCGAGTGTCTATGTGCTTTGTTTTGTTGTGATGCACCGGGTTGTTACCAATTGCAATTGTCGACTGATTATCACAATAGAGTATTGTTGCGCCTTTCTGCTCACAATCTAACTCTTCCAATAAGTGCCTTAGCCATACACCTTGGTATGCTGCTGATGTTACTGCATTGTACTCAGCTTCTGTGGTTGATAGTGCAACTATTGACTGTTTCTTCGAACTCCAACAAATTGTATTGTCACCATAGAATAACACTTGCCCGGATGTGCTCCTTCTATCGTCCAGGCTCCCTGCCCAATCTTTCTTGCCTACTGCTTCTTCAAAGCACTCGGGATCTTCCACCATTAGCACTTGTGTTGATGAGTATAATTCTTGCAAGGTTTTGGTCTTTTCTTTGTCATGATGTGGGTTGATTCTTCTTGTATAAACTCGCAAAGTGGTGTTGATATGTCTTCATTTTGCTGAGGCTGCTCACTGTTTGTTTCGAATTGAGGCTGCTCGATGTTACTGCTGTCTGAATTGAATGGTACACGGGCCGTATCAGAGTCCACACGGACCGTGTCGCCTTCATGCGGGCCGTATCGAATGATGATCCGGGTCGCATCAGGTTCAACATCTTCTCTGTCAGCTACTGGTATGTTGTTTTCTGCCATAGACCAACTCCAGTTAGCATCTTCATATTGATAGTCATCTTCTTCAAGATCCTTCTTCTCTGTGTCAACTGTGTTATGACCTCCATCACTACCGATTATCGGCATCAGGTCAGTTTCAATATGTGACGGATTTGTATGGTTTTTCTCCTCAGCAAGTTGATCACAGTCGCTTTGCCGGGCACTATGATCCAATTTGTCATCTCTAGTCATGGAATCACGTTCCACTATATTGTCCCCCATCATGGCATCAATTCCTGCCTGATCATTACCCATCACATGCTTTGTTGATGAATCCTCGATTTTGCAAGTACAGCCTTCGAATTTGATCGCATACCCGCTCTCCATCATCTGACCAACGCTGAGTAGGTTCTGGGATAATTGAGGAATATAGTACACATCATGTAGCATCCGTGTATTGTGACTGCTGGTCTGCACGGTTACTCTTCCTTTTCCTTCAACATGAATCTCTTTGTCATCACCAAGCTTTACTGCCTTCTTGTATGACTCATCTAATTCTTCGAAGAGATACTTGTAACCTGTCATGTGATTAGAACACCCACTGTCTAGGAACCAAACTTGACTTGCATCAGCATCCCGTACGGTCCGTGTGCTTTGGACACGGGCCGTGTCAGGCATGGTACGGGTCGTGTCAGGATTGGTACGGGCCGTGTCAGCAGTTTTCGTCATGAAGAGCCTGATTTCGGTGTCTTCTTTGTTGCCTTTCTCCTCTGCAACGTTGGCTTGCTCTTCCTCACGTTTCTTCTTGTAACAATCAGCCTGCACATGGCCGAATTTGTGACAATAATAGCATTCAACACCTTGTTTGCCTTGTCCGTCTTCCCTCTTCTTCTTGTAGCAATCTGCCTTGACATGACCCAACTTGTGGCAATAGTAGCACTCAATATCCTTCCTTGTTGTTTGTTGTTGACGGTTGTCTCCACTGCTCGTGCCTCTGCCTCTGCCTTGCTGTTGGCTTCTTGAGGAATCGCCCTTGGTATAGAAAGCTTTCGTGTCGTCCTTCACTTCTGATCGGTTGAGACGAACTTCATGAACTTGCAGTGATCCCATCAATTCATCAAACGTGTAGGTGGACAGATCTTTGGATTCTTCGATCGCTGCCACCACATGATCAAACTTGGTTGTTAGGCTGCGCAACACCTTCATCACAACCGTTTTTTCTGGAAGATCTTCTCCACGCTTCGGATTTGGTTGACTATGGATGTCACTCTTGTGAGAAACGCTTGAACAGTTTCGCCTTGATTCATGTTCAACGTCTCAAACTCCCGTCTCAATCCCCGCAACTTGATAGCTACCACCTTGGAACTTCCCGAAATGCGGTTTTCAGAGTAGACCAGGCCTGATTTGCTGTTTCTGCTGCTGCAATCTTCGCAAACACCGTGTCAGCAACGGCTTGTTGAATGAAAAACAGCGCCTTCGCATCGCGCTTCGCTGTTTCTGTTGGTGTGGGATCAGGGGCCGGTGCTCCCTTCTCTACCAATTCCCATAGACCTTGAGACTTGAGCAAAGTTCGAATCTTGATGCTCCAGAACTCATAGTTGTCTCCCTTGAACAGCGAAATCGAGGAATTCGATACATTCATGTTCTCTCGCCATGGTCGGATCCGCCTTGATCTCTCACCTTGGACTCTCACCTTTGGTCGGATCTTGATCTCTCACCTTGGCGATCCTCTCTCACCTTTGGCTCTGATACCAATTTTGTTGGGAATAAATTGAGATAACAGAAAAAACTCACAATAATTTCTTATTACTCACCTTAGACTAATTACACATACAAAAGACATAGTATAAATACTAGAAAAATAATCCTAATTTAGCATCCACTACCCTAAAATTATGGTGCTATAATTAGCTTACAGCTACACCCACTAACTCTATTACAGGGACTTACCAAAAATAGAAAAACGTGTTTACGAGAGACAGTTATAACGAGAAGACAAATTTAGCGCCCGGTGACGCGGGCCGTGTCCCTATCCATA
>JAJHPE010000003.1:5840028-5855627 GCA_024447655.1 Carex scoparia | reverse complement strand
GATCCTGCATTTAATTTAATTTGTGTGCTAAAAAACTATGTAATATGTTGGTTGCTTCTCCCTACATTTAGTATACACATGTATATATGGATGCCGTAATTTTATTTGTAATGCAACTTTTGTATCTGATCGTGTCATTTTGTGTGGTAATTACTAAATTAATTACTAAATGCAAGATATGAGCCAATTTCAATTGTGGTGAAATCGTTGTTTTTCGGACCATCTTAATAAATAGTACTCCTTCCCTTTATGCAATATATATAGATTACTTCAATATATGCACTTTCAATTTTGGTGAGCGCTTATTGGGCAATGCTAATGATTTTTGTTTAATTAGCCACGGGAGGGTTTTTCTATGAGTTTTACTAGTTCTACTTTTATATAGTGCTACTTTCATTTTTACAATTTGTGTAATTAAGACTTCTTTTATAAATATAATTGTCGGCCAGCAGTCTTTGCCGCTGACCATCAATTTTTTTGGTAATATCGTTGTTTTCGGACACATCTTGAACACCTTCAATCGCTGTTTTCAATGGTCGAAAATAACGATTTTGTAACCATCTTAATAAATAGTAAAAAAATACAAAAAAAAAAATGTAAAATTTCATCTCCAAACACATTTTAATATATCAATCATGTTGAGCGGTTTGGATCGACTATTTGGACTTTGAAAATGGTAGGTGTCAAAATGTGTCAACAAAAAAGGGTGTAATATGATCCCAACTTGATCCAAACTTTGATCACATGGTTACTAAGTGGTAAGAACACAATTTTTATACAAACATTGTATTCGATCTTGGAGAGTGTATGTTATGTATGTTGGATCATATGAGATTGCATGTACAAAAAAGCTATGTATATATATATGTTGCAAAAAGCTATGTATATACAAAATGCTTAAGGATCGATTAAGAGCTTTTTAAGTGAAGCGGTCAAATGTAGGAGTTTTAAGTGAATTATAATAGAGTTGTTCGGCAACAAAGGATTAAGAGCTTAAGGAGCTCTAAGGAACCGATATTCGGTTGTCTTAATCTGTGGATGAAAGTTAAGAAAGAAGTAGAGGTGTCTTAAAATCCAGGGCAGATAATTAAGATTCGGGCAAAAATAAACTAAAAAGGTGATCTTAATCCACAGCGAAAAAACCGGTGTTAATTTGGCGGGGTTAAGTGACTAAAGAAGTTAAATGAAGCGGATTAAGCCTTAAGGAAGCTTAATCTGTTGTTGCCGAACAGCTCCAATGCATCTATTTTTTAATGCATTGAAGTGGCTAAAAATTAAATGAAACGTATTAAATCTTAAGAAAGCTTAATCCACTGTTGCCGAACGACTCCAATGCATTTATTCCACTAGTTTTTTATTGTAATTAAAGTTGTATTTACTATTTCACAAATTTTCTATAAAATTTAATAGACATCACATATATGATATATCAGCTAAAAGTACTGTTTTATTTACCAACTGAACTGGCATTTATTTATTGCACTTTTCATCAAATTAGTATAAAGTACCATCAATGACTGTACTACTACTGTACACACTGACCCGGCATTTATTAAATTATACTTGTCATAAAATAAAAAATGTCAAATAAAGAAATCATCTTCAAATTTTGAAAATGTGGGCCCCATTATTGACAATTACAAGAGATAAAAAGAGGAAAGTGGGGGCCCATGGTTTGGTCTTTCTATTTGTCTACTCTTGCGTTTGCGTGCTCAATTTTCTCTTAATTAATTATTTCATTTATTTATACCCATTACATCACCAACTTTGCCATCTCTCCTCTTAGAAAAACAAAAAGAGAAGAAAATAAGCAATGGATCATGTGGCACTCATGCCACTAAGCACCAAGATAACATCCACCATTGGGGTCTAGCTATTATCTGGACCATGTTTCGCCAATTCATTCCCTACGAGCTGAACCGCCACCTATTTGCTCTCATCATCAAGTTCACCTCTTACATAAGCCCCCTACGAACGCTTCGTCATCGAGGTGACAGATGATTTTAACGGCGCAAAAATCTGGTGGCATGCATCTAAGCATGCACCCGTTTCGAACCCGAACATCAGTTTTCACTTGGAAGAAGAAAAGAGGTATTACTACTACTTCAATTAATATATAATTTCTATAATTAAGGACAAATGTATGCAAGTATATAACTACGAAATTAAACTAGTGAGTCATATATATGTATTTGAGTTGTTTGTTAAATAACCTATTCTTTATTGTTAGCTTAATTTATTTTCTCACAAGTTAAACAAGTTACATGACCCATTTTCAGTTTAGTCATAGTCCCTTTATGTTATATGCTAAGCTCAAAAAAATGTTATATCCACTATATATACAACCATGACAGGTACTACACCTTGACGTTTCACAAGCGCCACCGTGAGATATATAATAGAAGGATCGTACCTGAAACATGTGCTCGACAAAGGCCGTGCTATTACGGTACGCAACAGGCAGCGCCGCCTCTTCACCAACAACCCCTATATCAGTTGGTCCAGCTATTTCAAATCTGTGTTGAACCACGTGCTGTTCCATCACCCATCCACCTTCGATACACTTGCCATGGACCCGATAAAGAAGCATGAGATAATAGATGATCTCAATGAATTCCGTAAAGGGAAGGAGTACTATTCAAGGATCGGCAAAGCTTGGAAACGCGGGTACCTGCTTTACGGTCCACTCGGTACCGGCAAGTCGAGCATGATATCGGCCATAGCAAATTTTTCAGAGTACGATATTTACGACATGGAACTAACAACAGTAAAGAGCAACTCAGAATTAAGGAAGCTTTTCATCGAGACAACCGGGAAGTCAATAATTGTTATAGAAGATATTGACTGCACGCTCGATCTAACTGGCAAGCGCAACTGCAACAAAAGCAGAGAAGAAGAAAATGGCGATAGCGACATAAGGAAAAGAATGTCTCGGTTTGGTGATGAAGAGAAAAAGGAAAAGGTGACTCTTTCAGGTCTTCTGAATTTCATTGACGGGCTATGGTCGGCTTGTGGCGAAGAGAGGATTCTAATATATACAACAAATCACATAGAAAAGCTTGATCCTGCGCTAATTCGCACAGGCAGGATGGACAAACACATAGAGATGTCGTATTGTGACTTTGAATCGTTTAAGGTTTTAGCAAGGAATTACCTCGGTATCGGAGTCACGAGTTGTATGAGACGATGAGGAGGTTGTTGGAGGAGGTGAAGATCACGCCGGCAGATGTTGCGGAGAGTTTGATGTGTGTCGGTTTCACAAAGCTGGATGCCGGGGTGTACCTTGAGAGCTTGATGAAGACATTAATGGAAAGGAGGAAAGAGGCAGTGGAAGCACAAGAAAAGAACGAGATTGTAGAAGAGATATATGAAAATCATGTAAGCAATAATTGTATCAAAATGATTGATATTAAATGGAAATAATTAAGGCATTTTAAAAGCGGCTGTAATGAAAATATGGTAAAACTAGAGATATTAATTAAGTAAATCTATTCCATGGTCTAGTGGCTAAAGTACATGGCCTCTATATGAGAGGTATTAAATAGTTGTAATAACAAAGGTATTAAATAGTTGGATGGCTTGACCTCCAACCTTTACTCAAAAAAAATAAATCTGTTCCAATCTTTTTTTCTTTCTTTTTTTTATCTTTTGTGTATGTGTGTATGGTGAATTAAGCATGCACACAGTAATAATTAATCAGGAACAACATCAATGATAGAATAAACATATGAGCTCGATCGATCTAGTAGATGGAACCTCATATGTATGTCAAATATCATGAAACTGGTGAAGATCAGTTGTCGTAAAATGGAGGGGAGGCAACACAACTGAGTTTCATTCCTCTTTTTTTTCGTTTTACTTTTCCATCTTTTTGGTTCTCAACAGAAACCTGAATTACATAAACAACTAGCATATTTTGAGACAGTATTTTTAACTATGTTGCATACATGAATACGGGTACGGATATCGTATTGGATACGATATGGATACAACCATATGACAATTTTAAAGAACCATGAAGGTCTAAATTACCAGATCAACCGAATTTAATATTTTTTTATCTTTAATTACGATATATCATAGGCCGAACACTTAATTGGCCCAATTGTACAAATACCCGTTATGTATATTTTGGGCTTTTGAAAATCTCAACCCAAAAAATAGTAACTCCCCAGTGCTATAAAACCTTCACCAGATCCTACTCCAATATGCCCACGGGTTTGTAATGCAACTTTTTTATTTGATCATGTCATTTATGTGTTAGTTAGTACGTAGAAATGTTATTCCTACCAACCACATATATATCAAACTGAAATAACTGGAGTACTGTTAGTTCCAAGAACTTAAATCCTGAAAAGTGTTGTTACCTTAATATGGGAAAAGTATACATAATCTAACTTTGCAAATAATGCTAAATTTAATTAGCAGGATTAAACTGGTCAGGCTTTTAGTATTAAGACATACTAGTCATATACTGTGCATTTTTATATGTGTGTGTGTATATAGAGTAGAACTAGGGTGCTCCTAAGTTCATCAAGCTTCTTTGTGAACTCAACTCAAATCTATCGGATTAACTTTAAATGACGAATCCAAACCGTTGAAATCCTTCTACCTTACGAGTGATGCGTCTGCATGTGAAAATTTTAAAGTTTCGAATTAATTTAGTATAAAGTCAAGTGGTCAAAATTAGAAGGTGTATAAATTAATTTTAATGCATTCATATTTGGAATCCTTTTGACTACTTGACTCTATACAAATTTAATTGCAAATTTTAAATTTTTACATATAGACGCATCACTCATAAGGTACAAGAATTCCAACAGTTTGAATTTGTCGTTTGAAGTCAATCCGATAGGTTTCAGAATTGAGTTCACAAAGTAGCTTGGTGAATTTAGGAGCACCCTAGTTCTACTCATATATATATATATATATATATATATAGGGTTAGTCTTGTACTAGTTGGCACTTGGCACAACACAACCCATCCAGCTCTGTGCTGCAAAATGGAGAGCTAACTCGAAGAGAAAGCCAGTTGTAGTGCATTTTTCGAATGCCAAAAACCTTCACTGTCATTGCTCTCCTAGCTAGAAATTGATGGGGAACTGCTCTAGTAGATATATATATATATATATATATATATATCAGAGGCATCATAAATTCATAATAAATTATGTTTTCAACTTTGTAATCATATAGCCTTGTCATTCCCTACAACATAATAGCACTTGTATCTATCTATGATCAACTTTTTCCTTTTATTGCTGTGAGCATGTACTAAAAAGTTATCCATATTTTGTGAAAGCATCTAGGATCAACTGGAATCTACTATGGATAATTAATATAGCATATGCATGTATAGCTTTAAAGTAAATTTTTATCTTTTTTTTTTTTTTGTAGCTGGTCCACTTTATTTGTATTGATGGGTCCAGGACCAGGCCAGCATTAGAAACTATTTGTTTATTATTATTTATCCACAAATTAATAACAAATATATATCATATGGTATAAATTTTTTGACTATAATACATCAATTATATATATCTTAAGGGTATGCATTCAGCAATTATAATTAATTAAACACATGCGTCTGATTTAGTAAAATTTTAGCTAATTAAGAATTTTTACCATGATTGATGTTGTAGCGTTAATTTGTTAATACACACAATTTTTCTAATCTAAAATATTTCGAAGTCCTTTAGTTATTTAAATGGAACTCATTACAAACAGCTAACTCATAAGAATTCTCCTTTTTTGCACCCCCCTCTTTTCACTTTAAATCATTAATTAATGTTCCAACGCAACTGGATAAATTAATATTCAATTTTTGACTAGTCAAAAAAAGACATTAATTAGTTAATTTATTCTAAAAAAGAAATAGAAGCAGGCAATCTTACTTGGGTTGATATTATATTATAAAAAAAATGCACAACATAACAAAGGCTATTAATGGTAAATTAATATTATGATTGTTTATGTTTGTGTTTAATTAATAGGCCAACTTTGTGGGAATATCATCATTCTTCTAAATCGTTCACCGTGAGTACACAATAAATTCAAAATAAATCAGTATTTGAACTTTACATCATAGAGCTTGCCATCCCTCATAAAACTTCACATCACTGACAAGATGAAGTCAGGTTAATTGGTACTATGCTGAATGACTTGAGAACTCTCTCTATCTTTTTTGAAATCCGAGAACTCTCTCTCTCTCTCTCTCTATATATATATATATATATATAAAACGGATTGTGTGTTTATTTGTGTGTGTCAATATTCCCATATATATTAAATTGTTTCACAAATAGTATTGTTTTTTAATTACAAAAATATATCAACAAAACTATATACACTTATAAATTTGTTTTGTATTTTTATGTTTGCATTTTGCACTAACCAATAAAATGAAATTATCTCAACCATTGAATTAATTAAACGCAAATTAATTATCTACTGTGATATTAATTGTTTACAGTTGTTACGTACTTTCTTTCATTATTGTGGAGACACATAAAAAAGGGAACTTGCTTGGTACTTGCAAAGATATATAACTAAGAAAGAGGTATATCTAATGGTACTTTTCATGCCTCTTGGACCAAACTACAGTAATACTCTATAGAGCTATAAACTAAAAAAAAAAAAAAAAAAATCAAACCTAAACTCTAATCTCATAATATCAAAACCTAAACTCTAAAGCTTTCTATTAAAAATGATATCATAGACAACTACTCTATCCATCATAGACAACTCCATTTCATCATATCTAAGTTTTTGCTTTGGTACTTTTCATTCCACTGGTTCAGAAATCAAAACCACGTACTTAGATTGAGTTGGCTTAATTTGGAGTTGTCTATAATGGATTGATTTTTGTGTTTCTAAAATGCACGTATGACATTGTTTATTGCTTGCTATTCAGATCGATCATATGTATATTAATTTACAGTATAAGTTTAGTTTAGTTTTCTTTTCTATATATTTTACATAAACATATGAAATAGTAACTTGCCTATTGATTAGAAAATAACTGAATTTGAATCCACTAAATAGCTTGTTATTGGTTCCGACTTTTAGATCTGTTAATTCACTGGGAAAATATTTGCAAATATTTGGTTATAAATGCATCACTAATGCTCAGCACTATTTGCAAATATATATATATAGGACGGGGCTACGGTGCTACGCGTAGCATAGAGCACTTCCGTGCAACGGCTCAAAATTTGAGTTTTTTAAATCCTAACGGTCGATCCGAACAGTTAGATGTGTTCTCCATATTGAAATGTTCTTGGAGACCAAATTTTACATTTTTTGAAATTTTTTTACTATTTATTAAGCCACTTTGAAAATCGTTGATCCAACGGTGACTTAACCAAACAGTGAAACCGTTGGATCAACGATTTTCAAAGTGGCTTAATAAATAGTAAAAAAAAATCCAAAAAAGAAAAAATTTGGTTTCCAAGCACATTTCAATATGTAGAACACATCTAACTGTTCGGATCGACCGTTAGGATTTTGAAAATTCAAATTTTGAGCCGTTGCACGGAGATCTCTATGCTACGTGTAGCATATTAGCCAAAACCTATATATATATATATATATATTGAGTAGAACTAGGGTGCTCCTAAGTTCACCAAACCTCTTGTGAACTTGACTCTAAAACATATCGAATTGATTTTAAACGATGAATCCAAACCGTTGAAACCCTTCTACCTAATGAGTGATGTGTCTACATGTGAAAATTTTAAAATTTCGAATCAATTTAATATAAAGTCAAGTGGTCAAAAGTTTAAGGTTTATAAATTAATTTTAATGCATTAATTTTTGGACTCCTTTGACCACTTGACTCTATATTAAATTAATTCGAAACTTTAAATTTTTCACATGTAGACGCATCAATCATTAGGTAGAAGAATTTCAACGATTTGGATTCATCGTTTAAAGTCGATTCGATATATTTTAGCGTCAAGTTCACAAGAGATTGGGTGAACTTATAGGAGCACCCTAGTTCTACTCTATATATATATATCTAGTGTTACAGAAAGCAACCACATCCACATGCATCATAACAAAGTATGTAGTACGGTATATACTAGCTAGCTACTTAATTGGCACAACACAACTCAGCAAGCCCTAGCCTAGTGAGAAAATAGGACAAATATCCATTGATGTATTGATATATCCCAACTTTTCCTCAAAAAAAAAAGATATATCCCAACTCTATACACAATACGAGAAATCTCATTCAAGGGAATTTATCCAATAGAAAAAGAGGGAGGGAAAAGGGATTGAAACTGTGCAGCCTTCTGTGTAGAAACATTCTGAGATATTTGACAAGTAGACCTCACATGTCGGCTTCTCTATCTTGCTTTGAGATTATTTTGTAAAACAATTAATTGATCAGAATTTCTGTGTTAGTCATGTATAGGCAGTGTTTGGCCTTAACTCAGCTTAAATGACTATATCAATTAATTCTTGATATATCAAAAAAGAATAAAATAAATTGTATGGATTAATTTATGATTTCATATAAATATTTTTAATTAAGGTGACAACTTTAATTGATTTCATGATACTGATACGTCGTCAGTATATATTACTCGATAATTTCAGAATTGTTAACCTTCAAAAAAGAAATTCAGAATTGTTGCATTATTATTGTTATCTAGTAATTTTTAATTAAAATTTTAATTTATCTGAAATTAAAAATTATTAATCATAATTATTTTTCTTGATTAAGAATTTGGGTTTATACAGAAAGAACAACCCTTTTATCTGATAGTTCTGGTAATTTTTGTTTGATTAATTAGTATAATAATGTTGTTAGTTTATTAAGTTAATGTTTAAACAAATTCATTTAGTATTAATAATTTGGCGTGAGCAGCTGGCAAGAAAATTAGAAATAGTTTAAAATCTTCATCAACAGTACGTGGGCATCACTACTACAAAAATACAGTTTGTACACGGACTTTAACTGAAGAGCTACACGGATTTGAAACGTGTGCAATACTGGGTGTAGGAAAGTCAACCATTTACACACGGATAATTATCCGTGTACGATTATACTAATCCTACACGGATTATTTAATCAACACTACTAGAATTTCCGCTTTTTCCATGAGGAGGAAATATTATTACCAAGAGGAGAACGGTTCATGGAAAAGAAATTGCATTTTCTGACACATTTAACTATTTCCAACGGTAGTTCCATGGAAATAGTAGCGCATGGAAATCCCCTCTGTTTGCTCTTGGAAATGTGTACTATCCGCCCTTGGAAATAGTTTGGCATGACCCATGACCCGTCCAACAGACTAAATATTATATTTTATTGAAAGGTCATGGAAATACCTCACCCCATGGTCATGGAAATAATAAAGCATGACCCATGACCCGCCTAACAGAACAAGTATTATATTTTAATGGAAGTTCATGGAAATACCTGGTAGTTCTACCCTTGGAAATAAGATGGAAGTTGGGACGCATATTATTTCCATGAGCATGCCCTTGGAAATGTTTTCATTAATATGTTTATATTATTTTATATTGAAACTTCATGGAAATACTGGAACTTATTGCACATGAAAATATTTTATTGATTCAATATATATTATTTTATAGTTAGACTTATTATTTTTGTAAGACTACTGTTAGAAAAATTTAATTTTTAAAGACATTAATATTTCTGTGTATTTCAAATCTAGTCACAACAATTATGCAGTATTTAATTGAGATATATAAAATGATACATTATATTTAAAACTCAAGTATACTTTATTGTGATTATCCATTTCTTTAATGATTTTTGCTAATTGTTTATAATGATAACCGTTAGTGTATCATTCTAAGTTTTGGCAGCAACTTTCTTTGCAATTGGCTAGCCCTCCACATTTTTGCTAGCCACAAACATGCAATTAACATAGAATATAATTCCAAAATTATATACCTCATTAATCAACAAAAATAATTTATATAACACATCCTAATTAATAAGAAAAGTACTTAAATTAGATAGTGGTTTAGTAATATCATCACAATTGCTAACAATACCAGAATACCCCAAACTGATACACATCAATACACTATTGCTTACACCAAAATACCCCAAACTGGTACGTAGTACGTACTATTTCGTATCAGACCCAAACCCGATAAGCACCAATTTTACAACCGAAATCCTTACAAAACTCACAATATGCCCCTCCTCACAACCTGCTGGCATTCTTTTTCACCACAATCACCCTCCTTTGTTGTCTATCTGTGCCAGTACCAGAATTGGTAGCAGTACCAGTACCAGTTGTGCCATTTTCTGATTGGGGCACTCCTACCCGCCTGTTCTTGGTCCAATGTATTACTGGCACCTCTCCAGCTAGTGTTCCTGCCCTTTTTTTCTCATAAAAATTGAGCTGCCATAAGGTTTCCTCTAACAGGCGTCTTGGATAAGAAATAATTTCAATATAGCAAATAAGCAAATATGGATAAACAACTCGATATGTTTCTTTTTAAACAAAATAAGGATGCGGCAGAATTGGGGATCATGATTTTTTCCATTCAGGAAACAAAGAAATAGGCTTTGATTAATGGAGAAGAAATGAAAAGAGTTCCTAAATTTTCATTCAATTTACAGTTTTGCCACTGCTATATGATCTGATCGGAAGAAAATCTATGAAAAAATCATTTCAATTCAATTTACAGTTCATAGAAAGAGTTGTCCCTTTGATTATTCTTGTTACCTCAATTCTCCAACCCAATTTTTATTTACTCAGTTAAAAACTTAATTATTTGATTAAAAAAGAAGAGGGGAAATACATAACTGATGAAGGCCACTGTTGGAGATGAAGAAGTCAGAGATTGGCCTGAAGATAACCACAACAGCCGTGACGGTGGCGGTGTGCGCCAGTTTGAACGGTCAAAGCCCTAGTTAGAGCGGGGGGAAAAGAAATGGAAAGGGAGCAGAGAGAAAAAGCTAGGAACGACGGACTGAGCGTGTGAGAAATTTTTTGTTTTATTTTGGGTTTTGGTTTTGCGTCCAGATTATGCCGAATGATTCGGGGAGAGCGGGAGAGGAATATTAATGAAATTTTGGGAGGGAAATTAAGGAGGGAAATGAAAATTTAGGGATTTTGGATCATACATCTCTGATTTGGTTTTGGAAGAAAAACACCGAGTTCCAAAGAGAGAAAGAACCCTCTGTATCGCGAATTCGAATCCTCTGAGATATCTCAATTTTTGCGTGACTTTTTGGAATATCTCAATCGTTCAAATACGTTTTGCACGAATCTCAATGCTCAAATAATAGTGGCCCCCTGCGTTCCCCCGAATAGGCACCGGACACGTCGGTCACGCAAAAATTGAGATATCTCAGAGGATACGCACCCCTGTATCGCACTTTCTGTGGTGAAGAATATCAGAGGGAAATAGGTAACATAATATTTGTGTTTAAGATCGGACCGTGTGATTATTTTTACACACTAATATTGAAAAATTCTATGCATCAGCTACTATCGGATCTAAATATAAATATTATTTTACCTCAGAGCATGGACTCGCTATCCACATCACATATCTAAATTGAAATATGCACACTACATCGCAGATCATACGGCTCATATCCACAGCCATAATCTGATCCTAAACACTTGTACATAATTAAATATGAAAAAATAAAAAACTAGTTTTTTATACTTTCTATTTACAAATCATAACAGCCATTGACAATTTTATAGAATTTCATTATTTGTAGCCTCTTCAAATTGAGCCAAAAATTACGGACCGTTGATTTTCGCATGAGCATTCAACGGTCGATCTGCAGTGAAATAACACCTAATTTCTTTTAAAATGATCAAGGTGGTACCAGGAACTTTAAGAAAGAATTTTTTTTTGAGTTCCAACAATTATAAGCTTCGATCCAAAGTGTATTATCTATAGCCCTACGATGTCGTTATATTCCGTCGTTTGGATGGATGTGTAAATGAACATCAAATTAGATGAAACTTACCAACAATAAAATTAATGGAACACTCTTTAATTTGAACGGTTTCGATCGACAAATGGATGACGTTTGTCTTTGCTCCTTCATTAACTCACTCATCAAGAGTTAATGTTCTATGGTCATGCATGTTTGACATAAGTCATTGATGCAACATGCATGTACAACTATAGAATTTAACTTGTCAAAATTATTTAATGATGCAATAAAAATGCTCTACCATTATATTTTGATATAAATTTTATCAATATCATTTTAAATTATTGTCATTTTAATAATTGTAATTTTATCAATCCGATAGTAAAAAAATTATAATACTAATTTGGCCATATGTACCATAAAAACCACATGTACCATCAATTATAATACTAGTTTGGCCATAGAAACCATAAAAAATTTAAAAATATATTTTTAGATTTTTAGATTTTTTTTTCATATCATTTGTTATGGCATTACTTAATTTAATTTAATTTTATTTTTCACTTCCCTTTTAATTTCCCCTGACAGAGCTTTGAAATTTGGGGCGATTTTGTTAGCAGAGCAATTTTGATTCTATGCAACGCACAGCTTATATAATCTAAGAGTATCCAATATATTTAACACACTGATCCAAGCTAAAACTACTCTGTTAATATCTATACTTAAGAAATATTTTGTTCCCACTGCAGCCGCCATCTCTTTTGTACTCATTTAGCCCTAAGTTTTCCCCCTCTCACTCAGCAATATTTTCATTTCCCTCCCTCTCTGTCCCCTCTCTTTCTTCGAGGGTTTTCAAAATCAATCTCTCCGCTGCTCAGCGCAAATCCGGCTCTCCTCTCTGTTCACCGCTCAGCAACTTCAACCCCTCTCTCCCTCCTCCGTGACCTTTACCACTCAGCGCAACGCCGTGCTAGGGTTCCAGCAGTAAAAAGAGACCAAATGTCCTTGGTCTTGGGTTTTTTTCTCTTTCTAACTCTCTCTCTTCTCTGACCCTCGTTCTCCAAGGTTTCTGATCGTGCCATAGCTATTTTGTTATTGCTGAAGTGTTTGATTTGATTTTGCACCAAGGTTCCTATTTGAAAAGTTGTAGTATTTTGCTACAGAATGGAGGAATATGGTAGAATATTTATAGGTTAAAATAAAGGATGAAGGTTTCAATTTTTGCAATTGATGCTTTTGGTAACTATTTATGGATTTTGTAAGTTCACAATCAATTTATTACATGGTAGCTGCAGTTGGTACCGTAACATTGAAAAAAGCTACAAACCTTCATACAAATAGACCTGTGATACTATACTTGTTGATTTATACAGAATTTTTTCATGGAAAGGGTGGGATTGGAGAGATAATTTTTTTTTATGTTGCACATATCTAGAGATAAATTTTGCAACTCTAAAGTTAGTTCAACACTGACAGGTTCTGGAGAAGGCAAAGCGTCAAATTAACAATATCCAGAAAGTTATGTTGCACATATTGCTGTTGCCGGTGCAGAGGCTCTTGCATTGTGTGGGGGGCCACAATTCCCATGAGGATAGGTCGAGTAGATTCAAGGTAATATACCATATCATTAGTTGTTTTCTTCTAAAATTGTCTTTTTTCGATGCTAAGGAAGCAAATAATTTCTATAACTGCATGGGAAGCAACGGCAACGGCAACGTTGACTGGACTACGGGTGCCTCATTGGATTTGTGTTAAATTTTGGGTAACCAAATTTTTCAGATTTTTTTAATCTGTGCCCACTAAGTGTTTAACAAAGTTCCTTGACAAGATTCCTTGAAAAGCAATATTGAAATGTCTAAAAGAGTATAATTTGAGTTCAATTGATTTGCATCTTTTCCCTGCTGTACCAGAGAATACCCACTTGTTGTAAGGCCAAAAAGGTTCAATTTTAACACGATTTTGACTAGTTTTGGGTCTTGGATCGTGAAATAGTTTTAGCTACTTACATTATTTATGCTAAGCCAATTGAACTAAGAATACTGGCTAGAAGGAACTCTAGGAATATTAGCATTAATTGAACTATCCTCCTTGATTCTGTCTTCTTCCACATCTGAATTATCTAATGACTCTCCTCAAAATTGGTGGGCAAGTGTCAGTGAAGATATCTTTGTAATTAAGGGTTAGGAAGATAGATAAGATAGATGTGTTCTTGGAGTACGCGTATGATCTGTTCACAATAGTCGTTATCTATGTTAAGATATATGGGTTATAACAATGTGCTTGCATATACCATGTTTAGGGTCAGGGGGTCACCGGTCAACCATCTGACGGAGGAGCTTCACTTCTACAGATGCCCATCTCCCAGGTAATGACTTATATAAATATGCTTTCAGATGTAACTTCTTATGAAAACCAGCTACCTTAATTAGGGCTCATCTAGCCTACTGTTATAAGTATGTTCAGATTGAAATAAAAATGGTGAAGTTCAACAATATTAAAGTACCTATAACACATAAACAAAGGACAACCACCAGTTCAATCACAGTAAATGATTGTGATGCAAAATCGGGTGAACAACCGAGTCATTGAGAGAAAATGAATATAAAGTAAATAATTCAAAAAGTTGAGGGTGTATATGCAAAAATCCTCTTTTTAACAATAATAGGTTTGTTTCTTTGCGATAAACATAGGGTCATGCTTTACAAGGGGTGATGACGATATGACCCAATGGTTTGGGCAGACTACCGTCAACGACAACCGGCGTTAGCTACTGATGTGCAAAAGTGCACATTTTTTTGAAATTTTAAAGTTCTAACATATGACAACAGGAGCAGTGATCTTATTTTGTTAACTCAAAGTGGGTATATTTTGTGAATTTTTGTTAACTCATAGTGGGTATATTTTGTGGATATATCAATGATGCAATTACATAGCACTGTTGTTGTAATGCGGGTTGCAAAATTAGCGAGACAATGCATGCTGATTTGTACTGTGAATGCTTTATGCTTATTAAATGTAATAGATCTATTTATGAGTGTGTTTTCCATCTATTTATTAGTGTTTTTATGTTTATCTGGTTCAATTAAGTGGGTAAGGTATGTGAATGAAATGGTACGGGGGGATTCTAGAATGAAGGCATCCAATTATAATGCCATTCAGAATCCCATTGGTATTAATCTGGGGGGGGTGGGGGCACATTCAATTAACCATGGAAATGAACAGCTGGGTCCCACTAAACATGCCCTTGGAAATACTGCCCACGAAAATACCCTTGGAAATAAACAATTGGGCCCACTCTCGCTTGCCTTGGAAATACTGGGGTGGATCCCATGTACTCCGTCCATGGAAATGAACAGGCGGTCCCCACACTCCCTGCCTTGGAAATAATGGGGTGGGTCCCCATACTCAACCCATGGAAATAAAAAGGTGGGCCCCGCATTCTTTGGCCTTGGAAATACTCGGGTGGGTCCCCCTTACGCTACCATGGAAATACTCGGGTGGGTCCTACTTGCTCTGCCCTTGGAAATACTTAAGATGGGGCCAAGGCTGGAAGTATTTCCATGCGCCCTTTTTCCAAGAGTGGTCGCATGGAAAAACTCAAAAATGAGTATTTCCAACGGTGTCCATGGAAATAAATACTATTTCCAACGAGGGTAGTTGCGACGGTAGTTTTTCCAACGGTAGCGCATGGAAATGACGATTT